>VXBX01008441.1:60506-72795 GCA_013400415.1 Scytalopus superciliaris | reverse complement strand
AAAAAAAAAAGGGTTAAGTAAAACTGCGTAAAAAAAAAAAAAAAAAAAAAAAAAAGATGATAAAGTCTTCAGATCATATGTTAATCTAAGTCCAGCCTGCATATGATTTCATGGCATAGCCGCATAATCCTCAGATTTCATCAGAATTCTCAGACACATCTTCTGGCTCTTCTTACCTTCCTGATGGGAATAAAAAATGTCAAATGTGAAGAGAGGTTGACTGCAAAGGCACCACTTAGGAGATGGCATCAACCCTCTGTAGGTATTGGAAGGAACCAAATATTGGCATTCTATGGGAAGACCTTAAACTGCTAAATAACAGGGACTGTTGACCATTCTTGCTCTTGCAGGTTACAGCTTGTGTATCTAGCAGTACATTTACTTTACACTTCTTGTGATCACCCAAAAAGAAAAAAAAAAGATTTTATGTAGACCAGAAAAAGAAAAAAAACAAAATACTCTCATCTCTTAATTCTTAAGGTTTTTTTCCTTAATTATCAGTTTGCTTCACTAGAAAATGGGTTATTCTCCTTGCCCAGAGGGACAATATTTTTGATTACCACCAAGAATACTTCACATTTCCGTGGATATTGCATTAAGAAATGTCTATAGAGCTGTCTACTTTCTTTTCCAAAGTAATTGCTTTTTGCATTTAGTGGTACTACAATCCTTAGTTATTCTAAATATTTAAAAATAAAGAGAACTATTAAATGGTTCATCTACCAAGCACTCATAAAATAATTAATTTTTTGATGTAAGTTTCTATTATTTTAAAATTTCTATATCAGTTTACACTTCAAGGTGTAAAGTACAGAACCTAACACGAATTTTCAGTGAAAGCTCTGTTTTTTTAAAGCAACTGTATATTGTTGTTTCTTAGTTCCAAAAAGAATCATGTGCTAAACATGTTGCCCCACCAGCTTCCAATATGATTTTTTTTGTGCATGAAAGACCCATCTTTGATTAATCCTCTGCAGTTATTTGGTAACTTTTAAAATACAGTTTTTATACCTCTTTGTAAATCTCCTATATGGTAAAAACTGAATTAAGCTATATGAATATAGTCATGACAGTTTTTTTTTCTTGAAATATGAATTTCATGTAAAAGTTAAACTGAAGTAACAGTAGTTTGAGTCTGGGGTTTTTTGTTGTGTTTTTGTTTTGTTTTGTTTGGAGTGTTTGTTTGTTTTGCTCTGGTTTTGGTTTTTTGTTTTGTTTGTAATTTACAGTTATGAACTATGAAACACATGGCACAAGTTGTAGACTAATATTGTAAAATCAGCTTTTGCCCTACAAATGGAGATATATTTTATGGCAAAGTGGTAAAGAAATTACATTTTTAAGGTGGTTCAGTGTTCCAGGTGTTGTATTGTATAATACATTCCTTTTTAATTAAATATGCAGTTACTGACTTATTTTGGAAAAGTACTCAATTTTCCTGAATAATGAAAAATATCAAATAAGAAATATTTGCTTCAGGGAAATATCTTTAATGACAAACTCTCTATCAACTGGACATAGATCCATAATTAATGGAGATATAGTAAATAATGTTAGAAGAATCTAAGGAGCTATTTAGCTAAGCAGCTGCTAACTTGAGACTTGTTTGCCTAAAACAATACAAGGAGGCTGTATGTATGTAAAAAAATCCCATCTCATGTGCTGTCATCAGAGTAAGATGAACCTTTTGACTGTACTGTTAGATCAAATCAGTAATTTAAACATAAACTCTAGTCCATCCAAGATGGCCCAAGATATTCAAGATAACTACACAAACCTGTCAATATGACATAGGTCCTACCAGAAACTCATACCTTTCTAGAAAGGCAGGTTGAGGCCATGGAATATACCCTAAAGAATCTCAAAAATATGCTTGTATTTAGACAACTAAATCAAGCCTACCTTCAAGCCTAGCTTAGGCACACAGCTCATATGAGATGTCTAAAGGTTGAGGTCTTAATCTTGAACTGATTCCCAAACTGTGTTCAGTTATTACATAGTGCTACTATGAGAGGAGACATTTTGATGTTCTTCCTACTCCCTGAGTCTTATTTTAAAATAGACTGAGTGAAGAAAATCACTGGAAAACTTAAATCCTTGTTTGATCAGGTTACCTGCAGTCAACCAGACTGTAGAACTGAAATGGAAAAGGTGAACAGGTTTAAAAAATGTAAGCAATTACTGAAAACATGTTGGGTATGAAAATTCTGATGTCAACGTAAGCTGCTTTGGTGGTTCACCACAATTTCACTGAAAGAACAATGAACTCTGGGAACTAACCCAAAGACTGGATTATATTTGTGCATGTGCTGGCTCCATTTCTACATAAAGTCAAGCATGCAGGGAAAAGTAATATTTAATTGAATACAAAGCATTATGCCTTTGTTACATATTTATTATTCTGATATTGTAGGGATGGTGCAAAACGTAATACAGAATCTGAAACCAAAATGGGTCTGATAAATTGTCAAACACACCAGATCAGTGATTACTGGGGAGTGCATGTGTGTGTGTGTGGTGGGGGAAGGGATGAGTTGAATCTCACAGAGGTGGGCTGGAGTTGTGTCCCACATGGCAGTTGCTGGAGCCCACACAGGGAAGCCCTGGAGCAGCCCAGGAAAATAATAACACCCTACATTTCCTGGAGCCCCTGACCCAGCTCAGATTGCCAGGGACAGTGAGAACACTGACTCTCATCCTGTCCTGGAACCCCAGAGTAGCCTGCGAGGTTTAGCCATAGAGACCAGAGCAGAAAAGACCAGAGCAGAAAAGGCTTATGCTTTGGCACCTGTCATGGCCCTGCCACCTGGATGTGTGAGAGCTGGTCTGCCACAGAGTTTCACTGGTAGCTATCTCTCCCTCTTTCTCCGTCTCTCTTTACTTGCTCCCTTTATTTCTTTTTCTTTACTCTTTTTTTGATGTATTGAGTGGCTTGGAGCTGAAGGGATTGGATTTGACTTAAGTGTGGTGAATTGGTTGAATATTGACTTGGGTGTTGTAGATTAATATGTACTGAGTTGGTATTGTGGTGGAACATTTTGTCTTGCTTGCTTGTGCCTTTTTGAATCTTTGCCAAGTTTNTATATATATGTGTGTGTGTGTATACACAGTAAAAAAAAAATCTGCCTGAAGGACTAGGACAATCCTAGTCCTTCGATGAGAGTTGAGTATTAATATTTTTTCCACCACATTTATTTGTGTACTAATTTTGGAGTCAATTCAAAAGCACATGTATGGCTTTTCAAAAGCAGGGGGCTTATGATAATTCCAAAAATGTTTCTGTACCTACTGATAATCAAAGGATTCAGGTGGTGCTAATGATGTTGACCTTGTAGGGCAGTGTTCTGTTTCATATTCTTAATTTTTTTGCACATAATGGTTTTGTTGCGATGACAATAGCTTGAAAATCCACATGGCCAATACAATGCAGAACCTGCAGTCAAACTCAGTTTTGTCATAGATTTATTATGAAGCATTGCTAGCATTTAGAAATTACAGATTCAATCCATTAATGTTCCAAGGAGTAGAATTCTCATTGCAGGTATGGATTGAAATTTGGATTACCTACATGGAATTAAAGAATAATGCATGTTGTAGCAAGAAAAACTATTGATATCAAACACAAGCTGAAAAGAGAAAATTATCTGAGTAACAATAAAGTTCTTTGTATAGAAATGGGAGTTATCAATATGAACATTTTTCAGAAAAATACACTGCAAGATATTCCTTGCAACTGCTAAAGATGTGTTTAGTTCCATATCTACTACTGTGATGTTTTAGTTGGAGAGAAGTATTGTTCATTTGGTACTTCTTGTCTTTATGTGTTTTTTTTTCCTTACTGTAACATGTGGACCAATATTAGCATTTAAAATAAAATCTTGCTAGTTAGAGGCAACATCAGCAAAACAGATAAATAAAGGATACCTTTGCGAAATCAAATGTGCTGGCACAAGATTTCATGCATACTTACTCTTCAGAATGTAAGAACATTGTATTTCCTTCACAGGTAGAACTTACACACACCTCTATCTCCCTCTGAATATTCCTATTTATCCTTTCCTATTTATCCTTTCCATTGCACATATGCATGGTTCAATGCTGTGTACAAAGAACGCTTCTTGCCAGGGAAAAGGATCTTAAGAATAGAGTTTTTATGCATAAATATTAAATAAGAAATTTTACTGCCAGAGGTAACCTAATTCTAGAGGTAAGCTTCACACTGCATGTGGGTGTCTCCCATTCTAGCCTGAGGTGTGCTATTGCTACAGCTTTGCATTCCCAGCTCCAGTCAATACTGAGGCTGAACATGTGTCCCCAGTAACCCACTGCATGCACTTGTACATGCACACGTGCACGGGCACACTGCACCCCACACATGCTCGAGCAGTTGCACAGGTCAACACAGACAGAGACTGGTGCCTTCACTGACATTCACGTGAATACATACAATGCTGCATTTTCCCGTGCTTGCTCCTCCTGAATCTGCCACGATCCTTTGCTTGCCTTTGGTCCTCCTGGTAAACCCCTCATAGTAAGTTTTACTTAGTAACCAAATGCTCTTCTCCTGACAAGTCCTCTATTTCTGCAGGCAACCACATCACCTATGTTATACGATTTTCATGAGACAATTTCTTTCACTGACACAGAAGAGAAGGTTTCAAAAGCATGGGCCTAGACTTTCTAGATCAAGAAATAGGACAAGAGACAATGAGTATGAGGAAGACTTGTTTACTGTACACATGACTGAGCACTAGAATAGATTGCCCAAAGAGGCTGTGGAGTCTCCCTCAGCGCAGATATTCAAGAACTGTCTGGACCCAATCCTATGCAATGTGCTCTAAGATGACCGTGACTGAGCACGGAGAGTTGGACCAGGTGATCCTCTTGCAGTCCCTTCCAATTTTATCCATTCTGTGGTTCTGTCACTCTTGGTGAGTTTCCCATCAGTAACAATGATCAAATTGTCCTTTGATAGCTTTAGAATAGTCAGTTTAGTGAGTGGCATTTTCATCTGTAATGTTCCTAGGGTTCTTCCAAAAATCTTTGCATGTATCATGATTGCCCTTTAATCACACAATCAAACACTTTTTTACATACATACAACATATCAATGTAATGACCCTTCTCCCTTATAGTCTACTGTTTTTCCATCTAAATCAGAGTCTGCATGCAAATAACTGCAGGGAATATATCCGTGACTGTCAGTTTCAAGGTACAAATTTGCAAAGCTGCTGCCTAGCTCTCTTACATAGGCTCTCGCATTACATTGATCACTTAAATGAGGCTAAGGTTTCAGCTTTACCAAGATGCTGAGAATGTAAGACCTCAGTGGACACAATTCAGCTCCACTGTCCTCGACTCTGTTTCTCTGTCAGTGGTATTCTCACAGAGATGATTAGGCCAGAGAATTTAAGGTAAATTAAAGCTCTCACTGTTGAGAAATAAACTGTTTGCCTGAAGAGCTGTTTATTCAAGACATTCCCAAGTCACATTTCAGATATAATGACAGTGACATGCCAGGTGCCAAAAGAGGAACTGTGCAGAAGTAACTGATTTATGAAAATTAAATTTTCTCTGAAAACCTTTTTCACTTTTTAAAAAGAGAGTCAAATGAGTTGTTTTTCTCCTGGAGTGTCTGGCCATGGGGCTTACATCATAGCAGCCTTCTCAAAAATATTCAGAACATGATGAATTCCAGATTGTAGGTTAATGCTTCCACTAGATGATCTGAAATCTTCTCCTGTCTCAAGGATTCTATGATCCTATATGGCCTTCTGTGTAGCAAACCATTTTTTCTTGTAGGATCAAGTATGTTTTATTTTCGTCTTGCATAAAAAAGATTGTTAGCTTTTACGCTCTCTTCTGCAAACACTCTTAGGGAAATATCACTCACTTTTATTTAATTCTGAGAATTTTAATAAGGCATACAGAGCATTAATATTTAACTCACAAAATTATTTTTTCCATGGTAGTATTTGTTCAGTTTTATGACTTACTGAAGTGCAATACATTCACATTTCAGGGCTCTAAGAAGAATTAAGAACTCTTGTCTGACACTGTAAAGAGAGTTCATTCAAACTGATATTCAGTAGGAAAAGAGCCCTATGATACCTCAGGAAGAAGCCAGAGACCAAAGCTTAGCTGAGAAGAAAGTATGAAAGCAGACCTTGGAAGTTACTCCAAAATTATTATTTGATAGCTCTGGCTTTGGGCATTCAAATTGCTGTTTCATTGACTTAAGTTATTGCCATTAAAAACCAGACTAAATAGTTTCTATATTCATGTATATTTTTTATTGCTTTAGGTAATCAATATTGCACTGCTTAAAGGCATATTACTTTACTTACAGGTATGTGATGATTTTACATTCCCAAGAATCATATTGTGATATCTATTCTCAAAATTAATGCAGTGAAATCACTGAAACTAAGTCCTATCAATATAGGCAGGGATTTCAGAAACAAAAGAGAGAAAAGAATATATTTTCTGATATTTCTTACTGCATAGATTTGTACTTCAGGATAGATAAATTATGTGACCCTGTGGCTCTTCTTTCTTCTAGTTCCACGCATGGAGGAAAGTATTTTAGGTGCTACTGCCAAAGCTAACCAAGACCAAAAATAGTTGTTTGCTACACACTATCTCTTCAGACATTTTGAAATGATTAAATAAAATTCTTATAGATGTACTCAATCAGATAGTCTGCAGCAAAACATTTGTTCCTATTGGGAATAAATATTAGGAACAATATTCTATTAATTATGTTAGAAAGAGTAATTTCCTTTGTAACTATCACTCCATTATTGCACAGTCTATGGCAGAAAAATCAGAAGCAGAGTTGTGTCAGTGTCCATCAAAACTACTAATCTCTATCACCATAAGCACACTATGTTATGATGCCAGGTTTACATATACATGACAGAGGAAATGGTCTTAACAACTAATTTACAGAAATATGGGAGCTCCTGAGAAATTCCTGGAGCTCCACAGAATACCTTGACACTCTTGCAGAAAACTATAGAAACATATGTAGTGTTTACTGTGAAATTCCTGTCACTGCAATCACAAGTGTTTACTTATTAAATCTTTAAAAAAAAAAAAAAAGAGGATGTTTAGGTTTTGTCAGAAAACTGAAAAACCATCCTGTGGAATTTTTGCAGAAATTTGGTTTTGTTTTCAAAAGAGCTTTGTTATTGATAATTCAGTCCTTGTGATAACAAAGCTAAATAATATGGGTTAATCTAGTACCCTTTGAAGTCAGAGTGCTGATTTTGCCACTGAAGTAAGGAAGCACTTGCTAACAAGTAGGCTGACTTCTTATCTTTATGAGTATGCCATTATCCCTAAAGTTACTCTGCTTATACATTCACCTTTATAGTTGTGGGCCCAACTGTAATGCAATTGAGATATTCAAGACCCAGTGCCGATTAATTTGAAATCCTTTCCATTTCTTCATTTCTACCATTTGCATGAAATTTGCCAAGTGGTTCTTCCCCTATTAGTTCCTACGGGTTACTGCAGCACTTAGCATCATGCATGACATTAAAAGAAATTTGTTACAGGATTCTTCCTGACTTGTGATTTCACAAAGGTGCATGTTTCTTCATTTTCCCCTCATTTCTGTTTCTCATATTCCAGATTACATTTCCCTCTTGCTATATTCTCCTTCTTCCACCTTTTTTTTAAAAAATATTTGAATCCATTCTACAGGATGAGAGACTTGCACCAGACATTTTGCTATAAGCTAAAATAAAATAATAATAATAAAGAGTACCTGAATAACCACAATAAAAATGGGAATGTTAAAGAGTCTTCTTTCATTTCAAACCTAAAATGCACGTTTGATGATCTTGTAAGGTACATCAGAGAGCAGTAAGATAAAATATTCATGTTCATCCCACTTAGTGATTTCTTTCATTCAAATATATGTAAGCAAAGGGCTGGATGACCCTGAAAATAAAGCCTAACTTAAGAAAAGTACTCCCTGGCTTCAAATTTCACATACACATAAGAAAAATTAATTAAAACCACTGGAGAATTTCAGAGTGACAAAACACTGAATGCTGAAAAGAAATTAATCTATTTATAACGAAGTGAAAAGTTTGAAACAATGCAAGACGAATCAGTGGATTATGTCAGTTATTTATGAGATGGATGCAATTCATCAGTGAGAGAGAGCATGTAGTAGGGGAATGAGAGAGGGAATGTAATGAGGAAAATAGAAAACTGGAAAATTAACCAATCATCGCACAAACATTGAAAGTTAGTCATCACCATAAAGTCAGTGAAATCATGTATGGGATTAACAGAAGGTATGAACAGAAATGTTAACAAGCCTATGTGACATAAAAGTCAAAGCTTTCCTGATTTTTGTCTTCTGTGTTCTCTGCAACTGAATTGCAAATGCTCAGAATATGACTCATCTAGAATATATAATATTTAAAAGATATGACTGGATTGTTTTCGTGCCACATGCCATGTGCATAGTAAGTTTAGTAAATTTAACTGCATCCATAATGCAGATTGAAATGTTGTTTCTCAGTTGTTATTTGTCCAGAATTTCCAGATATCTTCAGTCATATCAAATGTCAATCAGGCTGCAGGAGGTAAAAATCCAGAACTGCACAGACAAAGTAGTCGAGTAATTTCTAGCCAGGAAAAGAAGATAAGCCTTGGAAAAAAGCAGAGGAGTGTCAACTGCTTCCTCTGTAAGTGTTGAGTGAACTAACAGTAATGCTCATTTTTTAGCATGTGTCTCTTGGCACGCTTTTTGTTTTCTAAACTCTCTTCTTTAAAACTTTAAAAAAAATAATGAAAAGTTTTTAAAAGACATATACTTAACTTCTTGAGATTTTAATGGGGCAACATGTCTCAGAAGAGTTACAAGAATGTCTATGAACCTTCTAAACACAGTTCAATAACATATATTTTAGGGCTTTTTTTTCCAAAATCTTGTCCAAATCAGAGCTCGCAATAATTTTAATGGAACCTTAACAAATTCCCAAGATTAGTTAAAACTGATTTCACAAAGTAAATTAATAAACTACCTATAAGCATTCATTTTTAGTCATTGGATTAGAATTTCTTCTTTAAGAGATAGAATTATAAGGAAAAATAAAAAAAGGAAATGTTTCTTTAATTAAAGAAAATGTGAGAAGAAGCTGTATCAATTATCAGGAAATATTAAATTTGGTAAGGAACAGAATATATTTTTTATTTAAATTAAAGGCATCACACTAATTACCTCCTCAATTCTGTTTTTTGGCCAATGCACCAAAACTGATGCCTAAATATCTGCAAAAGACTCTTAAAACAACATTAGTGGAGATAGATAGACAAAAGCAGTCCTTTATTGGAAACTTCCAGGTACACAACAACAAAAAAGAAGTGCACGTGCATGAGCTAGATGTTACAGCTTTTATAACTTTCAGTAATTAACATATGTGATATCTACAGCCAACCTGTGCTACCATTTCCCCTGGTGCCCACCCTCAGAACTGCCCCTTGGAGCCCCTCCAAGAGCTCTGAGCTTACTCTCTTGTTTTGACTATAAGCTATTTTATTGTCTCAGTTGGAGTCCTTGCAGGTGTTCTTCAAAACACTGTGCCCTTGGTAAATGTATGTGAAAGTTCTCAGTGACTTCTAAATACCATATAAAATGTGAGAAACTTAGGAAAACTCATTTGACTTATATAACCCTATAAAAATCTAAAAAATACACATTAAAATCCTTAGGCATCAAGTGTATTCACATATTTTTAAACTGCCAAAGGTCATTTTGAGTACTTTTGAAATCTACAGGTACCCATTCACTGTCAAGTACAGTATTTATTAAAAGGAGACAGATGGTATTCAGCAGTCCTGATCTACGGATAGAAAAATGAAGAGCATTTTTACTGTCTTCATCTCTTATAGGAAATAAACCATCACAGTCCAGGGACCCTGCCCATGAGCGGCCTGTGTTTGAGAAGTCATACTTGCAGTACTACACTATGCTTCTGCTAGCATTATAACCAAAGTACTGTGCAGTTTTGGAACTAATGTGTTTCCACGACAGAAATTTGATTAAAACCATGTTTAAATATAATTAAAAGGGTAAATTACATCCTTTGAAAGTAGTTCAAACACTTGTTATGGTATACAAAATGTGGATGAACTGTGTGTCCTTTTGTACACAGAACTTAAAAGCAAAGTATCATTTTCCTTATTGTTTTCAAGACATGAACATTACTTCTCCTTTTCAAAAAAACCCAAAGTAAAGCAGCTTCTTCATTCTTCATTCCTTTTTTTTTTTTTAAATTTCACAAATCAAAGAGTAAAGGTGTGGAAGGTGAAAGAGTGATATGCACTTTCCTTACAGTTCTTCATCATAGGTACCCAGGACTGACTGACAAAGCGAAAGCCCATCACAACAAAGAAACCCCACACGTTGCTGAGTCCATGACCCATACAGATATCATTTGGCTTTCAAGACTGCCTCCCAGTGTAGTGGGATGACAGTCAAACAAACATTTGCTCTCTAGTGGTTAAATTCCTCTGTTTGTGCAACTTATGTATTTCTTTAGATGTAGTACACCCTTCTATGTGATCACAGTAGATCACAGTTCAGTCTATAGGCAGCACACCAACATTTGTCTTGATAAAGGAAAGTCTTTTTGTAAGGCTGCTTAATATCTAAGAAAGTAGGATCTGAACTTCTAAGAGTTTCTGGAGATAAAGTAGAACTTTTTAACTTTTAACTTGCTTGAAATTTTGGGATTTTCTGAGAGTTATGCATCAACAAATAAAAATAAAACTCCAAAGAAATGCACAGCAAAATAACTATTTGTTACTTACTTTATAATCATCTGACTATTTTGTGATGTTTGTTAAAATGGAAATACAAATTTCAGCCTATTTCTGAAAGCCAATGCCAGGGACAAAAACAAACGTATTTCAGCAGCACAGTTATTGATCTGTGCTATTCATGAAGACAAGTGCTTTTCCAGTTGTTCACATATATTATATGGGATTTGAAGCTTATTTCTTGTTCTCCAGCCCTTCTTTACTCTTATTTCTGCCTTTACCTTCATTTCCTTCTGTCAAAAATATATCTAAGTACAACTTAGATCTGTTATGAACTCTTCTCTCTGAACATCTCATTCATCTGAATATTTCACTCTTGAGAAGACGCAATGCTGACTCTCAAACAGTGCAGCAAAAGGTGCCACCTTACCAAGTCTGAAGTGAGCAATACAGTTCTGAATGAACACCATCTCACCCAGTCAATGCTGGTGAGTAGTGTGCAGGAGGGTTTTCTTACTGTTTTCTTAACCAGACTCAGCAAGCCATCTGTTCCTCCTCTTGATCATCAGTGTGCTCTGGTTCTTGAATACCCTCTCTTAACAGAGGCTTATAAATATTTGCATGAATATTTTGTTGAGGTTTACCTTTCTGCTGTGTGTTCAAGTTTGTTTACTTTGGTTTGATTTTCATGAGCTGTGGTTTGTACCTCTTCCTATGTAATCCCTTCAGCTTTGCTGTGTAGGCAGAGAACATGACAACTGTTCATTTGGTGCCAGCTCTTGCATTTTTTTAAAGTACCCCATGCAGCAGGGACTAAGCTAGCACTGGAATTAGTCAGCAAGCAGTACAGTGAGAGAGGAAAAGGTTGTGCCATACTGATCTCTAACAAATATTGTAACTTTTTTGTGTACCAACCTAAGGAACAATAATAATTAGCCCTTCTCTTGTCCATGTCCTTTCTTGGTAATAAAAAGCTGATTTCATATGGGAGATAGAGCAGGTGGAAAAGAAATCCAACAGGGTTTATGCAGAAATGCCTCAACCATGAAGGATATGGGACATGGATTTTCCTTGTTACTGGAGATGTGTTGTAGTTTGTTAGCCTGCCACTTCCTTCCTTCTAGAGGCACAGTAAAAAGATTCTTTTTAATATGTAAAGAAATAGAGATATCTTTGTGATTCAGATTAATAATTTATTTCTAATCTTATCAAATAATTAAGAATGAATGACTCACTTTTAAAGTTGGAATCTTGAGATTTATGGAAAGTAAAGCATAACTCAATGTTTAAGAAATATATCACTAAAAGGCAATTTGGTTGGTCTAAATCTCTTCAATCTTAAAATAGAGGATTTCAGCTATTCAATAACTCTAATCAGTTTAAAAAAAAAAACCTGAAAAAGTTTCTGAGATTTTCATAGGTCATTTAGAATGTCTGGGTTTTTCATGCTTTTATAACTTTGAAACTTCTGAGGGAGTTGTAGTTCCTTCTTTTTTTTTTTTTT
>VXBX01008441.1:48906-60479 GCA_013400415.1 Scytalopus superciliaris | reverse complement strand
TTTTTTTTTTTTTTGGCATAGAAACAAGTGAAATGAATTTTCTTAATTGCTTCAAAATTTTGAAGATGCTTTCCTTGGAATTATTTCCTTTACTGAGCAGTCCTTATTTACCTCTCTTTGAATGCATTGTTTCAGAAAGGACATATTTATTATGAAGTGCCATCATAAGATTTCAGAAACTCCACATCTCCAGAAGAATTCTGTGACTTGTTAATGGTGAGAATGCAAGAATGTAGGTCACTGGACCAGGACTTCATGAACTGGTTCATTAGCTTTCAAGTATATTTTGAAGTTTTGAAGTTTTGCCTCTAAGACTGGAAAGTTTAGAGGTATTTCTATCATTAATTTTCAATGAGGACTCAAGTTTTTAATTTCTTTATTGTTTCTGACAAGTTGTTAAAAATGTTTTAACTACTATGCTTTAACTACTATTTACTATATGCTATATATTGCACTTTTGATATCATATTGCAATTTACTTCATTTAACATCAAAAATGACAACAAAATTAATTCATGTAGACACACAAAAAAGCATATGGACATGAAAATACAGGTCCTTGTCTTTTGTTGTGTGCTTCTTCTGTGACGTTGGGATATGGATCCAAATTCTGTGGTTCAGGTGTCATTTTTATTTACAGAAGGTTAGCTTCATGCTGAGTACTTAAACTGCAAAATCTTCAGAGCCCTGCGGGGCTACAGCACAGGTTTATTTTTCCTTTCTTGAGTCTCCTTAATCCCATTCTGGAGTATAAATACTTCCATAATCCCTTACTTTTGAGCAAATATGTCATTATCAAAGATGTCATTTTTTTCACTAATCCTCATTCTGAGTGGACATGCTTATCCCTAAACAAGATTCTTTTAAACTGGCTAACAAGAAGTATTCGTGTCCAGTCACTGCCTCTGCCCTTCCATGGTCTATATTTCCCAAAGTGACATGAATGGACAGCTTACTAAGAATTATTTAAACTTTTCCTTTTTTTTTTTTTCCCCCCTTAGTTTTTATTTATGAGCAGGCACTGGAAATATACAAGGAATTAAAGCTTTGAAGACAGATTGTTTATTCATGCAGAAAGAGCCCTGTAAAAAGTACAATTGCAGAAGATGACAAAGAATAAAGCTTAGTTCTTAAAAGTGCCACATCTTTCTAAGACTCTTGTTTTCAACTGCTGTTGAGGGCTTTTGAATCAATATACAATTTTTGAACTTGCTTTTAGCTAAAAGCTATTTAAAGGATCCTCTTTTCAATCAGCATTCTACAAAGGTAGAAGTGTTTACTCTTTACTTGCATTGTTACATTTTGAGAAGACCAATTCTAAAACCTGAGTGAAAGACAAATCCTTACTTTTTAACACTTGCATAATAGGAGCTTACACAAAACTCAGAAGATTGACTTTTTAGTGTTAAAACATAACATTAACTGTGCCAAGACACAAGACAAAGCCATTCTATATTGTTCTAACTACATCAGTTGGATACTAGCAAAGCTCAATTTTTTTCTTGGAGAATCAAGACCATTTTTTTTCCAACTAGTTCTTTAATTTTGGGTACTGTGACAAACAAAGTTGAAAACAAACTAATATTCTATTTCTGTAAGCTCTTAGAACTGATACAGTTACATTCTAATGCTAGTTGCTAACCATTTAACTACTAATTAAAGCTGGATAATTTTTTTCTTTGTAGGCTTTGTATCACCAGGTGAGGAAATACAGGTAAATGAAGCAATGACAACTCAAGACTAGAAAGCTACTTCCTTTGTTTCAAGTATGTGTCATCATCATCATGACATCTTCCTAACTGTTCTCATTTGTTTCTTTATCCTTTCCTTGAAAGAAAAGCCCTCCTATGTAATTCATAGTTCAGTTTTGCTGCTTCCCTTCTTTGGTCAAATGAACTGTTCAGCTGCCATAAAATTTCTATTCTTATAAAAGAAACATTTGCCCATAAGCATTCTGAATGATGTTTTAAGACGGTGCAAATTACATATCACATTCTAGGGAAAATATCTGTTTCATGCTCAGCACTTAAATGTGCCGTTTCACAGGAGCTTTGTAAAATACAGTAATATTTTTACTGTAATTGTATCACTGTTAATCTGAACATTATTACCAATAAGCTGTCAACTAGCAAACCATCATGAAAGAACCATATAAGAAATCTGTCCTTGAATTGTACTATTGCAGATCATGCACAATAGCTGACTAGTATATCTCATCAAAATACCCACTGATTAAATGCTGTCTTTGATCTTTCAAAGACTTGAGAGTGCTCCAGTGGGGCAACTAATCCTGGTAAAATCCCATAATGTTTTCCTAGTAGATAATGAGAGGGGCAGATTTCAGGACTGAAAGATCCTTAGGAAGGAGTCTGAAACTTTGGGTGAGCAAGAATCACACTCTTTTACACAGTTTTCAAATGTGAATAGATGGTCTGATCTTGGGTATGCCTAGCATAGGGAGTGCTGTGAAAATAACATGTACTCTAAATGGAATGCTAGTTAACAGGGATGTAAACAGAAAAATCAGTAGGAATGTAAGGTGTGAGGTAAGTACTGTATTGCACTGATACTTCTTACAGAAAACTTGTGCCATTAGATTTATTTAGTGTGTTGCCTTTTCATGTTTAGCATGTCAGTAAGTTTGTACTGCCATTATGCTATCAAACATCGTATTAGTGCTCTACTGAAGCACTTAAAGTGTAGCACTACTGCAAGATGCACTGTTTCTGGTGATGAGTTTTATAAAGCAGCCTTACAAGCTTCTGTGATAGCACTTGTCTTTGCATCTTGAGTATAAGACTAAAGAGATTTGATGTATTGTGTCTTGTTATGTCTGATTCTGTCAGCGTATGGCTTTGTGTGGCTCACAGTGATATGATGTGATGTGAGCTGTAACGCATCAAAGCCATTTAAAGTTTCTTCTGCATTCTGAATAATGACAGAAACTTTGCTACAAAGCTAATGCCATGTAACATTACATATGCAATAGAATAGTATTTGTAGAAGAATTACAATGCCTAGGTATTGGCAGGATAAAATGGATGTAGGGGAAAGGATGAGATCTGCTTCTTAGATACATACAGCGATTTAAAAGGAACTCATAAGATAATGAGCATCAGCATCTCTAGAAAATCCTTGTATATAAGCAATGATACCTCTTCCAAAAGCACCTTGTTGAGAGTTTACAAGTTAACAAGAAGAGAAAGATTGCAAGTAAGTTTTGGATTTTTTTGCTGGAAAACCTACAAGCTTGTAAACTGATTCAAAGGCGAGTAGGCATTTGTGGGTGAGAGAAATAATCCTCTGTGTGGGTGTTTGGGTGAGAAACAGAGGGAGGAGGGTGGGGAGCAGAAAAACAGGGATGTGCATTGAGACAGACAACTGGATGGGTAGTGGGATAAACACCTGTAATTTCAAGTTGTCCTGCACGAGAGCCATGCATCCTAGATTTTTAAGGTACCTAAACAGATGTTAGATGTTACAGGAAATTTGTTGAGATGACTCATTCATAGACAACTAGCTTCCTAAAACAATTTTATATGCCTGAATTAGAAGATATCTTCTAGACTTCCCCTTTTTCATTTCCCCATCTCTGAATTAAGCAAAATACTATCTCACGAGATGTGATGAAATGAACATTTGAACTCAAGTATCTCAGAAACTAAAGCCATATGGATAATAAGATAAGTCTATCATGCAAATGTGTTTTAAACATCAAAAGTCATCAGCTCTTTAAATTTTATGCATGGATTAGAAGGCTTATTTGAAAATCTTTACTATAAAAAGGCAGCTTATTGAGAGCTGATGGTGGCTACTACCAAGAAAATATTTGATCCAAAATCCATCACTGGCTTCATTGATGCCCATCAGGTGTTCCAGATGCTGGGTTTCAGGCAGAGTGCAAGTATCTGTTAAAACAGAGAAGCAACCAGCTAGGATTTTGGAGATATGGCAGATCAGTAGTAAATATTGAAAAGGACACATGGTAGGAGATGAAAGCAGGTCTAGGGAAGGAATCATGATTAAGTCCTGAGAGGAGGTATTAAAATGGGACTTTTAGGAAACAGAGATTAAGTGAGATTAAGTAACTTTTTGGGATCTTTTTGTTTCTACTAAACAGAATAAAAGATGCTATGGTGTATTTTTATCATAAGTAGAGCCAGTAGTAAACTTGATATACATTATTGATTTTTTTTCCAATGGCAACAATCCTTCTTGAAGGAAGACACACATCCTTCAACTATACAGGGGCACAAACACACCAGTGTTTTATTGAACTACATTATTTCAATTTTAGATTACAGAACACAACAAATAACTGCTAACTAAAAAAATTATTAGTGAGACTTATCTTTCTACAAACCTGAGAAGGGGAAGAAATTAAAGTATTTGATTGTGAAGCACATATACATTCATTCATACAATCTGAAAAATCACCTTGTGAAGAAGTGAGTTGTATGAACAAGTCATTAAGTTTTCCATACTAGACAAAATCTTTTTCCCATAATTTATAATGGATTAGAAGGTAAAACTTGCCAGCATACAAGCTACAAATATTGAAAAGTTTTTGTTACAGAATACGTTTTACATCTGTACTATAGCAGTTTAAATTTTAAATAGAAGATATGACAAAGAATTTCATGAGTGATATATCAGTAAAAGATGAAATTTACAATTCTGATTTCTAGATAGAGAAGTTAATATGGCCTTCCCTATACCAATGGTGGGAACTTAGCTAGATTTCTTCCACCTTTCATGTTTCTCTCAACAGGAATAATATCAGTGGAAATTCCAACCCTGTGATATCGCAGTTCTGCTATTTTATTTTTTTTTAAGCTGATCTTACTGGTACTGTAGGTGGACAGAAAGGAAAATTCAGATCACTTGAGAGTGGTATTGAAACATGTAGTTTAAACAGGCACTGCTGAACCCAGCTTTTAGCTGTGACTTTGTTTTGTTTTCGTGTTGAAATCACCTGTTCTGTGTCTGTTTATTGTAGTATCAGATCTACTATTAAATGTAACTCATAGAAAAATAAAAAGGCATGTATTGCTTCAGCTATAATCAGACAGTAGAAAATATTGTTCCTTTTCCACTTCATGCTGTCACTGTGATGGGCATGGTTAAGTGCCTTGAACTAGAATAGAATCAATGTGAGTACTGTAACAAAAACAGGATATCTTTTCTGATACATAAAAAAGTATCCTGATATACCTCAGTGCCATTCTTGGGAAATAAGATCAAAAACTATTATATCTTGCTTAGATGGGTGGAATAATTTGTTTTCTCAGAAAGTATCATTCATTACAAAAGAGAAAATAAAGGAAAAAGCTAGACATAGAACCAAAAAAGAGAAGTAATCTTTGAGTGAGACATAAGATGTGATGATACCACTATCCATGCGTTTCTTTCCTTGATCTTCTATATCACAAAACCTGACTAACGTATAGAATTCCAAGAAACATTCCGTCACTTAATGGTGTTACAGAGAACAGGATTACAGAAATTCAGTAGTCACTGAGAAGGTAAAAATTACAAAAATGAGGCTGCTCAGAGGAATAACAACACACATACTGCCTTTTACGATGAAAAATAGCTTTTTGAAATTTAGGAAGGAATGTTTTGTGATGGGAAGGAAGCAAAGTAGTGATTTATGTTCTACTAATCAGGAATAACAAAGTTGACTGTTGACACTTGGGTATTAGCTGCATATACAACATAAATCGATTTATTTTTGTTTTGACATTTGCTATATTTTCAATTTATTAAACTAATTTGAGGCCTGGTATAGAACTTAACACCAGGAAAATAAATATATGGAACTTCTTATCTTCAGTATGTATCTCATCATTCTCCCACCCCTTCAGATATGAAGCAGATCCACTATTTCCCCTCATTATTTCAGTCTTGTAAAGGCTTTTGAGTGACAGGTTGATTCATTAACCTTTGTGGGTTTTTGCGATCCTGAGGGCACATGGGGGGTGGAAAGAAGGGGAGACTACTCCGAGGAGTGAGGTAGAGAGGTGCAAGCCAAGAGACTACTCTGAGGAGTGAGGTAGAGAGGTGCAAGCCAAAGAGAGCTTTAGTCAAACTGGTATACAACTTAAATAGGGTCGGGGGGCCGTGTTCTGGGACCGGGAGCACCCTGGAAAGGTTTTTGGGAAGGGTTTGGGTCCGTCCCAGCCAAACAAGGCCAGGATCCCCAAAACTGAGGGAACAGGGGCAGGGTTATTACCCAGCCACCAGCAGGAGGCAGGAGGGAGTGAGTTACAGGCCACGTGAGTGAAAAAATCCCTACGTGGTATATAGTAGAACAAAGGAAAACCTTATAATGTTACAAAATCCTCAAACAGGGTTAAGTTCTTAGGTCATAAACAGTCCTGTGGCATCAAAGTGCAGTTTCCAGGGTTCAGGCATTCGCAAATCTGCGCTGCCGAGGCTGCTCTTCCACTGTTGGAGGTGTCGCCTCCAACAGGTTTTTTTGTTTTTCTATTTAATGTTTCTCTAGGTCGCTCCTACTCTGGTGATCTCCCATTTCATTACTCATGATAGAAGTTCTTAAAGTATGTTGTTCTAAAATAATTTTCACTGTGACATTTTAAAATCATGCCTTAAATGTGTCCAGTGTGATACTCAATGTATTTTGCATGTAGTTAATAAATATCAACTGGCAGATTCATACACCTTTTTGCGATTCAAATAGGAACGAATAAGGAATTCACAGGATTATAAACTATAAACTATAAACTGTAAAAGGAGAAAAGTGGGAAACCAATATAAATATGACCATGCTACAGACATGCTTGTTTTCAATTTCCATCAGTCTTTGCAGTCTAAGGTATCTAACTGATTAACTCTTTTAAATTGTTCCTTTTATTATCTTCTTTAAAGTGTTTTCCTCTCTGATACAATTTAGGTTTTGTTCTTTATTCCAGTAGCATCATACAAATGAATTCTTCTAAAGGCAGCAGGAATGTCACGACTAACACTGACAAAAATGAAAGCAGAAGTGAACCTTGGGATTCACAGGAAATACACATTCTACTTGTATTTCTCTCTACTAATAAGGGGGCTAGACATTCCTGTCCAAAGGGCATAATATTCTGGTCATCATATATGTAAACGAAGATTAGACATAACATTTCATAACAGGTACAGTATTGAGCCAAAGTCAATTTAAGAAACAACCATAGGAGTATTTTTCCCCCACAATATTGAGACATACAGAAAAAACATTCTTTCATCAGACTTTTTGTCTAATATTTCATGTTCATTTTCACCACCATCAGTATATCACTCATGGCCACATTTAGCAGTGTGCTTTCAGAGTTGTTTTATACACACTTCATTTATGTTTGCCATGACTTTTATTTAAGGACATTTCTAAGAACATTTTTATAAACTCTGTGCAGGTCATTATTCATCTTTTTTATACGGATGGCTTGCTAGTTACTTGGCAGCCTATATGTGATTTATTAGACGAATGCTTTGATGTCTAGAGCACCAGTTTTTCAAACTTGTCTGAAGTGGAAGTGATATTGAGGCTGTGGTATACATTGATTTGAGTATTGTTTTGTAAATATTTTCTTGCTTAATAGAGAGAGAACAGCATGCCCCTCCTGCAGTGTAACTGCTTGTGGGAAAGGTTTTCTGCTCATCATCAAATAAGACACATAAATCAGTATTATTGAGTACAAAATCTATCGCTTGATTTAGAAAAAAATAGGCTTGAAGGTTTTTTCCTAGCTGAGTGTTTGGAGACCAAGTGGATTTTTATTTATTTTAGCTTTTTATATTTCATTTATATTTTATTTTTCATCCCAGAAAATTCCGAGTTTCTTATATTTCTTATATATATATATTTCCTATATTTGTATTGCCTTCTTTGTTGTACGTAACAGCATATGAATTATATATACAGAGTTTTTGCTGATAAAAGGATAGTTATTAATAGGATGTGTGCTTTTGTTGCTGTAGTGCATATTTTAAGTGAATTGAAGCATGGACATCACTTTGCACATTTTTTCATTGCTTCTCCGTCTTTAAATAATCTTCATGTTGGAAAACAATTATAATAATCTGATTACCACATGTTAATACAAGATAGTGCTCTGTCTCATAGACAGGGTTTGTTCATTCTTTTTCTACTCCCCTTTTTGACCCACCTCTCTCTTCTTCCTTCTGTCCTAGGACATCTCACTTTTCAAAGTTTTGGAAACATGGATCCAGTTCTGCATGGACTTCAATTTATCTTTCATGAACAAATGTTTGCCCTGCTGAATACTTTACAGCAGGTTACTTTTCTAAAATATTCTTTTAACTTACCTTTTTTTCATGCAAGCATTTTATTGTTTTTAATGTGGTGGTGGGAGTTTTTTTTTATTTTGTTTTGGGTTTTGGTTTTGGTTTGGTTTGGCTTGTGGGGTTTTTTTTGTTTATTTCTTGGGGACGCAGGGGGGTTTGTTTGTTTGTTTGTTTTGTTTGATTTGGTTTTGCTCCCCCTATCCCCCCACCCCCAGCCCAGAGTCTTGGAATATTTCTTAGTGGATGGACTTAATAAAATGTCAAAAGTACTTTTTCAAGTGGTCTAATGTAATACAGTAACATTAAAATTATTTCACTGATTCATTGTTTATGCTTTCATGACATTAAAATTTCCAAATAATTTTCTTTGCTTTCCTGTTTGGTTGGTATATAAAATGAGAATTCTCGTGCTCAAAGGTAGAGTAAGTCACATTATATTGTTCATTGTCTCAACCTTCAGAACAGAATTCTTTCTTGAAAATTTTGCAGAACTCAATTTTCCAAACCAGGTCACAACCTTATGGAAATACTAGGTTTGTGCTCATCTGTCTCTTACACTGGCATCTCAAATTGTTATATAAACTTCTACAGAAGCTCATAAAATTTTGGTACCTCTTATTTTCTTCCATTTTCTGTTTGTTGTTGATTGCTGGGTAGTAAATACTTTCCCTAGGTCATCGTAACCTTTCTCTGGCTGAATAAAAATGTTTTGTCCATTTCTCTGTTGTAACTCTGTCCTTTGAAAATGAAATCCACTTTTAGTTTTTAAAAAGCCATTCCAGAAATTCAGTTTGTGAAATGAATAGTGAAAAGGTATTGCTACTTCTTGAAATCTAAGCAAGTCTAGTCAGAGGAGGGATCAATTTACTGGTTTTCATGTCTCATCACGTTTGTACTTCTCTTGTTGGATCAGGAGGTAGTCTCAGACCCTAGTGTGATCTTACCTTTATCTACTTTTCCTGGATTTACCAGTATGGGCCTTTGCTTGGGATATTATCACAAATTATGATTTTCCAGGTTAGTCCTTTGTGCTTACTTCTCAGCATAGAGTTTTCAAGAATATCTAATTGTGCGTATGACCTTTGTAATTAGTTTTGTAATAGTCTGTGGTTAGTTGTTTTAGTTCATTTTTTATTTAAAGTTACACAAGGTTTCTTTTTCCAGTTCCACAGAATATGTTAATAGTTTGGATTTTTGTTTATTTGTTTTTTCTTGGAAAGTGGGTGCTCTTAATATTAGAAAATATGGTGTGTTGTATGTTTTATTTTGTGATATTTCTTTGAGTAATTTCTGAAGCATCACAGCGCTCTGACAAGTATTGTTACAGTGCTTAAAGTAGTTAGTTTTAAAATTTTAAGTTTTAACTTTCTTTGTTGGATCCCTTCCTTCACTGATAGCTCACACTATTTCAAGAATTTACAGCACTCTGAGAAATGCTACAGGTTCTGAAAAGTGACATGGCTGTCAATATGAAGCACATGGTAATACACAAACTTCTGATAACAGAGAAAGGTGTGAAATAATTGGTACGAACGCAGGTTGTCATGTCTCTCACACCTGCAAGGCATTAGCAAGACTTAGGAGCACTTTGAAAGGCACACCTAGCTTAACAGGAGACAATGCTCAAAGGAGTTTGAGGTTAAAATTCCAAAGTGTTTGGACAAGTGATAGAAAAGGACAGGTATGTTCCTTCAACTATTGTTGTTAGAGTCCTCTCTGAGGGGAAAGTTGGTAAGAATCATATGAAACACTACTCGTGGCTTACACAGAAGTACTGCGTTGAACTACAGCTTACTAGGAACAAAAAGAAAGGAAGTACACTAATCCTTGAGGATCTATTTTATTTTAGGAAGTTTTTTTTCCCAATTTTGTGTTCTATACTTAGAAATCCGTAAAAGAATACTAGAACACTAGGTTCTTCAAAAGGTGGGTGTGGGGTTTTTTGTTTGTTTTGGTTTTCTTTGTTTGGATTTATTGTTTATTTGTTTGGATTTTTATCTTTTATTCTCACCACCCCCACCACCCCCCCCCTTGTCTCAAACTGCTGATAATGAATCAAAATCAAGGTCTTATTGCTATTTAGGACTACCTGAAAGGAGGCTGTAGCACGGTGGATGTAGGTGTCTTCTCCCAAGTGATAAGCAACAGGACAAGAGGAAACTACTTCAGTTTACACTAAGGGAAGTTCAGATTGGATATTGGGAAAAATTTTTCACTAAAAATCAAACACTGAAACAAGTGCTCAGGGAAGTGGTTGAATTACCATCCCTGGAGGTAATTAACAGGTATGTAGATGTGGTGCTTAGGTGCATGGCTTAGGGGTGAAGATGGCAGTCCTGGGTTAACTGTTGGACTCAATGATTTAGAAGTCTTTTCCAACCTAAACGATTGTGTGAATTTATGATTCTAATAAAAGCTTATCTCTTTAACCATCTTCTATCCGAAGTCAAATATCAGATTTGTTATTTTAGAAATGTTAAACATGCTAAACATAGGGTACTTTCCTAGATGCATGCAACATGGGAGGACTCTCTCAGAAGAGACACTTTCACTCCCTCTCCTCTTCCCCCCTACAAAGGAGTGTCTGTGTCCTGTTCTCCATGAGCTAGCAATATGCCAAGTGCTAGGATCATGAAGAATATGGATTTTGGATTTACCTACCCATTCCTGAACACAGTAAAAAAGTATATCATTTCACTGAGCAGCTCTATTGTCACTTTGCTGCAATGCCTTTTATGTCCCATGTGTACTTTGCGTGCTTTGAACCCTCAGCTGGGACTGAATCATTTTCCTTGAGAGGCTCACTGTCTAAGGACAACTATAACATTAAGGTTTTAAGCAAAGCTTCTCGATGTAAAAGAGCACACAAGTTCAACTGGATGATGCTCCTTCAGAGTACTCCAAAATAAAGCACTCTTCGGCTAAAGTGGGAATCAAGTCTTTTAAGAAAAATTAGCCCACAGACTCATTTTACATGCCAGCAAGTGAAATAACCACAATTCAGAGTTTTCCATCAGATGGGGACATGGTGGAATAAACATTTCTAAAAAATTAGAGAGCATTAAATAAGAGTGCTTTCTTTTGCAGCATAAGTTTGAGGGCAAATAAGGGTGCAGTACAGAGATATGGAGGGGTTCCAAGTGTCTTAAGAGTATTGCTGGAAGAAACTAGGGCTGAGTCAATTATATCCAGACCTGCCTTACAATGTTCTTGTAACACGTCCTAAAAGGATGGAAATAAAAGAAAGTTAGTTCTAACTTTCTTTCCTT
>VXBX01008441.1:26057-44668 GCA_013400415.1 Scytalopus superciliaris | reverse complement strand
TTTTTTTTTTTTTTAATTATTTAAGCAGTATTTGCTATAGTTATTCCTTTTTTTTTTTTAACCTTTACACCTATTTGTGTCTTTTACATATAAAAGAGAAATATTCTCAATATGAAGCTAACATTTTCCACTCATTATTTCTTTTCAAATTACCAAAATGTATCTTTGGAAAATTATATAAACTGTAAGTGTCATCATCATCATCATGTCTGGGCTTTGCGAACGAAGATTTGGGAAGGGCTCTANAGAACAGACACATTAGTCACGCAGTCTATCCAGTGGATGTTTAGTATTGTCCTTCTCCTAGGATGGTTGCCAGGAGGCTGGCGAGCCCATCCTGCCCATGGACACACTTTGTCTGACCCTTCAGTTGAGACCTGACTAGCATGGCAGACCCTACCGGAGGCACAAACCACTGCCAGCATAACTCGCAACCTCACAAGGGCACACAAGCTTCTCCCGTGCGACAAGGGGGTGTCCGTGGAGAAGAAACTGTAAGTGTACATTGATGTTAATAAATATATCTTAGCCATTTGGATTTGTTTTAAAAACATGTATTTAATCTTTGTCTATTTTCTCTTTTACAGATTTTTTGATTGTGATCTCTGCAAAATTTCTGAGAAAGTAAGTAGTTAGGTCCCATTTTCATGTGGACCATTTTTAGCAGTGGGCTTAGTTTAAATTTGCTGTATCATCTGTATAATGTTGCTTTTGTGGCATTATAAACTTCTCATGTGTACTGCCAGAAGACATAAAATGGCCCAGTGGCATATGTTATGCTCTTGCATCTGCCTAATTTTCAACTTGAAATACCACACAGCAATGTTTGTGATAAACTACACACAACAAGGTCAAAGCAGGTGCCTGCTGGGATGAGTAATCATCTTTATTTCACCATCTCATATCAACAGGTATCATGGAGACAAAGTAATAGCTTTTATGAGGGGAGCTTCATACATACCTCTGAAAAGTTATGAGGCACAAGGCAGAATCAACTAAGAGATAATGACTGTAGATTTGCTATAGAGTGCCCCGCAGTTCAATTTACATTGCATCCTGAAGGGTACTGTGTAGGAAGGACAGATTTTTCAAAACAAATAGGCTTGAAAGTATTATCTAATCACTAATGCTCAAACTGCGTGTGCTGCTTTCAGAGTTCCCTCTCTATAGAAAAAAGGTGTTTTGTTTTGGTTTTCTCATATGCTGTTTTATGTCTCTCTTTACTCTCTCTGTTTTTTAAATATCAAATATATGCATCCCCCAACATATATTTCAACACTTGTGCAGGCCTAATTGTCACATGAAAAGTGAAGTGGTTTTGCATTATCTATAATGAAAATATTTTACCTCTGTATTCTTTCTAATATCTAAAGAATGACCATATTAGAGATTGGTGGAAGCTAAATGTTGAATTAGTGGGTGTAGGTAATATTTTAGAAGAATAAGCTCTAAGAGCTGGAAAAGTACATAAATACATCTTTCCCTAAAACAGCATGGAGTAAAATCTAAAAAAAAAAAATTAAAAAAAATTGAAAATTGCTGTAAACAAAATCTGGATTTGCAACTCACAGCTCAAGGGTTCAGCTGTCTGCAAGTTTGTGCTTCATGAAGCACAACTGCATGACTTTTGAGTCAGCTCTAATGAACAAAACTGTTACTGAGTTGTGCAAGTACACAAAGCCAAAGATGTGTAAGACAAGAAAAGTGAAAACAAAAACAGAACTTAATTTTTGAAATTGCTAGTAGTAATTCAAAGTGTTATGAAAAACATGAAAACCTATAGCAAGTGGCCATCTACAAAAGGGGTTATTTGTATGTATGAGTGGAACGATCAGTGCCAGGAGCTGGCGCCGGGCTACAGCCTCAGAGGTGTGTATGTCCAGGTGACAGTAACTGCTAAGAAGTGGCTCTATCCAGCATAATATATTTTGCACTACAACCAACTTGTCCTCAAAATGTGTTGATCTTTTATTTCAGTGAGTAGTTGTCTTCCTTCGTGGGTATGCAGATGAACTTCTGCCAAAAAACCTAGCAAGTTACATCTGCAATTGACCAGTGACCACCTACCCAGGCTTGTCAAGTGCCTGTTGAGTTGGTGGGGAGGATATTCATACTCTTATTGTTAGAACATTAGTCTTAAATATACACATGGTATATTAATAAATACTTGTTGTGTATTATACAAATTCCTATACATAGTCCTGCCAAAAACACTCAAAAGTGACCAATGAGGACAGAGCTGCAAATTGGGTTTTATATGCAAATTTTCTTGTCCCTAAGGAAGAATATATAAAAAGAAGGCTTTTCTATCATGGGTGTCTCAAGCACATGAGTTTAATTCTCTGCTCCAGTCTTCAGGTCTACCTGAAATTATGCTTTTATAGATATCAGCCTTTTTCAGTCAGACGCATGGTCAAAGAAAAGGATGAACTTTCAGAGTTACTTTTACCTGAGTGATAGACATCTCAGTAGTGGGAGGAGACTATTTGTGACATACGACAATATTCTTGGACAAGCTGCAACACTCCAAACTCTATCTTTCAGTCACCATTGTGTCATTACATGGGTGTGATTAAGATTGAAAGATGCCTGATGGAAAAAAAGTGGTTTTGTTCTTTCCAAGGAAAGTGGAACATGATTACATACTTCAGTCTGAGAAGCATCTGGGAAATTATTTTAATGAAGAGAAAAAGTGCTAATTGTGAGATGCGAACAAACCTGTCTTGAAAAGAAAGTAACAAACTGTGAGAAAAGCTGCAAAGCAGTTGAAAAATTTCCTTACTCTCACAGCATTTTTTGACATTTACAGAGAATAGAACCTTCATAAGAATAAAATTCTGTCTTGGTTTCCACACATCAACTGTTTTTAAGAAAACTGTGGTTTTTCAAACTTTGTGTACCTGTAGCAAAATATTCTAGTTTGGTGGAAGTAGATTGCACAGATTTTATGTGAATATTTTCAAAATAGGAGCACCACACAAGAATACTTAAAAAAAAAAGTGCTCATAGAAATTAGCAGAATCCATGCAAGGGGTAGCAGAATTCATTGCTATTCTCCTTCTTTTAAAATATTTTAGGAAAATTGTTATAATGGATTTAAAGTTGTGTAATTAAATAAGAAAAAGTTGTATGTAAACCATATCTAGTCTAAAATAAATTTCAAGGATCAATCTACTATGCTGAATACCGTACTTTAAAATATGTGATTAGCCCTGGATTGCTTCTTATCCCAAGTGAATTTTATAATGGGCTTCTTTTAACACGACAACAAGAAATAAATTTTCTTACTCTTCTCTAAAATACTGGCCAGAGAAAAATTTAGCCAGTCCAGAAGAGAATACTGAGCTATTTCTGAGTGGAACATTTCCTCCATTCTGGGAGACCTAGAGGGAAAATGACAGGTCAGGTGATGTCCCAATTCACCTAAGAGGAAACTTGCATAATTACAGACACTAGAGGTTTTAGCAATAAGCCACTGCCTGCGTTAGGGTCCCAAAATAAGAATATGGAATAACCCTGTCACTCTGGCAACAGAAGCCAAATGGGAATCTTTCTGGAAGACCAGACAGGGCAAGGGGTTTATAACTCTGCCTTAAATCTGAAGAAAACTGAAGCTATTTACACATGTATTTCTTTAATTTCAGTAGAAGAAGAACAACTCTGGACTCAAAGACTCAGATGCAGGTTTATTAGTCTTAAACTCTGGACTTTAATCTGTATGAAGAAGCAGATACATGCAAACCCAGCAGGATGGATCTCTTATGGTTTTATCAAATACAGTCAGTAAATATCATAAATGATATAAAAGACTTCCTTATGCCCTAACTGGAATTTTTAATGGCTACCCTGCACCCAAGAAGTTGATCTAGATTATGTCTGGTTACAGTATATGTCAAATTACAGCTACAACATTACATCTGCACTACATTTACAGGCGTGTCTGTCCTGGTGTTTACAATTAAACCAAGCAGCTTCTTGCAGACAAAACACAAAGTAAAATAAAGAAGTTATGATGAACAAGAAAATTGCATCATGCCACCTCCCAAGTTATTGAAAATAATTCTACCACAGATACAAGACATGAACAATATATCAAATGTCTGATCTACATACCTAAGAATCTATATTCCATAACAAGTTCCCACAGATCATCACAAAGGAAGGTTTTTAGTGTCACTTGAAAATGAGAAAATCCCTCATTTCTCTTCAACTCTGTTTTTGAGCCATTTCATAGTGTCTATCGTAAATTTTGCCAGATTTTACAGTGAGAAGAAAGACTCTTTTTCGAAGGGTAAACAGTCAAAAATGTACAGTACTTTTGTATTTTAATGCTGCAAATATTTTCACTACTGCGAGTTCATGAAAAATCAGGAAGTTTCTCTGTACATCCCAGGTGAAACAAGTGAGTCAAACCTCAGCTGGCTGCAAAAATTGCTGCTGCAGTTTTCCAGCTGTGGGGAGCTCACTGCAGATTCAGCAATCATGTGTGACATTATGCTTATTCTTCTTTGGGAAAATATTAAAATGCTCAGTTTTCACATATTTCCGGTCCACAATTTACTACATTTCACAGGGGAAAACACATCTCAACATTCCAAAATGTCTTTAACAACCAACATATGAATAACAATCAGTAGTATAGTACAAATAGTTGTTTTTACATGCAACAAGAAGAGCATCCCTCTCCACCTGAATAATTTATTCAAGGTTGTTTAAAATAATAAATAGAATTCATCTGTAAAAGAAAATATAGTGAACCACTCTCTTCCATGAAACATTTGAACAGAAAGAAAAACCAAGTCACTTTTCTACTGTCTGCCATAGGCAGTCATTCCTATATTTAAAAGAGGAGAACATAGCTAGCAGAATGGCATGATTACTTGCAAGCTGAAATACTGCACACTGACTAATACATCCCTTCCTCTTTTTTAAGTAGTGTGATAGGCAAAAATTACTATTTTTCATTGTAATAATTGTCCCATAAATGTCATACAAATACGGAATGTGTGGGTTCCTGTGGTAAGCAGAGCACACAAAGTAATGTGATGAAATAACAAGCATGGTGTAATAATTTAAGACAAAGTATCTGACAACCAGACAGATGANAAAAAAAAAAAAAAAGTTGTGTCAGTGTTTTACTAATTTTTGTTCATAAGAGTTGCTAGATATCTACTCTTTCTGCCCTGTGAGAGGAGCCACTTCAGCTTTACAAGTGCAATTTTGCTAGACAGTACCCTAGTAACCCTGGTTATAGACTGACAGCAGCAGTGATAAAAGGAATAGTAGTAGAGATAATATCAGCAATCATATATCCCTTTGATACAGAAGTTGCAAGGCCTAGGGGATAAATGAACAATGGAGGCTTGTCATGTTTACTTTTATTACCTTTTGTAATAAAAGTAGTAATTGCATTTTGCATACAGGATACATGAATACATAGAGACAGCATATTTTATAGAGAGAGTTACACCTAGAAGAACCTTAGAGAAGAAATCATGCTAATGAAACAGGCTTAAAAACTCTGTAGTTCACACCTTTATAATATCACTGCTATCACAGCATTTTTGCAAGCATCAGTTATTGCTGGAAAAGATTGTATTGAAATCAAGCAGGACATTCAAGATTCTTGTTGTTTACCTATCCCTGTTGTCTTCCTAATAAACACTTTTCTATTTAGATTGCATTTTGATTAGCCTTTTCATATTCAATCTCTAGGTTACCATTGTAGTTCGAAAGATGGAAGTGTTTCTGTTAATTAGAAAGGACCCCAAATGAGAAGAGCAAAAATTCCATGAGAATGGAATGAAAGGGTTTCTCCCATCCATATTTTTCAGCAAAGTACAAGGACTTGAAGTTGCAGATGTTCCTCAAAACTACAGTCAAAGGGAAAAAAATACCTGACCATAGGCACAGAATCAGTCAAGACATGGTCACCTGAATGTTCACTGAATCTGTAGTTTTAGCCAACTTGCTGTCTCACTAACTGCTTCAGTCATTTATTTTCCTCACAGCTTCTTCATACCTGCTTAGTTGCAGTTTGCACTCTCTCCCTGCCCTGTTACTCTGTTTACTTTCTTTTTTCCCTGTGTTTATTGTCTCTGAAATAAATCACTAAAGAAAGAGGTATGAAGAAGATACTAAAATAATGTTTATTGCCTCCTTCTGGTTACCTCTGTGTGTCAACTCCTATGTCCTTTCTCTCACACATTGAAGTTTGAGAAAGGAATACCTATTGACACGTGCTTTGTATACTGCCAAGCACTTTGGAGGCTTGTTTAAACTGGCTCTTAAATATTGCTATAATATTGTTTTAGTAAGAATGACTAAAAAAACTATAATTTACATTAATTGAGTATCTGAAAAAGTCATAAATAATATCTATGTCTTCCATATCAAGTTCTGAGCTGAAATATTCTTCTTTTATTTCCCCCCCCCCAATTAGAAGGGAACTAGAGGAATTATAAGTTAGGTTCAAGAACTGCTTTAGGCAAATATTAACTCACCAAAAATAACCAGGAGGAATACAAAAAGACATAGCTAACTTCTGAGAACAGCCTTATGGCATGCAATATTAGAATATAATCTCTCCAACAATTGCACAACCAGATGACTTCCCAGAGTACTTGTCCACTAAGGTTTGTTCTGCTGCCTGTGACCATTCAAAAGCAAATCAGCTTCACTGGAAGCTAAGGCTGACTTTTTTGCAATTTTGTGACAAATTCTGTCCTTTTTTAAAGTGGTTAACAAGTGTCCTTGAAAAGTCAATGTAGATGTAGAAATGCTTCCCTAGTGCTGAGGGCAATCCAACTTTTTGAACACAGTCAGTGAAGTCTAGTTCTCACATGTCTTCATCTAAGTAGGGTCACAGGACACCTTCAGGACCTTCCAAGGTGCTGCAGAGCAGGGAGTTTGAGTTAGGAGATGGATTGTTACCTATTGGTTTTGTGTGAACTTGAGTTTGTACAAAGGCGTACAAGTGCTGACTCTCGTAACAGCTCGATGTAAAAGGCCATTACTTCCATGAAGTAACAGAAAGCTAATTCTGAACATTTCTGAAAGTCTCATCCACAAAGTCTTAATCACTGTGACTGCATAGCTGAAAAAAAATTGGTGAGAGAAGACATAAAAGGAGACAGACATCTTTTAGTCCTCACCAATAAATAACCTCTATAGTGTCATAGGAAAAAAAAAGTCTTCACTTTAACGTGTGTGATATCCATTTTTTCTTATTATCTTGTTGCCCTGTGATGCAACAGTGTGATTTCTCATCCAAAAATTAAATTAAGATTGCAAAAACAGAGAACATCAATAACTCAAGACAATGCTTACAGTGGGGGAAACTGGGAAAATGGAAGCTGTTATGAAACAGTTGAAACTCGAACCTAAGATTGCTGCTCTGCATAGTGCTTCTTCACCACATTCTAAAAGATGGTCACACATTTTCATTATCAAGTTGCAGGTTTCCATAACTGCTGCTAAGGTAGTCTTGTGGGGAGATGTTCAGCAATAGAGATAATCAACTAATTGATACTGTTTTAATAAAAAACCCCAACTACTGGAAATTATTGAGCCAATCTAGAGCTCCAGGTCTTTGATTACTTTTTACCAAAACTAATGGGGTAACAGACAAAAGTTTGCAGCTCCTAAACTGTGTTAACAAAAAAACCCCAAACCCAAACCAAACCAAACAAACAAAAAAACCCCACCCAAAAACCAAATCAACAAGCAAACAAACAAAACCACCGAAAACAGGAACAGACCTCTTACCGTTTGCATAAAACTTATTTAACTTCTTGCTATATGCTGTCTTGCAGTAGAAGGGAGGTTTTGGCATCTTCTGGCATCTTTGAGCTAAAACATTTGTTCCCATAAATAGCATTTTCCTGCAAAAGTGAGAGAAAAAACATTTTTCCAGGACCCATGGATTACATTACTGAGTAGTAATAAAGCAAAATCTGAAGATTAGCTTGAGTAATTTTTTCTCATTAAGAATTGTTAAAGCTGCTTATAAAAAAGTATCACACCAAAACAAAAAACTAAGTAATATGAAAGCAATAAGAGTAAACTCAGTAATTACTGCTTCCTTCATTACAGTGTTTTCTCTCAGGCTGTGGAGAAGTTCTTGTTTGACTCACAAAGTTTTGAAAGTCTCTCCATCTCATTCTTTAGTAACAGCTGAGGAAGACTAACCTTCTGGATTCCCTTGTATTTAATAGTATAGTATGACCTTTCTTTTTCTAGACAAACACAAGAAACAATGAAGCAGGTAAATGCACAGGAGAACAGGAAAAAGAAAATAACAGAATGATCTTCACCACTCCACTCATATCTTCTTACCTTCCTCCAAGCAATAGGCATAGCTCTAACAAGTGCTTAAAAACTTCATAAACATAACAAGAAGAATTGTTCCAATATGCCAGAGAGTAAGAAGCAGTCACGCAGGCACAACTATGTAGTAGAAAACTAAGCAGAAGTTATTCATTTTAGTGATTTAAGACAACCCATCTTAGAGGTATTGGAACTTCTGCTTTCCCAAGAGGAAGACTATTATCATAGGCTAAACAGCTGTTTAAAAGGAAAAGTTTCTTTGAAGAAGAAAACAGATGCTTAACTAATTTTTAAACATTTGTCAGAAAGGAAAACAATAAAAAAGAAAGAAAGAAAAAAGGCACAAAAACACCAGATGCAAGAAAATAAGTTTCCTTTAAATACCTAGAGAGTTTTATAGCCTAAGCTGAAAACCAAACCAAAAAATCATACAGCATACTGTCTTTGAAAACCCCAGGTGTCCTAGCACTCTGTCCTTAGGCACATATAACAAGCCTTTCTGCATCTCAAGAATCTTCACGCTTGTTCTGGATTAGCTAACTGGGAGCTGCTGCATTTGAGGATTTCATTTCTCCACAGCTTGTTGTTACGTGCTGCTGGATCATTACAGGCATTTTCCCCAGGTTCAGCCACAGAGAGCAAGTCCCTGTTCCACAAAAGTGAAGTAATTGATGAAAACAAAACATCCTACAGACTGTTTTCAACTTCTATAATACCTTTTTTTCTGCATAATGACTGCTGATTGTACACTCAAATTTCAAATGATCTGTGTCTGTGCTATAGCAATTATTAGCTTCTCATACAAAGCAAAAGTCGACTTTTGGAGATATAGGCTTTGGCAAGTTAGCTTTGAGTTTAGTGATCAGAATCTTGAAGTTGAGCACAGAAATTCAGGCAAGTATATGAAGTTCCCAAGCAACAAAGATCCAAAATGTACAATCCAAAATGTATAACACTTGCTGTCCAAAAATAATTTTCTAAGTCCTGATTTGAAGGAAATAGTTATGGTTGTGGTTGTTAACTTCACTACATACTACTTAGTTTCACTCTTTGGAATCATAATTTTACCTTTCAGTATGTATTAAAGCCAGATTTTGGTTTTGATTAAGTTTATGGTACTAGCAGAACATAAATAAAAAATAAAGTTATTTAAAAAACCTGTAACAATACAATTCATATTGTCATGGGAATATATTTGAATAGTTTATATAAGAGCATCTAGACATTAAAGAAGACATCCATTTCCATTAAAATGATATCCAAGATAATTTACCCAATAATTAAGTCTTTGTCCTATGAAATCAGGAAGCGAAGTGTAAAAAGACTCTTGCCTGGAGATGGATAAAGCCTTCTGAAGTTCCTTTTTGTGTCTTTTTCAAGATTTCATGTGATTAGCCTTGTTTTTTTACCTTTTTTTTCCTCTTTTTTTTTTTTTTTAATGCAACTTACCCTCTGAAATGCACTTTCAAAAGCTACCCCTTTCTTCCAGATGCTAAGCAAAATTCCTTTTGGGAGCTGGAAACGTTCTGAAAGAAGTGTCCCATTAGTAATGTATGTGAAAATATCCATTCTGGGTAGCAGGACTGAAAATATTATCAAAAGGTTTAGTCGTCAGACAGCTAAAAAGTAGCTTGGAGTTTTTGATTTGTCTTAACAAGAAAAGCATAGTTCTGGAAGCAATAGTTTGTTCACTAAATCTGGTCCAATCCTCTGTTCTTGTATGAAATCATAGAAGAAAGAAATAAGGCTTGAAGGAAGTTTTAGAGATTGTCCTGTTATCTAGTCTTTCTCCATCTTGAGTGGATCACAGTGCTCAAAAACATTTGTCTAGGCTGTTCTTTAAAGCTTGCCATAAAAGTTTCCCTAAGCACCTTATACAATCTATTTTAGGGTGCAGCAGCTCTTACTGCAGGAAGAAAGCATGCAACAGTCAGTTTATAACTACTTATTGTGCTAACATTGTCCTTTACTCAAACAGATTTTCCCTTACTTTCCTTCCAGTGTAGTTATAGAAAGTAATTTTGTTTCCTTCTAGCCTTCATTTTGCTATGATATATAACTCAATTTACTTATTCCAGAAAAAATAACTCTCTGTTCCCTAAGATTGCTATTAATGTCTATTCTCTTGTTCAGTCTAACAGTTACTTCAGATAGGGAATTGAAGCAATACTCAGTCTTCTGTCTAGGTAAAGTCATCCTAAAGCTGAGTTTCTGATTAAGTTGTAAAATAACATCTGAATTTTGAACAACCAAAATCCAGTTTGCAGAGGACAGCACCACAGAACAAACGGCTCACAAGTATACCAGGAACACTAGTGAAAAGCTTTCCAGCCAAAAGCAGGACATTGTTAGTTCACTATATGCAAAACATCTCAAGGAAAGGTATCATTTGAATAAAATAATTTTGAAAGAAAATGTGTAGGGGAAAGGGAGGTCAAATTCCCATAAAGTAAACATACTATTTTGATAATGGATTTTTTTGCTTGTCCTAGGTCTGAAGTGGAAAGAATTCTCATGAAAATTTAAAATTAGATTCTTACCAATGTCTATGCATTGGCCACTAAATGTAGCAACTGGTTTTTGAAAGATGACTTTTATATTGCCTGGGGTATTTACATTTAAAAGCACATTATTGTCATTGTACTGAACAGACAAGCCATGATAATAAACTAAATTAAGTTCCCTACAAGTTTACTCCTTTTCTCAATCCTTTTCTCATTTTCTGCCTTCTTTCTTTTCCCTCCTACTTCTCCTCCTTTGAACACAGTGTTAAAAAACTGTGACCAAGAGCTGTTGTTGAGCCAACCTAGTGGAACAAATCTGCTGAATATTATATTATAGAAATGGAATTCAACATTGACTCACCGTAATAATAATTAGGTGGGAGAACAAGCTGGTTTTGAAGACCTGTTCATACCAAAAGATGTGGTCAACTTACTATTTCTCTGTCAAAAGACTTGGTATTTCCATGTGACTGGCAATAAAAAGTGAAATATTAATGTGCCTTGGTCATACTCCTGAATATTCTGTAGTAGAACACATTTTCTAATGCAATGTGGGCAGTGATGTGAGATCTGCTAAAGAGAAGAAGATTGCCAGTGCGTGAAGAAACATTTTGCTGAGTGCAAAAAACACACAGAGCTTTCTACAGTAGTTCAACTACCTCTGTGCTTCAAAGCTATGGCTGAAATTTCCCCTGAAGCCTACAATACTGCAGGGAAATGAAGAGTCAAAAAAAAATGCCTGTACTGCAGGCTGTACAGTTCTGCGGCCACTGAGAAGTTCAAGTGATCAAAACGTTGAAGTAAGCATGGATCCTCTGAAAACCTCATGGATTTCTAAAAGGAAGTGTCTCAAGGGGTTCTCCAAAGCTTCTGTGAAGGCAGCTTGTGTCAGTATAGGTTGTTCAGAGTAACACGAGTTGTGTAAAAGTGCTAGTTACCTTTTAAGGTCAGCAACATTTTTTTCTAAGATATTTTCACTTCTTAGTGTTTTTAGTTTTGTTTTTAATTTGTGGTATTGTGGGGTTTTTTTGCTTTTGTTTGTTTGTTTGTTTCTCCCTAGTTGCTCTCTATTTATTTCCTTACTCAAAAAAACAAAAAAAAAAACAACAAAAAAATCAAAAAAAAATCATGTCTGGCACCCCACAAGGTGATTGTGGAATCTGTCTTCTGGTTATTCCTCCTGCTATGTGATTTTATGTTCATGGTTTACAGGCAAAGATTTGACATATGAGAGAATCAGTCTCAGTGCTAATTTTAGCTAAAAGGAATACTAGAAAAGTTTCTACATGCTTTGAGTATTTCTGGAGCTCGGGAACTCAAACGGTAAAATGTAGTGTTTGGAAGGAATAACTCCTAACTGAAATGTGGGAGGAACTATCACTGAAAACTTATGTGGAAGGGGTTTTGTTGTTTTTTCTTTTTTTTCTTTTATTTCTTTATAACTTGGATTTATTTCTGTGTCCTCTTGCTGTCTGTTTTTTGCCATAAAGACATGCTCATATTTTTAATTATTAGGCACTATTTAATGAAAAGTTTTCTGTGAGTCATTAGAGTCCAGGTAAGTCAAGATTTTACCCTGCTCTGCCCGGAGTATGCAATTTCTTAATAAAAACATAAGCTTTCTGGTTTGAATTTAAATATACAAATAATATAACAGCTATATTCGCTCTTCCCTAAACTTTTCTTTGAAAGCCCTGGTATTGCTATTATAACATGTGAAGCCAAGTTACTATTCCATTAAGTGAAAATGCCCTCTCTGTTTTCCTCTCCTGCATTTCTGTGCCTCATGCTATACTTTCATTTATTCTTTAAAAGAATGCCAGTCTGAACCAGAGTTAAGGGGATATCTGTGCCAGTGCAAAAACCTGATTAAGTGCAACATACATGGAAATGCAGCCACACCTGCTATGTCTGCCAACAGTGTTTGAACCGCCAGAAAGTCCTAAGTACTCACTCTATGATAACAGCAAACCTTTGACCTTGGGTCCAAGGTCATATCTGAATAATTTGGTTATGTATGCAGATATCCAGCTGAGCTGAGTTTTAGAATTACTGACCTTATTTTGAATGGCCTGTAGTTTACTTCTGCTTTCCTCTGCTCTTTTAGCACTGCTAACACTGTGTTTCAGAGACAATTTCTTTGTTCTGTACAGAGAGATAAACTGTGAAATTAAGCCGCATCAGCACAGCAACTTAGTTTATTTAACACATTTTTGTGAGTAACAAGTACAAAAAAGGAAGAGCTGGAGCAAATAATTTTCCAGTGAATTGCTATCTGTATTTCAGAAACGTATCATTCTGCAAAATTCCCATAAACCAGTTAGGTTTTTATATATTTACATAACACAGCTAATTGCACATAGTTATGTATTCTTTCCTTGCATTGCTTAAAATATTGGCACAGAAATAACACTAGATCTATCTTGTGGCAAAATGCCATAGCGTCGTCCAATTTCCAAGGAGCCATATGGCAATGGTACAGCCATCTGTTTGTCTTGATATTCCTTTCCTGGCAAACCTTTTACCCATATGGGTTATTGGTGCCCTCATCTGTGTATATCATGAAGAGGTTCAAAACCAAAATCTATAATTTTCCCTGGTATAACTTTTAACAATTACACTGAACATAAAGATCACACTATCCCCATGTTTAACCTCATCCATTTTTGTTATGTACACACCTGCCTTCTTCTGTTAGATGCAGGAACAATTTGATTTCCAGAATTTGTGAAAGCTGTCATCACAAGCTGTCAGGTTCGAGGCATCATAATCATCTCTAAGGACTGATAGCTTGTGCTTTGTGGATTTGAAACTTCATCACTAAAGAGATTAAATGATCCGTCCTTTTACATGCTGACAGGGTAGCAATTTTGTGTCAGTGTAGAGATTCACACATTTAGACAATAAGGTCATGCTGAATATATGCAGAGTCCTTTTATATTTTCTGTGACAGCCATTTTCAATAATGTCTAAAATATTTGACATGCACTGTTTAGAGCAATTTTAAGTAAGGGAGAGTGTCGGCTTTCAGCCTGATCTATTAGCTAGCCTGAGTGAAATCATGTTTATATCCCATTTAGCAATCTGCTCTTTAATTTTCTCTTTATGTGAAAGAGTTGTTGCAAATTGGATACACCCAGAGTACAAACCAGATATTTTAAGTGTATATATGTCTCAAATCACATCACAATAGATAAATACAGCTTTTGTTTATTTGGAATTTTTTTTTCTCTGTTTTTTAAATAGTACAAACAATTCCATTTCAGATACCAAGCAAATACAAAAATGCAAGGAAAAAGAACATAAGATAATATATTTATGGTGACTATACTGAATTATGTACAAAATGAATTGTTTTGAAGCTCTTAGGTGTTTGTTGACTAGTGAAATATATTGACTTGTTGCGTTGCACAAATTTGTAATGCAGTTTATTTTTGAAATTCATTGGTTTATTTGGCAACTTTATTGCCTTTGTTTGAAAGATCATGTTTTGTGTAAATTATACTAGTTGCAATTCACACAATGTATTTTTATGAAAATTTAATTAGATTATATATCTGGTTTTCTGATAGGATTTCTTAAAAAACCATAAGTGTATTTGTTTGCATTTTAAATACTCTATGTTCACTGCTGATTTCAGTTTAGTGAATTTTAAGATAAAAATTTCTGATTCTCAGGAATCGCTACCATGAGAACCTGGGTTTTTTTTTTAAATGCCCTTTATTTTATTTTTTTTTTAATAATAATCCATTAGGAAATCATATCTCCTGCCAATTTCTCTTTTAGATGAATTTGACCAGAGTTCCCACCATTCATTTTAGAACCAAGATTGTTCTTCAGCCCTTCAAAAACTTCTGCTGTCCAAAGCACTAACAAATCAACCACTGGCTTTGATACTAGCAGGACGTTGTCCTGCACACAGCAGGAATGAGACATGATTTAACTTTATATGTCATAAAATATGGCATGCTTATATGCCTGTGTGTTTTCATCTCCATTGCTTTCCTGTATGACATGTGTCTATTCTCTACAGACATGCTACAATTTATGGGTCTTTTCTTTCTAATCACCTTCCATGTTTGTTCACAGACCTCCCTCTGCTGTATCTGTGGCTTGTGTATTTCAGAGGTAAATGTTTGAATCAAATTTGGCAGTAAAAGAGTTCTATTTTTTTATAAAACCTTTCAGTGAGACAGAGAGCAAAGTTTTCTCAGGACTGTTAGTCCAAGGCTGAGCCAGAAAGGGAAGAGTTTTAATGCTTGAGGAGTTACTAAAACTGATTTTTTTTTTTTCTCAAGAAGGCACCCTAATTTAACCTGTCAGCTTTACTGTGGTGATGAGTGTTCTGTATCAGATGCAAATACTCTCTGCTTTTCATTGGAAGCAAGACAATTTGTCTCACTCTCTGCACCTGAATAGGGCTCTTTCATTCCATGTGCAGACATAATACCCCCTAACAATGCTCAGACATTTCTGCCTTCTCTTGCTTCCTTTAAACTTTCTGCTGAGGATGTTTGCATTTAAAAAGCTGCTTGTTTTTCCAAGGGGTCAAAGTTTCTATTTCAGGACACCTTGAAGATATCCTCTTTGTCCCAATTTAGTAAATATATCTGAGTTTAGTGACTCAGATTCTGCCTTAAATGTCTTGGCATAAGTAAGAGACAGCTGTGATATTTCTCCCTCTTTTTTCCAACATGCCAGTGTCCTAGCAACACATGAATAATACTGTCATGAAAAGAGCCTAGGACAGAAAGAATAAACAGATAAAGTATTGGGGTGCAGTGGCTCTCAAAGTAAAGTAGAGGATAACAGTCTCAAATATACTCATTTCTGGAGCCTGCACTACAATTGCACCAGTCTCTAGAAAAGGGCAGAGATCAAAGGCAATACACCTGCATCAGTGTGTCACTTCATCCAAGCTAATATTGCCACCGATAACCCCTGCTAATTACCCCAAGGTAATACAATGATAACATAATCATATATCTTTCAGGACCCAATCTAGAATTTTTGCTTGTTTCTGTACATTGTACTGGCATTTAAAAGACTAATATAAGAGAAAATGTAAAACAGGTTCAGGTACTTAGAACATGAGACTACAGCTGAACTGTGGAGTGAGACAGTCTTCAGCTCTTCCCAAAATCCTGATCCCCAACATTTCAGGCTAATGACCCACCCAGACCTCATCAAACCTTCCATTTAGGCAAAAGTTTGCCTTACATTTTCTTGAAAAGAACAGGCAGAAAGATGAGTGAAGGAAGGAATCTTATGTGTCTAAAGGTCTTCTTGAGACAAAACTAGGTAGCAGCTCAAATAGATAGCCAGACTGACTCCATCATGTAAATACACCATACATTGGTTTTGAACACAGAATTTGTAAAGATATGGAGACAGTGCAAATTTTTAGAAACTTCATTTTATCACATTACAGGTCCTCTTTTCCCCAGAATTTTCCTCAAACTACATCTTGTGTTGCTATGAATGCACCATATAAAGAAATAGGATCTGAAAGTTCAGGTAGCTTTAGAAATAAGGCTGTTATTTCTCAGTTAAGTGTCTCTATCTAAGTTTGGAATGGAGAACTCATCTAGGAATCCCAACCAGGGGTTTTCAAATTACAAAGGGCCAGAGAAAATGCTGATATATAAGTTGTAGACTGTGCTGATTTTGGCAGGAGTAGTTAATTTTCTACACAGTGGCCAGTACATGACTGTGTTTAGGGTTTGTGCTGAACAGTGGTGATAATCTAGAGATGTTTTTTGTTATTGCTGAGCAGTACTTATGCAGAGCCAAGGCCCTTTCTGCTCTTTGTACTGCTACCCTAGTGAAGAAGCTGGAGATGCATAGGAAGTTGGGAGGAAACAAAGCCAGGGCAGGTGAACCTCACTGACCATATTTGGAGTGATGGCGTTTGTCTTCCCAGGTGACTGTTGCTTGTGATGGGGCTCTGATGTCCTGAATATGGCTGACCAACTGCATGACCATGCGAAGCAGTGGATTAATCCCTTATTTTTCTTTGCTTGCATGCTTGGATTTCTGTTTTCCTATTAAATTGTCTTTATCTCAACCCACAAGTTTTCCAGCCTTTTTCACTTCCAAATCTGTCCCACGGATCCTGCAGGTCAGGGAGCGAGCAAGTGGCTGTGTGGTGTTTGGCTGTTGGCTGGAGTTAAACCATGACATAGACTTCTAATGAAACCAGTGTAGAGTCAGCTTATAATAGTATTAATCAATGGCTTAGTGCAGTTAGAAGTAATAAAATTGAATGGTCACAGCATAGAGCTTACTGCAGATAAAGAAATAGGCTTAGTGAAGGTTTTAGTGTTTTTCCTCTCACTGACAGTAGGCTACATAGACCTGCAGCTATAATGAACTCATCGAGCATACCCCTGACTTTATTAGAAAATGCAAATTTACCTCTTGAGCTACACTATTTAACATATGAATACCATTAATTGGCAGTGATGTCAGGAATAATTCCTTTAAGCAGAAGACCAATGTACATGTCATCTTCACTTGGATCCTTGTGAAACAGCTCTTGCTTCTGGACAAATCTCACAGAACACTGCTGTTCTCCAGTGAGTCATGTGAAAGCATTGCTGGAAGGCTCCTGGCATATTTTCTAGTGTACTATTAATGGACAAGATGTTTGGCATTAATACTGTGAACAAAACTGTTCTTTCCTCTAAATCCACCCAGGCCTTGGACACAATGTTCAGGTTCACCAATTTCTTAAGGCAAAAGCATAAAAAATCCACCATGGAACACAATAAAACTTCAGGTAACTACAGATTTTTCAGTAAGTAAATGTTTTGGAAGACTTGGAAAATAACAGTATTGTTATTATTTGTTTTTTATTAGCATCAAATTGAGTAAGATTTGCAAAGCCTGATGTTTCATAAGAGGAAGGGAAAAGAGAGTACCACTGTACATATCAAGCACACCTTGTAGCTCAAGAGACTCACTGGGCTCTCAAGAAAGTCATGAGTCCACTGTTACTGAGATCTTGCCAAAATCACTTTTTTTCCCCACAAAAAAAAGGTGAAAAAACTCTCAGATAAAAGGAGTTCTTTGACCTCTTTGAGTATTATAACTCTAGCTTTTCATATGCCCTTTTAGAAGGTCATTTCAACAGACTGATTGTAAGAGGTCAACAAACAAAAGTATTTTCTCCCATTTTGTAAAACTAATTGCTGTAGCAAACAAGACTAGTAAACAGTTTGGCTGTGATTCACAGTAAATAGCATACACACAATGCTTACAATTTTGCAAGTGTTGTTGGCAGCAGGTAAAAAGACCACTACCACCTATTTGCGGAAAAAGAAGGCATACTGATTAGGATGAGCTACTCAACCTAAACTTGAACTAAGGTTTTATTATAGCTTTTTGCTACTTCAGTTAATTCAGAAATCATGCTAATGCCTATAGCATTGACTGAAGTTTAAAACGAGATTATATTGTATCCTTAATGAAACTTCTATCCAGTTTCAGAGATTTTTTAAAGTGGTAACTTCAGTTTGGCTTTTCCTCTCTTGTCCATAAGTGACTGAAAAGAAGTGATGTCTTTTCAAAGAGAAAACCTATTTGGGATATTAAAAAAACCCCAGTGTTTTAAAAGAAGAAGGGATGAGAATTGATTAGATTAAAAAGAAGACATAAAATACTGCTTGAAGAATAAATTGAATCAGGAATTCATTTATGCTGAATCCAAGCTAAAATTTGAACTTTTTGTGGAAAAAAAACAAAACAAAAAAAAAAAAAAAAAAAAAAAAACAACCC
>VXBX01008441.1:0-25934 GCA_013400415.1 Scytalopus superciliaris | reverse complement strand
AAAAAAAAAAAAAAAAAGACCCAGAAAAGAGAAAACTGCAGTGGTACTACAGTTCTTCTTATGAGGGGCTCAAAAAAGTTATTAAAGTTATTACTGGCTCAAAACAAGTCTGTGTGTGGGGAAAGGGGGCTGATCAGGTTCTGCCAAGGTGGAATTGTGCTCTATTGTCCCCACAACCCAGCCTCCTGGAGAGCCCTTAGTGCAGCTGTCAGTCATGGGCACCCGAAATCCCAAACCACACCCCCTGGACCCCTAACCCAATCTCTGGATGGCTGGCACACCAGAAGCCCCACCTGGCAGGAGTCCAGAGTACATAAAACCAACACCACATGGCTTGCATGTGCTTGTGGCCCTACCATGGTTGGACTTGATGTAACTGGGTCTACACTGAGGTGGTAGTTATGGTATAATTCCATTTCTTTTTCTCTCTCTCTCTCTCTTTCTTTGCTTCTTCTTCTCCTAATTTCCTTTTTTTGATACTTGGGTAACTTAAATCTGGATGGGATCGAGTCTGCTGTGCAATGCTTTGCAAAATGCTTTATGTTGATTGAATGGCAGTAAAACTGCTATTTTGACTCCTCAAAAAGCATAGTAGCATTTCTGCCAGTTGTGGCCTCAAGGTATAAAAGAATTGAAGGCCCTTTTTGTAGAGTTGATGCTTTGTGAAATGCTTTATTTTAGTTTAATATTGCCCTGTAAACTTTTGCCAAATTTCCTTATTTTCTACAGTTTGCCAGTAAAAGTGAGTTATTTTGACCTCCCAAGAAATGTGTGTAGTGTCTTCTCCTGTGTGCTCTCTCAAAGTATAAAAAGCACTCAAGGCTCTTTATGGAGCCTTGTATCTTTTTAACATAAAACCCCTTCGATGAGCTTGTGAGAAGAGCCTTCTTTTCTCCTCCTGCCCCTCACTGCCTGCTCGCTGAAGAGTTTGTGCGACTAGCACGCCAGTACAGCACAGTGCTACAACTTCTTAGCACATCTTCAACCCCTTTTTCCAGATCAAGAGAGACAGAAAGAAGCTGTGGCACTGTGAGGGGAATGAGAGCATGTAAAGGCTGAAAAGGATGGGGAAAAAAACATGACCTGAAGGAAGATCTGTCCATTGTTATTCAATATTTTCTAGTCTTTAAAATTGCATTTTCTAACACTGACCAGCTAATCAAGTATTATGAACACTAATCAAAGGTAAAAGCAATACAACTTCAGTCATAACTGGAGTGGAACTGGAAGCAAATGGAAAAATCTGATGGTTTGTCCCACTTAATACAATAAGAAAAAAGGAAATACAGAAGGAAATTCACAGGGCCCTTTTTCTAACACAAGACAGAGGATTACACAGTGAAAGGATATTTCTGATACAATTGTTTCTGCTTCAAGATAGTTGCAAATGATTTTTAAGAGAATGCAGAGAATTTCCAGCATAAACGTACATGAAATAATTTGTTGTTTGCGCTATGCTTATGCCCTCCTAAAATAGATGAGTACAATGACCAGAGCTTGAATTGATGAGGAAAAGAAAAAATCCCAGAAAGATGGATGCAGGAAAAAAAAAAAGTCTGAATAGATGACTATGACTTGTATAAAAAGCATTGGACTCATTTCCATTTTTCTTTCAAAAGAAAAGTCCAATTAATTGACCTGACTTTTTAAACATGTTGATTTTGGCAAGATTTCATATTTCAGTCAAAACTAGTCCTGTCAAAACTGTTGAAACCAGCTGTGTTTTCAGGCTTAATGACTGACTTATGCCCTAAAGCACAAGAATTTCTATACAGTATGTTGGAACAGCAGTAGTAGTCCAAAAGTTTTTGATGATGCAGAGGGATCTGGATGGGTCATTCATTGCTTACTTTGCTAGGAGACTGAAAAATACCCCAGCTTTTTTGATAATAGTATGTACATAAGGTTTTCCTTCTGTGCCAATCCTAAGCCAGTGTCCTTATATAGGTTGGAGATCACCTCTTCATTGACTTAGAAGGCAAGTTCCTAACTGCCTATAGCTCATTAAAAAAGTTGTCTTTATAATAGATTCTTTCTAATTAAACTCTACCTAATTAAAACTGCAATATTTTATTGCAAATCTGCTATGCATCCTTTAATTTTATTATGTCCTGCTGCCCAGCAATTCAGTAGTAGACTGAATACGCTTCACTCGTTTTTTCTACACTGTTAAAGTGCTGTGTTATGAAGTTTCAGGTTGATTTCTCTGTGAACTGTACATGCAATTATCCAAGACCATATCTACAGAATCCACTGCTGTTTTGTTTTCAGAATTGGTGCAGCGTGATAGATGCAAAAAGCTAACACTGCAATCTTTCATGAAGACTTCATTTTGTTTGCCATTTTTGCCTTAATCTAATTGAAAATGTGTCTGTTAGAATACGAATTTGCTATTCTTGTTTGCAGACAGAATTCACAGAATGGCTTTAGCTAAAAAGCTAAAATAACAGCACTGCTCATTCTGATTATGCATTCAGTCAGAATGAAAGATACTGTAGAAATGTATAGTACTGCATTGTCCAAAAGACTTAGTACTGTGCAGGGGCAACATTCACAGAATGGCAGTGGGATAGTGTACTTGAAAAATGTTCAGCATGAGGAAGGGAAATAAGTGGAGAGGCTTGTTTTTTGTTTTTGTTTGGTTGGTTGGTTGGGGTTTGTTTGTTTTTTATTTATTGTTGTGTATGACTAAAACATAAGAGAGAATGAAAAGAAGAAAAAAAATTAAAATAAGCAGCTATTAATGAAAACAGGACTATACTTCAGGCTTTCATTTAATTTAAATTATAAGTTAAAAGACAGTTGTTATTATTTCTTCGTGTTAAATAATAAATAAAAATTGTTGTGAGTGTAAAATTCCACATAGGCAGATGTCATAAAATTCTCCATAATTACTTAGACTCTTAGAAGTTGTTTCAGAAAAACTGAAGGGTACCTGAATATGGAAATGAAATTATTCTTTTGACACATCTAACTCTTTCAGGCCAATGGGGTGGCATCAGCTGTTGTCTCAGCTTCACAAGTTAGACAAGATTCAAATGATGATAGGTATGTGACATCCTTCACAAAAGGAAATGTCACATTAAAAATTGAAAATATTAAGAAAAAGACAAATGCAGCTGTGAAATATGAGTGGCTAAAATCAGAACAGAGAAAAAAAAGTGAATTAGCATACAGAAATGCTTTAGAATGCCATGACAACACAGAGACAGGCAGGCTCAGGCTATTTCATATCATTCTATTTGACTTCTTGCCCCTTGCCTCTCAACTTTCAGTCCAGGAGAACAAATGCTCTGTGTGATATTTTAATGAATTCTTTGCACATGTGCTGTCACTAAACCCTATTTTCTCACTGTTTATTATAACAGTTCTCCTGTTAGTTAAAAAAATGTCCAATTCTTGGTTTCTCCCTCTCAAAGAAAGTAGAATTATTGTTACAGCAACACATTTAGGATACTTTAGTTCAGATTCTGTCAATATTTTCATTAACTCACAGAGATTTCAAAGTTTATAATATGTATTCTGTGCAAAACTGCACAGGACCTGACACTGCCTAAGATCTAAGCCTGGGGTCAAAGTCAATACTCCACTCTTAAGAAGGGTGAGTGAGCTAGGTAATATGTATATATACGATGAATTTCTGTTAAGTAATATAGAAAAATATGTAATATTTGTAGATATTTTATGTCTACTGTAATAAATAAAGATATGTCTACCATGGAATCACAGGCATGTGGTCTTTGGAGGTACAACTGTATTATTATGTTATATGTCTTTTATAAATCAATGGCTGACAGATAAACAGATTGTTCTGAAGTAATCTGATTGCTTTCCCATATCCAGTGCTATATGCTGCACATAGTAGGCATACCACTTTTGTCTCTTCTGAAAAAACACAAGTGTCTGTCATTTTAGCTGCAGTAATTTATACTTTTTCTGAGGAAGATGAGTCTTTATAATGCAGAAGCAATTTTCTGCAACATTATATATCATGTAATACAGGAAGTGTTATGACATTACATCAGTAAACTACACAGCTCCAGCTCTTCCTTCCTTTTAACAATCAGCCTTTTAAAGGAAAGAAAACACTGTCTACATTAGAGCTATGAGGCTAAATTAGTAAATCTGTTGCTAATAAATACCCCAGCTGAAAACACATTCATTAGTGAAGAATCTTAAAAAGCTAAAAAATCTTTGCCTTTTTTTAGTATAAATTATACAAGCTGAAACACTAAAAAAGCCATGCTGTGTATCATCAAATTCAGAGTATTTCTTATTTAAAAAAAAAAAAGAATCTTCACCAGGGGAGCACCTTCCTGCCCTGTTACCTACAGAGGGATAAAACTGATTGTATACGAGCAAAGAGGGTTCCAAAGCCAAGAAATGTCTTTTCCAGCAGAAACACATACCCTATCAGTCAGAGAGGCACACTCACAGTACTGGATATGCTTTGTCCTGGCTTTCTCCAGACCACTGATGTCAGCCACTTCTGTGAAGTCTGAAGTCAGCCCTTCTTATATTGTTCTTAGCCATGCTATGTGTCTCATTACCTTAAGACATAGGAAAAGAGACCAGCATTTCTGGAAGAAATGTAGACAGAAGTTGGACTGGCATTTTGAAGATACAAGAGGTGTGTTCTTCCAAAAAGCTTGTCCTTGATCTTGGAGGCAAACCCAAAAGATCCTTTTGGAAAATATTGTCAGCCCCTTGAAGTCTCTGAAAAACTTCTGTACACAAATTTCTTTTTGCATTTGTGAAAATTTTCACATTAAATATCAGTATATTTCTTTAAGCAGTAGTTAGCAACAACTTTTGCTTAACATTGGCTTTTAAAATGTGTTTCCAAGCATTAACATACTTAATTTGCAACTCTAGTTCTTGCATATTTTAACTGGAATGAACCTTACTTAATGACAGGTAGTAAGGATATTTTCATCAGGTCATAGGTAGATATTATTATTTTTGTAGTGAAGAGTGGCTCTTAACCCACGCAGTTTATATTTCTAGAATTGTTAACATACACTGAGGACACTGGTAATGTTATTTTGGACTAAGCAGTCCTCCATGACACTGGGAAAGGTGGAATTACCATGGCCTTCCCTAAGGGATTAGGAAAATCATTTCAACATTTGTACAGAAGAATATCAGGATTCTTCAGAGAATTTGGCTTTTAGAAATTAAACTAAATCAGTTCACCATTCAAGTAGAGAGTAACTGTGAGACAGTAGTTCTTATTTAGAAAACATACTACTAAAAGAGCTAACTACTAAGAAGCCCTTGTCAGTAAGCCTGGTGTTTTATCAGAATGAAATCTTACACTGAAAAATCTCCCTCACCAAAACTTTGTTGTAATTCAATATAATAAGAAAGATTTCAGTAGAAGAAAGAAAATTGATATATGACACAGTTGAAGACTGTATGGAAGTAAGATTATGGTTTACTGCATACTCAGTGATCTGAGAGCACATGTTATGAAAATTTATTTCTAATGGGATGAGTACCCAGGTACCACTCTGTGGGCTTAGTGCCTGAATTGAGTGCTTCAAAATATGTTAGACTTTAAAGGAAAGTATTTAAAGATGAATCATAATAGTCAAAGCAGAATAAAATTATGAAAGCAATTTTAAAATTTTTATTATTGTAGTAAAAGTTTATGGTTTATTTTTGCTTCCATTGAAGTGACTAGTATAATCTCCATTCTTGTCTTAGTTTCCTGTTGTCTATTTACTTACCCTTTAAGTTGTTCAGAGCTAATTGTGACTTCCTCTTAAGTTTGCTGGTGTGTATTGGTTTAAAATCAATTTATAGATTCTAGTTCACAAGGATACAAGAGCAACTGCTTGCTCTTACTATGGCTAGAAAAGAATTTTTGCCCAGGTGGAAGTACTGTATTTGAGTCTATATTTCTTACATGTAGGAAAGGATCTGATTGAAATATATTAACTTATTCTGAAGGAAAAGAATCTCAATCTCATGTTGATTATTGCTCCACTTGGTATAAATAATTTTAGTATTAGAATATGGATGTTCCACTTTGTAATTGCAGTCTTTGTATGTGGAACTTTTCAACTACTTATAAAATATTCAAATATTCATTGAGCCAAAACAAAAATGTATGTGACCCTGTAGTCTTTGCAAAGCCATTTGACTGTTTTCTGGTTCCTGTTTCAGAATATATTTTAATAATGCATACGAAGACAGAGAACATCACTATAAATTATCCGGAGTAACTTATCACAGCATATTTGATAGAGCAGATTGGACTTTTCTTCTAAGAAAATCTGAATAACCTTTAGAGCAATGGAGGAAACCNTATTTAAGTGGTTCTTTTTCTATATTTTTGAAGGGAGATTAAAAAGTCCACTAAAAAAACACTTTAAAGGGACCTCAAGGAACCACACATGCATGGAAGCACTCCTTCCAACTCTCATTACCCGTAGAGTATAGCTAGATAGCTAGCTTTGGCTGAGGTTCAGATGGAGATTTTTAAGTATTAGTTCACATTCATATGTATATTTATTAAGTCAGACGAAAAATCACTGAGGTCTACCTTGTTTTGCAGAGAAATAATTAATGATCTCAGGTCATAGCATAGATAATTAAAGATAAACAAACCAAGATCTAACTTAACAAAAAAAAAAAAAAAAAAAAAAGAGAAAATAGTCAATAAGAAAATTGCACTTACNAAAAAAAAAGAAAAAGAGGAATGACTATTCTCTGTGGAGCTTAAGAGTGTTTATTTTAAATATAATGTTAAATAAAATAATCTAATACTTCTTATTCTGTTTTATACTATTTTTAGGGAAGCATAACCTGAATATTGTGCAGTCAGAATTTCCCATATGAAATAGTCAGAGAGTATTAGTAATTTCACTCTTTACTTTTCCGATATGAAATGAATAGCCACACAAAATTTTAAGCAGAATGCTTTGGCATCAGATCAATATTCAGTGAAATCTTATTATCTGTAGATTGCCTGTGTATGTATGTGAGATTTCCTTCAGAGAGAAGGATTTTCAGAGCTTTGAGTAAACAAGAAGAGAACTCTTATTTCCTTACAGCTATGTGCCCTGAATATTCATAGTAGCATATTTCAAACACATGCTTCTTTTTAAAGTATTCTCATGTGCAGAGGGCAGACATGTTGCCACAAAAACCCTATAGTGATAGGTGGACTGTGGTGTGGTGGACTCTAAAAATCCAGTAAGGATTCAGTCTTGTGGCCATCTACTGCAAAATGGAGAGATTAAGGCTGCAGTAACAGATATCACAACTCAGATAGGGACAAACCTACAGAATGAAATAGACCATGTGGAGGAGCTTGCATCCATTCCCTGAAGATTTATTTCATACTTGCTGCAGCTGGACCCTGTTGTCCAAATGACTATTACTAGTTGGAGAATATCCAGTGCCTTCCTGAGGAGCAAGTTTTTGTTCAGTTTTATCTGAAAGGGAAGAATCAAGGGAGCCAAGGAAGGCACATTGGGGAAGAGAAGCGACTGATTTCAAACAGATGCTAAAGTGTTTCTGTAACCGTAGCACCATTTTATCAGTTCAGTTGCTCTCTAACAGGCCTTTGGCATCTTCCTGTGAATCACATTCTCATTAAATACATGTATATGTTTGGGTAATGAAACAAGAAGAGACACTTCTGTTATTACCACATTTGAACTCTGTCAGAGGACAAGATTTACAAAGGCAATCAAATAGACATTTAAAAGGCATTGTTTGAGAAGATAATAGATCACAGGCACAACAACAACAACAAAAAATTATTATTTAATTTTTCCTACAGTGGGATATAGTGAGAGAAAGAGAGGAAATAAGGAGGGGGAATTTTATTTACTTTTACCAGAAAAAAATCAGTTCACACATATACTGATATATTTCTGAAAAAAAAATAAAATAATAAAATACAGTCTATAAAATTCTCCTCCTTGTGAATAGTTTTAGGAATCTGAAACTTCACTAAGGTGTATATATGAACTTGCTCTGTGATAAAAACCACTTTTCATCTCTCTACCTTTGCCCAGTTTCCCATAGAAACTGAAATTCATATTCATGTACTGGCAGTGATGTCAAAAAATCCATAGGTTGCCAAGCTAAAGTGATTATTTTCATTATAAAGAACAGAGTGGGTTGAATCTACAGGGTTTGTTCTGAAAAATTCTGGTTTTGTCCGCTATGATAGTTTGTGATAAACACATACTGCAAAGGGAAAGCACAATGATGGATTTCAATAGGGATAAAAAGCTGCTTCATACCTATAATTTATCTTGTTAAAAATGTTAAATTCACATACTTCTATTTGAAAGTATTTTAGACCTTTGATGTTTCTATATTGGTAGGAACATAAATGTTATTAAGAGTAGCTAAGTCTGTAGAGTGATAGAAATTACAGGCAGGGCAGCAACGTCTTCCTTTCTGTTGATTATGTCTGAAGCTGTCTATTTAGGCTGGTGCTGGGAAAAAGTGTTATCCCTGGAAAAAAAAACAAAGCAAAACAAACAAACCAGAAAACAATACCTTAGTTTTAATAACTCATGGTTTATCTTAGCACTCCTCCCAAACCAACCATGCTTGCCCATTAAAATATTTTACTGGGCTACTATTAATACCAATGTGCATTTAAAGGTGATAGTGTAATCACATTTATTTGAAATACTTAGCGGGGTTTTTTTCTATTGTGCTGTTTATGCACAATCCCTTCTCTGTCATTATTGGTCTTAAAATCTTTCTCCTTTCCTAAAACTCTGTGACTGTAATACTGCATTTTAAATTATAATTTTCTACAAGGTTGCTAGAAGTATTTCTTTTCCTGCTCAGCTATGGGAAAAGACTGTATGGCTGTAGGACAAAATCCCTCTAGTGCAAGTGTGATGTCAGAGCACTAGGACTGGTAGTGTTAGAAAAGCTGTTGAGTACTACAGCTGGGGTTGGTTATTGAATGTCTCTGCTGAAGGATGCTGAGCAGTATATGTGGTATGGATATCTATTTCTCCCACCTGGACAATAGAGCAATAACAACATGGTTCATCTCATTGCTTCCATGAAGAAAGACTCAGCTGCTGTCATAAGGAAAGACACAGAGCCGAGAGCCTGCAGGAGGAATTGCCCCTTACTCTGAAAATCACGTCTTTGGAGACTGGAGCAGAAAGTATTCCTTTCCAAATTTTTTGTTTGTTTGTTTTATTTTCTTGTTTAAAAAAAAAAAATACAAAAAAATAACACCGTAAGTTAGCATCTTTCCCTGTCTTACTCAAGCAGTTTTAGCCCAAACTGTGCATGTAGACACCTAGAGGATAATGGGAATTTGAGTGGAGCAGGCCGGTACTTCTGTCCTTTGCTTTTTTCACAAAATGAGAGGAAAAGAGTGTTTGTGGGGTAGGAAGGAACTTGCACTCCAAGTTCAGACCATTTGTAACTACTGAGAGAGGGAGCCCTGTTCTGATGTCTTGCACCTTTTCCATTTAGTCAATTCAGAAACCTATTTAAGTTTCAGTCCATTTCTTTTTATCTTCACTTTCCAAAATATCACTAGCTCTTCCCATTCTTCTTCCAAATTCCTTTGCCATCCTTCTCAAAAGAGTGGCAAAATTCAGTATCACCTATTCCACTGCAAATTATTGTGTTACGCTGCTTTGCCATGGAACACTTCATAGTCAAAAATATAAAAAGTAGAACAAGTATCACTGCTCTAAGTGCAACAGATAATTTATCATTGTTAAAGCAGCTGCTATGGTGACCATCTGAAGGTTATCTTAGAACTATCAGTTTTCCAGGGGGCCTAAGTTGAAGACAGAGACTCTCAGTGTTACAAAAAAACCAAAACAAAACAAACAAAAACAAAACAAAAAACAACTGTCTTTATTAAATTGAAAAATAGTTTGTGTCTCCAAAGGAATTTGTACAGGAGAGATGTAAACATTTTTCAAAGAACACTTGTTCCAGAATGTGTTACAAACACACATATACTAAAAACGGAAATAAGAAGGCCTGAGAATTTAAATTAGTTAGATCAGTGTAGGTGATGCTCTTCTTGGATTTATGCACTATTATATGAATATAGATGGTGTCACAGCCTGTAATTGTAACAAAATAGGTCTTATCCTTCCCTGAGGATGTCTGATGTTGCCATGTAAGCAAGGACCACCTCAATTTCCCTTTGTCTAGGGTCCTTCAGCTGTGTCCCATTTGGTTTCTACTTCTGTTACCAAACCTCAGTTAGGATATCATTAGTACTCTTTCTTTGATTATATCAAAATGCATTTGTCTTGGAGAATGAGTTTAAAGAAATACAGCTTAAAGGTTTGTGACTAGCAGCTGACTATTTTCTGCAGCTCTAGTTGATGATCTCACTCTTAACTGAATTCCTATCTTTTTCCAGCAACACTTAAGAATGTTCTGAATGAATTTACAAAAACTTACACTGACATGTTTGGAGAGGAGGCTCTGATAAAAAAATCAGTGCACCAGATAGATACCAGTATATTTACACTGGGGGGAAGGGAAAATATTTTATATCTATGGTCAAATAAAATGAAGAAGTAATTTTGATTTTTCTGGCTAGAGCTGTTTCAAAGAGGAATGGTACAGCACTGCACAGGTGCCAATTAGCAGTATTAGAAGTGAAGAAGTGAACAGAATGGGCAAAAAGAAATTCCCAAGAAAAAGAGAGATAAAAGAAAATTAAACACCTTATTTTAAAGAAGTGTCTTCCTGCCTGACACTGAATTCAAACAAGTTGAGGGACAAAGCAGGAGCCTGCAGAGTCACAAATGCAGAGCTGCAGACTGCTGCAGGGTAGTGCTCCAGAAGACACAAATTTATTCAAAGTGAATAGAGCTCTAGTTCTGCTTTTCCTCTTCACCAGCTTATATAGCATACAAAACACAACCTAAGCAGTAAAAAGAAAATTATGGTATCACAGCTGATGATGCTGACACAGTAGACAGTCTCATCTGACAGAGATGCCTAAGTGAGGAGCTGGGGCACCTTCTACCATCAGAGTCCCCTGGAGCATTCCAGAGCACCTGAGTCTGTAAATGAAAGCAGTCTCGGTATTTCACATCACTCTAGAGTCATCATTAAATAGTCTAAGCTCCTAATTCAAATAGTTCAATGACTGAAGTTGGATGGTGTAGATAAACTGCCTATTTCGGCCTTTGTGATCTTCCATTTTCTTTACTCTGCGCATCTGAATAATACCTGAAGAGCCTCTGTTATTTGTATAGTGGGCATCAGATGAAATGATGGAAGTGCAAATTAATTTGTAGTGCACTGTTGTTTGTTGGTCCTAACAAGATAAACCTCTATGCACAGGAAATTGTATCCTACTGCAGATTTTCTAAAACCTGACTGGTGATGTGTTACCTATTGGCAAATATATTGCATGATTTGTTAGACGTGCATCTTCCAATATTCCTACTTTGGTTCCATCAGCTGTATGATTATTGCAAAATCAATACAATATTGAAAAAAATACTGTTGAAAAGTTCTTAGGCAGATGGCTTTTGGTTGTCTATGATAAATGAGCATGACTGACATTTTTAAACCTGGTATTTCAGATGCATAAGTATATATCAATTAAGAGGCTAAAGATGCTGAATAAGCTAATGTGTTTGTCACTCTAGCAGATTCCTGCTCAGTTGTGCTGATGTTTTCCTTAATAAACACTTGCTCAGTAATTCCACAAGCATAGTCTGTAATCCACCAAGCTCTAGCAGAACAAAATGAATGAATTAATAAAATGCTGGTGCCCCAAACCTTCTTTGGGCCCTTGTCCAGCAATTGTTTACATGGGAAGGTGACTTGTACATTTGAGTAATCCACTTGCAAATGGACATTTCCATAAAATCTCACATATATCTAAGAGCTCAACAGTTCCAGGCCTCAATTACAAACAAGGTCTGTGATCTGAACTCTATAGTGAGGGATGCAAACTGAGAAAGCATGAGGTGGAAGTGGATACAAACCTCCCCAGAAACATCAAGATTAATCTTGCATTGACAGGGAAAAGAATATAAAGTTGATGAATTTTTAATTTGCCAAATTTCTTGTAAAATAAGCAACTTTCCCCTTCTCAGTGCTTTAAAACTGTGTCTGATTTTTTAAAAGAAAAATCTCAAAAAGAGAGGGGTTCATCAATCATAGACATAAATTTCACTTTAAACTATGCAGATGCATAGTTCCCTTCCCCCCAGTAAAGGAATATAAAAATTGGTTGGAAATACACAATGTAGTTCTCTGACTCTTTTATAAGTGTATCACTCTTTGCACAGCTTTGCACAGGTGATGATGTTCAGTGTCCAAAAATAACAGTAGCATTAATGGGCTCCTCACAGGCAGAAGAGAGAGCTAGCATACTGACATCTGTGAAAATATTAGGGCAGAATAGGTTTCTGAGCATTCAGGTTTTTCTACAACTTCCTAGAGTATTGCTTTCTTTTTGAATAATTGATTTTCAATAGTATATTACTAATTACAATAACAGGGGGACGGATTTTGTGTCTCCAGCACAGCCTTTTATCCTACTTAAACATTCAAGCTGTGTCAATTATGTACACATTAAGTTTTCTCAAATGGTTAAATTTTCATCTTTAGACAAGAAGAAATACTCACGGAGGTTTTGTGTTCTCTACATAAATATTTGTGTAATGTATTTAGTGTGGCAACATATCATTGCTGAAGATAAAGTATATTCTTCAGGCACAAGAGTACTTGTAATAATGGAAATTAATGACAATCCAGTCTCTGCACAGGTTGGGGTGGAAGGGAGGAGAGGTAGATGGGATGCATTAAGTGCTCAGCGTAAATTCCCAAAAGCTTATGAATATGCAGAGGTACTAATGAGAATGTGTGACTATGGGAATATTTTCAGATGATAATTCCAGAGTTTTCTCAACAATCTGTATGTATTTTGCCATCTGCAAAGCCTCTTAAATGAGTATGAATATGGAGTAAGTGCAAAATGTAACCAAGGCCTATTTACAAAATGAATTGGCAGATTTCGTTATGTTTGCTCTGGAGAACTACTGCAAATATGCTCATTCAAAATTTTATTTAATTTATGCTAATAAAATAAGCCAGACCAGTAATAGGGAAGGAAAAAAAAGGGCATAGTAAAACACTAATATGTGAGATCTGGAAGCTCCACATTTTTTCAATTTTCATCAAATACTGTGTTTTATGATTTTTTTTTTTCTTCTATATGAGACTACATGAAGACCTCTGGGGCACCAGGAATCCAAAAGAAGTTAGAGTAACTGATTAGTAGTTGCCCAAAATCACCATTCATCTGGTATAAATGTTGCATCAAAGCTGACATTCTTTCAAAATCTTTTAATTCGGCTGGAATTGTAAGCAAAACACTAAAAGACAAATCACTTCTACACAATCAAATTAAATAAAAGGTTCACTGCCACTCTCTGAGAAATACATTTAACAATCTGATGTAATAACTTTTCAGCAAAATAGAATATTTTTTCTCAGTCATAGAGAGTTGGAAACGCAATTTACATCATTCAGAATAAAAGCTGAGTTAAAGTCTAGATCATGAAGGTCACAAGCATTCCTGACTTTGTCTAGGTGTGTTGACACCTAGGTGAAATACTGGATGATCCGGTTCTGAAATGGTGATATGGGGTCATTTGCCACTCTGTTTCCCTGTTGCTGGGCACTACACCAATGACCTCTACCTGATTTGGGAATAAAGACAGCGTTGTGCCACATTCATTAGGATTTGTCTCTGCCTGCAGTCAGAGAACACTGGAGCTGTATTAAGCATATTTTTCAATGTATAGACTTTGTTGTTAGCGCTCTGCCTGTGGCAAGCTGTTTCACAAGGCAGGGCAAATAGGTAAACTAGGTAGGAAGGAAAAAAAACTAAAGCTACCAAATAAGTCTTACAAGCATCTGATTTGATTTTCAGGCTTCAAGGAATGCAAGTTTTGTCTAATCACATACTAACTCATGTAAATCTCATGTAAATGTTATATGTGTTCTATTTTAAGAGAGAGTCTGATTATTAATAAATAATAACTATTACATTAGTTAGTAATAAAATATACTTATTGTTTAGTCACTTGACTTCATCTGCTTGAGGAAAGTGATGTGAGAATTGCAGATCTTTTTGCTATATAAACTGCAGAAATGATCTGAAAATCTGGAATTTGCCCCCCTCTTCCTGCTTTCTGTCTTATTTGAAGAGGCAACTTAGGCTGAGCTTTTCAAAGCATCTGAAGTCTCACAGTTCTTAGAACAGCACAATCTCATCTGGCTTTCCATGCTCCCATGTGTATTATGCTGAACTGCCTTAATGCCTTCTAGACATTGGAGACTGACCCTCCCCAGTGCCTGCTGAACTGCCTGGAGGATAGTTTGGCTAGTTTGGTTTAGCTATTTGGAAGAAATCCTTTACTATAAGGAAGGTGAGGCACTGGGAGAGGTTGCCCAGAGAGGTTGTGGACTTCCCACCCTTGGAAGTATTCAAGGCCAGGCTGGATAAGGCTCCCAGTAACCTGCTCTAGTGAAAGGTGCCCCTGCCCATGCCAAGGGGCTTGGAACTAGGTGATCTTTTAAGGCCCTTTCCAACTGTATCCATTCTATGATTCTATAACATCCTTCAAAGCAATTACTCTAATTAATCCATAATTGTCCTCTTTATTTCCCCTGAGTTACTACTTTGAGCAGGCTCAGAAATAGGTTTGGTGAGGACTGGAGGAATGTAAAATAAATCAGGGAAGTATGTGGTTGTCGGCAGTGATGGAGAGAGTCAGTGGGGGAAACAGGACCCCTTCTTTTGGTGGTGGTAGGCTCTTGGGCTGGCCTGCTCATCTCTGGAAAATGTTGCTATGGGTTCCTAAGGAAAGAACTAGGTTTGATCTTTGAGTCCTGGTAACAAAGCATTTCAGGAAAGCCTGTAAAGTACAGAGAGGAGATAAAACAATTTTGGGCTCTCTTTCTCCAACATCCTTTGGGTTTCCTGAAGCTATTATGATTTGCCTTCTTGGATCCCTAACAGTGTTTACCCTTTTGGCATATAAGAGGGAATTTTACTACTTAATTAATTGCTGTTAATCACATGTCTACTGAAAGGCCAGTGGTAACAGTAGACTCAAATGCCTTTTGAGGTGTTGTCTGAAGTGTCTGCACTCTGCTGCGCTACCTTAGTAATCCCTGCTTAAGTATGCCAGGGTACTGTACACATCTGCAACACATGCATCCTTGAAAAAGATGACTGACAGAAACAAGAGGAAAATTGCAGATCTAGGGGAAGAAACAAAGACAAGGGAAAGCCATAGCTGCTGTCTTCCTCCTCCATGCAGATCTAGGTCTTAGCAGTGCTCTAAAAGACAAGCAATACTGTCCTGTCTGTAAAGAATGATGACTATTGCTTTCTCTCCAGAGAATCTCCATGACTGCATCAGTGTGCTCATGGTGTTAATGGTAATAACTAAAATTAAAAGTGCACAGGCTCCCTGATAATGGTCAGAGGCCTTCATGAACATATATGGGGATTTAAAATCAACAGAAAACATTTACAGATTTTCAAGTGTATATGTGATGTAATACATAGCATATGGTAACACATTTCTTGTAGTTTTAAATGTAATACAAAATGGTAATTATTTCATAACTGTATTAGAAAAATAAAAGAAGGGATCTTTGAAACAGAGATGTTTGTCTTGATAGCATAGTGAATACCCGAATAAGGTGTTAGGATGTTAAAACACAGACACAAAGGCAATAGATTTTATTAACACACTTTGATCCACATCTAGAGCTGCTTGATGTTTGGTTAGAAAGCCTTCATAAGCCAGAAGTGTTATTTCTCTGGGGCTGATGGCTTTCTTTTATTCCTGTTTGTGCCCAGATTTTATAGTGAAATACAAAGATTTGTCACAAACAGACATATTAGGAATTCATAGTATCTGTATCTCACTTTGAAGATGTTCTAGTGTGTCTTGGACTTTGATCCAACAGAGTTCCCCTCAAAAGCATATGAATATATATTTTGACTGTATTTTGAATTAATTCATTTCAGATAAACTGCACCATGTAAGATCTATGACAGATTCACTTAATGTGAGATATCTAAGGAAAAAAAAGCCTTAATTCATGAATTCTTCAAAATTAGTATAGAAAAACTATTTTTAGCTTGTGGTTCTTAATTTTTGTCAGATAAAATGCAAAATAAGGTGTGAGGTTAGCAATTCTGAGACCTTATTTTTCCAAAACAAAATGCAGCTTTTTCGGCTGTTGAAAATCAAACTGTAATGGCTGACTTGTTTTGTTAAATAACTGGGTTTATGCTCAGAATAGTTAACAAAAAATAAAGATAAAAGTAAAGGGAATTAGGCTGCCTCAGGTATAATTTGGTTGGGACAAGTACACTCTGGTGAGTTGGGTTTTTTTGTTTGTTTGTTTTACCAAAACCAGTTTCACATAGTCTTCTACTTGTGGTAGATATTTTCAAAATCCTGATATGAAATATTTCTGCAAGTGTTTATTTGAATTCTCACTTGCAGAAACACTTGCAAACCATAAAGGGCTAAATTTGTCTTTAAAACAGTAAAAGATGCTCTATGCCAAGGAAATATCTTGTAGTGATACACTGAAGGGCAATGTAAACAACACAGCAAATGTGTAGAACAGCAAGACTGAGTTTGGAAGGGTTATCCTGAGAGAACATCCTCAAGCAAGACTAGCTAGGGCAGGTTGTCTAGGGCTGCATTCTGTTGAGTTTTCAATATCTACACAGTCTCTCTGGGCAATTTGTTTGGTGACCCTCACAGTAAAAAAAGGTTTCCTTATTTTTAGATGCAATTTCATATTTTCTTTGTCTCTTGTCCTGTTAGTGAGCACTACTGAGAAGCAGTGGCTCACTTGTCTTAATTCCCTGCTGTTTGGTAATTATACACATTTATAAGATTCCCTTGAGCCTTCTCTTCTTCAGAATGAACAGTCCCATCTCTCTCAGCCTCTCCTCATGCAAAAGATGCCACAATGCCTTAATCTTAGTGATCCTTCATTGGACTTGTTCCAGTAAGTACATAACTTTTTTGTACTGGGGAACCCAGAACAGGATGCAGCACTGCAGATGCAGCCTCGCCCATGCTGAGTACAAAGGATCACCTGCCTCGACCTACTGACAACATTCATCCTAATGTGGCCCAGGATGCTGTTGGCCTTTTTGTCACAATGGCATATTGCTGGTTCATGACCAGCTTGTCCACCTCCAAGCTTCTACTCAGAAAAGCAAAAATGTAGTTGAAGATCCATATACACTGCTCGGGAATACATACTTCATAAGACTCACTTCTATAAAACCATCAAAAATTAAAGAAGCCGATCAAGTAAGAGTACTGTGCACACTACAACAGTAAAAATCTCTGCTGTAGACTTGAGTCTGCTTTCCTTTCAAAGTATTTCTAACTACTGTCCACTGGAGGTTTTGCAGAAAAATAATAATCAAAGACTGCTATGTTAACACTGCTAGGCTAACAGCATAATTTCATCTACTTGGTCCTCTTCAAAAAAAATTTTTTCCACTCTGCAAACTGCATGCAGGATGATTCTTATTCTCTTTTGGATAACTTATGTAAATACTTTCCTGGCCAATTCTGACAAATGTGACCTGGATGTGAAGTAAAATATGTTCGAAAGAGCTCAGAAAGCTTCTATTAATAAGCTGCAGTCTGAAATCTGTCCTCGCCTGTAACAAACCATGTCAGAGCAGGAGCTTCCCTTTTATTTGATTTGGTTTTAAGTGAATATATTACATTATTTAAACTCTTCTGGAATAACAGGTGACATAGCATGTCATAGCATAGCATATACAAATAATTATACAGTGATCTCTTTGTGACAAAGTAAAAATAATTGAAACAGATTTTAATTTGATTTAATTGACTTGAAAATGTTTAAAAGAATGCAGGATAACTCCAAAACTAAGATAAGAGTGCAATTTTCAGTACACATATCAAAATTACACATGTAGGTTTTCATTTAAAGTGAAAAGCTATAAGCACTCTGTCATTCTGCCCTTAGATGCTGTGAAGTTTACACTGAAGTCAGGAGGACAAATATGCCCAAAAATTAGAAGGGCATATTTGTATCACTAACCTACAGTTAAGTTTCAATTTACAAACAAATTCAATCATATTCACCAAAGATATTTATCTTAACATTATCATTAACATAAATATAATTTATCTTAACATTTGCATGCCAAAACCCTAAAAATCAAAAGTCCAATCAAATAAGTAAAACAAATAAGACATGAAAAGGATGGGATTTTTAGTTGAATAAAATATAAAGATCTAGTTACAAGTACAAACATACAGACCGTACTGAAATCAGTGACAGCAGACAGTGGATTGTTCCCACCTTCCTCCACTCCCAGTAGCTTTCATGCAATGGCCAGCGGAGTAATAGACTGAGATATGGACAGGCTGGATCACCACACATTCACTACAAAGCCAAATAACAATGCCCTTGATGGCAAATTGTCACCTTAGAGATGGATTGTTCAGAAACTGAATGCAGCAGAGCAAAACAATGTCGTTTCAATTTTAGTTGAATTCTCTTTAGAATCCAGTACATAATGTCTCATCAAAACAAATAAACATTCTCATGTTTTGTGTATATTTTAGCTGTCATCTGAGGAAAAGGCAAATATCATAGTATTTACTTACAAAACCCATTCTTGATCTTTCTAAATTACATATTGCTTCAAAAATAAGCAACCAGCTACCAAACAGATGCACATTGACAAACATGTGAACTCAATCAAGCTCTGCCTATTTACACGCCCTCAGGATAACACAGAAGTGTATAATAGCCTAAGATGATATTTTAAATGTAAATGCATATTATCATTAAGTAATAATTTCATACAAGAATGGCAGAATTAGTAAAATATACAGCTGTCTTAAGAATATGAAGGCTAAATGTGTCCAGCTGTCAGAAAGAATGAATATGAGAAGCCTGTGAAGTGTTTTTCTGACATTACACAGGATCTACCACAGATGTGTTATAATAAAGGTTACTCACTTTTAACAGTCTAGATTATGATTAGAAGAGTCTATATAGCTATTAAATAATGGATCTCACGTTATTATGAAAACTTCTTCCATAAACAGTCATAAATTATATTTTACAAACTTCTGTCTAAAGTAAACAAAGTTAAAAATCCACCTTAACAAAAATACAGAATACTGAAATACGTTCAGTGATTTCTGAAATGACAGAGAGATCATGTGAAAATATTTCTATTGTAATGACTCTTGTAAGTCTAGAACTCATGCATGGTTGTGGAATCCAAACATCTTTCAAAATTCTGGTGCTAAAATTTGAGCTGTTTTCTTCTCAGACAGTCCATTGACTCTCTCAATTTGAAATATGCTGGGGAAAAGAGTCTATTTCCTGAAGAAAATAAAAAATTATAGCAAAGGTTATCTGCATATTTTAAAAAATTGTACAACTTTTATTGCCAATCTGCACTGTAAGATGCAGAAGAGCACCACTTCTTTCATTAGGAAGAAAACTCATCTGTGAAAAAGAACCCAGTAGCAATATCAAACCTCTGCTCATATGAACACAATCGAGATTTCACATCAGTTTTGCTTAAAAGAGTCCTTTTTTATTCATTGCAGACTGCTAAAATCAGGGCAGACCCAGTTCAAGCAGCTAATACCTTGTAACTATCTTAAAGCTAATGTTAAGCAGAAAATTAAGGTGCATGTAACAAATGTATATGCCTGCTTGATATCTGTGTCTCAGTAATTTTGAACTAGCACAAACCTGTATGGATCTAGAATATATTGGAGATTTCAGTTATGTACTAAAACCATCAAATACTAAGTTAAATTCAATTTTTTTCCTTGCTGAAAGCCTACTACATAACATTATCACAGAAATAGGCTTGAAAGGAACCTCAAGAGATTATCTTGTCCATCTCTCATGCCTGAGGCAGTATCAGGTCTCCCAAAGACATTTCTGACAGATGTTAGTTAAACCTGGTCTGAAAGCCTTCCAAAACTATATTCCTTATAAGGAATGTATTCTCAGTCATAGTGATGTACAGATTAAACATTGCCTTAAAAAAACCCAAACAAAACAAAACTAAGCAAACATGCACTGTGCTGAAAAAAACAAACAAGGACAGAAGCTTAAAGAAGCTTCCTGATTCCCATTTGCTCACCCTTAACAACTCCAAAACAGAAGAGTAAGTAACATTGCTGACTATCAAGGCTGGACTGATTTCATTTTGCTATTTATTAAACACAAAGAAGGTGCAGCTCTAATAAGCAAAACCTTTGTCTTCCTGGGTGGAAACTGGTGCTCAGAGACTGAATCTATGTACACCAGCAGCTATCTGTACATAGGAGAACCAAAACAGCTGTATATGCACCCATAGCAGGGTGCATATACAACTATGAGTACATGAAGATGGATGGATGGTTGAATGTCACTGCTCTCTCTCTGAAATTGTCCCGTATAAATACCCTTTAAAGATTTGTCTCCCTCCTGATTCTTTGTTCTGTTTCTCTTTTGTGTGTGGATAATTATGATGGTAATTTGGCTACAGCATTTTGAACTTGCACGGTTTTTAGTAAGGACTACATGGATTTGAATCTGTCAGTTAGTCATAATGCTTCCTCAGTATTACCCATTTAGTGTCAATTATAAACAAAAAATAGCCTACTTATTGTCTTATATTAGCATCCACATCAATAATTGTGCAGAACAAAAGGCATAAACTGAGACCATCTGCTCTCATTACAATAATCTACCTAAAAAGCTTAGCCAGTAACACAGTAAAAGATTCTGATGCATTTGTCTAGGATTATGCTGTTTAAGTGTCTTTTGTGATTAAAATTATTATTGCTTTGGCCCATCAACTGTTAGGACATATATTTCCTCATTTCAAGTAAAATATCATAATTTCATTTTTATTACTGTATTAAATTAAGATGGCCCATAAAAAAACTCTATACTTTTGTTTTATACTTCATTGTCACTATCTTTCCTGTTATGTTGACAATACTTAAACATTTCTTAAAAAAATCATATATGCTGCAGATTTTTATTGTTTTGACAAGTGCATAGCTCTTAAGCTGTGTTAAATGCCAATATAAAACCATATCAAAAAGTAAAATGTTAACCAGAAGTGCCGTCATGACCTGAAAAGTAAAAAAGAGAGAAAAGAATATTTAAAAGTCTACAATCAAAAAAGATTGTTGATGCTTAAAGAGAATATACTGTGACTTTTTTCATACTGTATATGTGGAATGTTTCCTGGCAGCTTGCAAGAACAGATAGGAGTTTAAGAAACATTCACATAAAAGTACAAAAGGCAGGCAAATCCCTGCTGCTTAATACGAATGTCCCTATTCTACTCTCTGGCACATCAGGCCTGTCAAGACATCTCAGTTTTTCACTTCTGACAAAAATATGTAAATGAAAATAATGCATTGGAAATGCCTGATGCATTTAATACAATGTCTTAAATGTTTGGTTCAGATCAACTGCAGATTCAATAAATGCTTAGATGTTCCCAAACCCCCAATGAAAACCACTAAAACTTGATTACAGGCTGTGTTTGAATAGCAAAATATATTTTTTCTCCAAAACTGGAACATAATGCTATACTTTCTGTGTCTGAATTTCTAATATGCTAAGCACTAATCTTTCTCCTTTATTTCAGCATGATCCATAAGATGTGGGACTTTTTTTCCTACTATTTATGGTATGATTTCAATAACAATTTGCTTCACAATATTCAAAATAGTACTTGGAAAGAAATCAAAGGTAAATTATTCCTTTAGGGAACTTAGTTTATAAACTATAATACTGGCAGTTCATGAACTGACCCTAGGACACCTGAAAGCAAGATTCAAGAGGGTAGTCAAAAATTCATTCCTATTTCTAGATTTTCAAGCTTGGCTAATTTGCACAACTGTTGGATTAGATATTTTTTAGCATTTAGGCTAAGAAGATGAGGCTAATGTGATTTTGTTTATGGTTAATTGGTCTATTTCTCAGTCCCTGCTTAATAACAGTTGAACAGCTTGCTGAGTTTCAATAGATTTTGGGATTAGAAGTCTTGTTCATCCCAGTTATGTCAAGAATATGAATTAGGGATCTCAAAAAGAAGGCATGTAGAGTTATCCAGTATACAGTGGCCAACAGTAGCCAGTGTATACAGCATATATACATAGCAGCTGATGAGCTCATGTGTGTAGTTGGATTATTATCTCGAATACATCAGTGAGACCATGTGCTGTCCAAGGTTCTCAAAGCACACTGCAAATCCTCAGGGAGGATTAAAGAATGAAGTGTACTTGTCATCAGTAACCAAGTGTGGGTAACTCTAGTGCTTGTGTACCAACCAGCTTTTCTTCTTCAATTATTAACACTCCACCCTTTAGGCAACTCATGTACAGAGATGAGTCTTACACTTTAACCTTTTCTTCTCACCTTCATAGGTAAGCGAATATGCATCTTGTATATTGGTAATTCAGTGGTTACCTATCCTTGATAAAGAAATGAAATTTCAAATTTTGCTCTTTTGTGAAATGCAGAAATGTGATCTATTCCTTCCCCAAAAATGGCCAGATAGTAAGCTATAAATCCAACCTCTGCTTTTGCTCCCCGAATTAAAAAATACTGCCATTGTGAAAGTACAGTCATGTTTGTACTTCAACCTGCCACGTAGAAACACTTTCACTTAAAAATATTTTTAAAGTGTTTTGCAACTAATAAAATGCTTTTGCCAGTATTGAAGGTCTTATTTTTTGAGTTCAAAGTGGTTCTTTTTCAAAATTTAATCTTAGAAAGTTTTAAAAATGGAAATTAAATTCTCACTGTATGGCAAATGCATGTTGGAATGCCATTTTTTAATATTTTTGGAAGAAAAGTATATTATACATATTCTTGCTATTTCCAATTGAAAAGTATTTCAAGCTGTTCTGGATCATGCAATTTATTTTTCCCAAAGTCTGCATATGTCTATACAACTAGAATATGGAGTAATGTGTAGGTTCAGAGCAATGGCTAGCACCATGGCAGACATTCAAGAAACTGGCATGTCATTATTTCAGCCTTCATCTGCTTAAAAATGTGGTAATGTTGTCTGTTTTTATGAAATCAGGGCTGAAATTTACTGTGCTCTCCACCTGTTTCAAAAGTAATAAAGAACAGATAGCAATAAGTGTAACATGGGATAGCAATTCTGAATAGCTATGTAAGCTAAGCATTTTACACTCATATGTTATGATTAATAACATCATATACAAATGCTTTTCTTGAAAGCAAAGATCTACAAGTGAAGTAAAAAAAATAATAAAAAGCAAGGAAAGCAAAACTACAATTTTTACCATATATCAGGAAGAGGGGAAAAAAATTACCTAATGGTATGGTTTCCTCTCTATTACTTTGCATTAGAATCAAATGTGCAGACCTTTCCAAACATGATGAACTCTTTTGTACATGTTAATATCCACCAATAGAAAGAACACTTGTTTTCCTGACAGATCAGAGATTCATATCCTAGTATTTAAAAGCTAAGTGTACAAACCTTATTTCAAAAAAGAGAATAACTGTATAGTGCTCTAGATCATTAACTCTTAAAATCAATTTAACCTCAGGCTGATTTATAAAATTGAATTTGTTCTATTTAACTTAAAGTATTTTTTAGCATTCAGTTCTGTTCCAAAAACATAAAGTTCAAATTGGTTCTTCTCAGTCAAAATGCTTGCTTTTTTTCCTCAAAAAAACCCCTGAGATGAACATAAACACTAAGCTGGTTTGGGTTTTTTTCTCACAGACTGCCTAATATTTTCATATACAAAAGGACTCAATATAGGGACCTTAAGATCAAGGGAGTATTCATAACAAAACCTTCAACTGGTTGCCTGGGAAGCTGACTCTATCAGAGCAAATTATTGGAAGTTAAAACTATTATTGCAGAAAGAGATTATCAAGATTTCCTGATCAAAATGATTTATTCTTAGTCCATATTTTATTAGACAGCACAAGCAATATATAAAAATTTTGAAATATAAAAAAAAAAAGAAGAAGGGAAGTAATTATAAAGACACAAATCTAATAATTTTAACAATCACACTTTGGGTAACTCAATTAATTGAAGTTGTAAACTAAAGAATACAAACAAAATTGATAATGTCAACAAAAGTAGGCAACCAAACTAAAAGCTCAGTGGTGAAGGTCTTATAACCAGTAAACAGGTCTTATCACTAGATTATCACTAATTATCACTGGATGTGACTTTTAAGCTCTGGAGTGACTTCTCTATGTCAAATAGCATCACTTGCTGAATGGCATGTTAGCAGGGTGGTCTTCTCATAGTCTGAAAAAAATCATGAATTTAAACTTAGAAGACTGTAAGTGTCTTTAATAGTCTGTGGTCATTTTCTTCCAAACACTTTATAGTATCTCTGTTGCCAGAAAAGTGCACTACCGCCCATCAGTGGTGACTATGCCAGTGAGTTGTACCCTATTCAGAGAGAAGAAGTAAATCTAAGCAAGCTCTGATTATACTGTGGCTGGTAAAAGATGCAATATAAACTGCTTAAAGTGTGAGATAGCTCCCACACAAACACAATAATTAATTTCTGGAAGTTTCTGCAGGATGTGAACAAATGACATCAATTAATATGAGGCATCAACATATATTAAATTTTTACTCAAAAAGTTTTAGTTCCTAAGGAAAGCATTCCTAAATTATGCATTTTCCCTTTGAGTTGATACTTTGATGAGAGTATCAGTAAGAAGTTCTTTTCTTCACATCTGGATTTGTTATAATGGAAATAGTCAGACTTACTAAAGGATTTCTCAGAGCTATGAGAACACAGTTGCTGAAGGATACTTGTCCAAGCAGATAGCCTGGAATGAACTTTGGGCCCTTCTACTACAATACATAATTTTTCTTAATCAAAAAAATTGGGACATAAAGAATATCTATGAAGTAGCAATGCAGTACACAGAGAAGGAAATACATGAACACAAATCTCTGGTCCTGGCATATACAAAGACAGAAGCATGTCAGGGTCAGGTTTGATTTACTATTGGTAGATAGTAAAATCTAAATTGTCCTCAAAATCTGATTAGTTTGGTGAAGTTTCACAGAAAACATCAAGAAAAGCAAGAAAAAAGATTTTATTGCTTTGAATATAAACCACCTAGTTTGGTGTGGGTTTTTTGTTCTTGTTTTTGTTTGTTTGGTTGGTTGGTTGGTTAGTTGGTTTTGTTGTGTTGGTTTGGTTTTGCTTTTTATGATACGGGATAATTTTCAAACATAGAATCACACAGAATATGCTGAGTTGGAAGGGACCCACAAGGATCATCGAGTCCAACTCTTGGTCCAAGACTTAGAAATTAAAACAATGCATCCTACATTTATATTTCATTTCAAGCACAAAATTATGGATAATTGGAATAAAACTAAACGGTGCACTAACAGCTGACTTCAAATTGAGGTCTTTTGCTGTGAACCATCTAAATGTAATATAAAGTTGAGATTTTTGAAAAGACAATAAATTTCTTCGGTTAAGGTCATTCTTATTAGAAGGACATAACTGCTCCAACGTAATCTGGTCACTGCATTTTATAATATGTTATAATTAAAATCATTTTAGACAAGAGACAGGGTCTCATATCAGAGGACAATCATTTGAGCACCATGTTACTCTGAAGTGGAATATGTTCTTATTCTAGTTACTTGTTCTACTTGGAACATTCCCTGATGGGATAATATATCCAGCCATTTCAGAGAATTTCCTGTGTTCCTTTTGGTTGCAGAGATCCATTAAAGTAGGTTTAGAAGAATTTTGAGCCTGAGTGGATGAACTGTGCTTGTTGTTTCTCCAGATTCCTTTCAGCTTTGGGTCTAGTAAATGCTTTCAGAA
>VXBX01008422.1:36779-80590 GCA_013400415.1 Scytalopus superciliaris | reverse complement strand
GGGGTGTCCGTGGAGAAGTCTGGCATAGTATTCAGTCAACAACTTGCTTTCTGATTTGTATTTTTCAGCAGAGAATGGACTTTATTTTAGGAATATCTCAACCATATTTTAGTAAAATGTTCATGTGCATATTTAACATATGATGAAGATGAATGTTCCGCATCTCTGAAAAAATCCCTATAGTCCTTTTGAACTTTTCTCTGGAGATCAGGATTTTGTCTCCATTTTTGTCTCTGTTTTTTTGGTTACAATTATAATTAAATTGCTACCCAGACAGATACGCTGTAAGTGAACATGTCTCTTACATGTTTTTATTAAGTGGTTAGTACATTCCGAACACAGCCATGGGTCCCTAATGTCCAGTTAGCTGTATAAACCTCTTACACAGCTTGGCTGGCATATGATTTGAACAATGGATTTTGAATTGTACATAATTCTTTTTTTTTTTTTTTCCCCAAAGGCTAATTAAAATCAATTCCATGCCATTTCTCTGTTGTTAGAAAAGATGCCATGGATAGATGTTTCAATCATTAGCAATATGGTGCTGCTGGATTAAAAACAAATTTCCAAATAACAGCAATGACAGTTAGTCTATGATACTCCATGCAACTGTTGATGAATGAAACCCATTCTGTCTCTATACCTGAATATTTGTTGATGCCATCAGAAAACAGAGATGTAAAAAAGCAGTAATTTTATATTTTAGAGATGTTCACTGATTTTAGCTATGCAAATTTAATAATTTTCTGAATGCCAGAGAGGATTCTGACCTTAAAAATACGGGCTTTCATAATTATTATAAATATGAAATAGTTCAGAATTTAGTTCTAAAGGCAAAATACTCTCATTCACTGGGGTTACATCTAGAAAGACTCAACCTTTGTTTGAATGTAGCTGCCAGTCCTTAAGTGTTTTGAGTTAGGATGACTGATTGAAATTCTACACTTATACAATGTAAGCCTAGTTCTGAGATCAGCATCCAAACATTGCTGAAAGCTTATAGACCCCAATATACAATCATTAGATCCAATGAAGCCAAAATCTTGTCTTCATCAAAGGTCAACAGATTTTGTGACTGATACGGCTGAAGTGAGGGTTTTACTTCAGAAGTTTGAGAAACAGTGACGTAAACGAAAAAAAAACCCAGGAAATTATGTTATTAAGTATTTTGGTGAGAAGCATGATCAGTAGAAAAGAGTATTTGTAATCAAACGAGTCAGTGCAGCACAGTTGTCACTGCCTAAGCTCCCTTTCTCATTGTGTCTTTTTTCGCAGTAGGGTTGCTGTTTGCCTAGCCTTTGAGAAGGGGCTATCACTACCTTTCATGTGAAATTATTGTAGTTAGAAGCACACAGCAGAAACAGAATCTGATTATTTCTGACTTAAACAACTGTAAATGTAATTGATGTATGCATAGATGTAAAAGTACTTGTTCTGACTGATTTGGCACAAGAACTTGCACCTGAATCCCTTACTTCGCAGATAACTGGATTATTGGTTATTATGGGTTGTTGCATCTTAACCATATTGATAGCATACAAGAAGCTTTCCCAATCAAATAGTACTTAAATCTAATGGACTTCCATCAGCTCTACCTCAGACACATCAGTGTTTTCCATTAAAAAGAAAAATATTATTGGGTGATTAAAAACTAGCTATTTTGATAAAAACAAACAAACAAAAAAAATCTGCCATTCTTCCCCTCAGTCTTTTTTTAGTGGTTACTAAATTTTTTAGGATCTATACTCATGAGTAACATGGAAAATCCACAGTTTTTCATTAATAATGATAATCATCATAATAATAAGTTTTAGAAAAGTTTGTCAAATTATTTAGGTAGATGTAATATGCCAGTGATGGCATATCTGAGAACAACCCATGGATTTTACTGTCTTCTTTTCTTAAATGGTTACTACCACTCTGCCGTGTCTGATAGACACAGTCCTTACAGACTAGGATCCATATCATAGTGTAGTTTCCTAAATGAATTATGGAAGAATGCTTCAAATCTGTTGCTGAAATGAAGTCAGATGATAACCTTTGCTCTGCTCTCATCCACGGAGCAAGTTGTTTCATCACTGATGGCAATCAGTTGACGAATCATTTGCCACTGGTAAACCCACCTTGGCTCTTCCCACTTGTCTTGTCTTTCATATTTCATGTGTCCAGGGACTGACTTGAAGTTGAATTGTCTGTTTCCCAGGTCATCTTTTAGGGAAATGGGTGTATAATTGTCTTTTCCAGTCTTCAGCACTTGACCTGTTCTCCATAACCTTTCAAAGATGAAATACAGGGACTTTACTGTGTTGTTACTCCACTCTCTGAGCACCCTCAGACCCATCCTACCAGGTCCCACAGACTTGCATATGTCCAAAACGTACACATTGCTCTCAACTCTCTTCTTCACTCACTGGATCATTGTTTGTACCAAAGCACAGAAAGCATTTAGTATTTCATCTTTTTCTGTACTGTGTTTAATTGGCTTATACTTATGTGTTAAACCATGGATTCACACCTTGTACTTCTGCTTACTGCTCTCACACTAATGCCTTCTTCGTTATTTCTGGCATCCTTTGCCAGTTTGAGTTCCACCAGAACTTTTGCTGCCTCCATGTCTTCAAATAATATTTCTATGTTGTTCTCTGCGTGTCCATCCCAGGGGCACTGCTTAATACCTGATATTGGCATCCAGAATTGATACCTGACTTTGATTTCTCATATTTTCAAAACTATTAATAATGCGTCAAATTCACAGTAATGGGATCAATGAGCAAAATTCAAAACAGAAAAAGTGAGTTATTGCTGTGCCAAATGATCTGCTAGGTTCTTTCCTAAGCATTTGCAAAATTCTTTATGAGTTATTTTGACACTGTCAGTGAAGTTAAAAGGGAATACCTTGAAACATTATAGGGGTGTGTTTCAAAGTTCTACCTATAAAATTTTACCATGAGTCTGTGGTTAATCAAGCTGCTACTACAAAAGATTGCATATGCACATAATGAATGCTACAGGGATTGTTGTGTATGCTTGTGTATAGAAAATGAATATGTCTATGTATAGTACAGGCTATAGGCATAAAGAAACGAGAGAATTTTTATATAGGCATCTTTGAAGAGACAGCATGAGAAGAAGCAAATAGAGGCATTTGATGTGGGCTGGCGAGGAACACAGGAAAGTGTGCTCCATGAAATGTACACGTGCACATGGAAAGCACACATTTGTTAGGGACAAAAGTGCGTATGCCTGGAAACATTTATAGAGAAGAGTATTTTTGTAGTGTGCATCTGTGTGCAGGAATTTGGGCATGCAGCTATAAGTCTGTTTATGTATAGATAAAAGGAGAATATGTGCATTTGTATATAAGATAGGACAGTGGATATAAGTGAGGTGTTGTCAATGTTCACTTCACATACTTATTTACAATGTGCGGACCTATAATTTTAATTGGAAAGATTTATCTCTAGGAAGCTTTGGTGGAAAAATGAGAAAACAAAGCAGGGAAAAAAGGGAAATGAAATAAAAATAATCAGCTACACACTAAGAAATAATAAACAATTTCTTATGTTGCCTTAATAAATATTTTTAAGCTTTCAGTGTATCACTTGGAAATGTGTCATCATTTTCCTTATTGATATCAGCTAAGTTTAGTCAGTCTTTATGTGCCCAGCAGGCAAAAAAAATAATAAAAAAAAAGAGTTTATGTTATTTTTCTTTTTGTTTAACATTTTTAAACAGTAGCCCCACTTTGCCAAGCAATTCATTTCCAAAAATCTCTAAGTTCCTATGAAACTTTTCAGGCTGGAAAAGAGGACATGCTTTTCTTTTTGTGTGTTTCCTTGCAAAAATCTTACTCTGTCATAGACCTGTACTATTAAATATCTTGCAGCACTGATTATTACTTTTGCTTTGAGTGACACTTCCCACCCTATCAGTCATTATCAAAGCAGACTTTACTGCTAATTTCCTGGAAGATTCAAATGCTTCTATTTCAAGGTCATCTCAAAGGATAGTTTAAAGAGCTTTTGCTGTAAAAGATGTATATTTACAAGAGCACACATAAATGGTCACCAGGGAAGATAAGCTATCAGAGAGTAAAGAGATGTCTTTCCTTATACAGTTCACACACCAGTGAAGCAGATAAAATTGGTTTTGTACCCAGCCTATGAATACACCGTTAGGAACTCTGTCCTGAAAATTGATCTACTGAGATAAAATTCAATGCATCTCTTTTCATAAATATCTAACTGTGGCATCAAAATTCTACTGCTCTTGCCTGAATAACCATCTACCTGTCGTTCCAGCAGGTAGCAGGAGTGAATTCACTCGTGCTCAAGAGACATGGGAACGGGCTGCATCCGTAGGTAATCAGAGCATTGGTTTTAGTGCACAAAGATGTGAGTCCCAGTTTACAATTATTAAACTCAGATGCGTGACTGACTATGAAATGTTAAGATGTGTTTATTTTTAATAACAAAGGCATCCAGTATTCATTAACTTGTCTTTTTTCAAGTCCCTCTATGCAGCTTTGTATTCCTGGTCTTGTTTTCCTCTCTCTAGTGCATAAAAAGCCCTGGTACACTACACCTTTTTAGAGACAAGCAGGACTGTAACATTACCAAGGCTCACTTTTGCTCTGTTAGTTCACTCTGTGGTTGTGATCCACCTGCACAAGCTAAACTTCATATGAAAATTTTATATGGGCATAAGAGTGCATATGGGCTTCAGTGTTCTTAAAATACATGGTCAGGTCAGTAATACAGTAAATCAGATGTGGGCATGATAAGGAGTACTCACAGCTGGAAAGTGCTCAGAACCTTGTTAACTGGTACACAGCTAGCAGCAATTTTAATGTATTACTGGAAAAAATGAAATCACATTGCAGTGACTGTCATGTGGCAGCTCCTACAATTTTCCCTTAGAGCTACTGTTCACTTCTTTTCACACAATACACAAACTCTTAAAACAAAAGACAAATATGTGAGAAATTGGAAAATATACTAGGCTTAAGCCAGTTGCTGCTAGAGTCAATAACTTACTTCAACAGAAATGAATGCAGGCTCTATATTTCACAAGAAATCATACTTTGATGCGATCTATGTGATAAAGGCAGCTAAAAGTCTCTGTTTACATGTAACCTATTATGCTAGAAAGAGCCAAGGTGCAACATGCTCATTTAGAAGAAATCCCAAGTATTTAAGTTTTGCTTTATGTTTTGCAGTGTATCACAAGACAAAAAAGAATACTTTTAATTCTATTTTGTTTTTAACTAGTGAACATCTAATGGCAAAACACAAGTTAAGTGAAAGAGCCTGAGTCTAGAGCAAAGATGATGTAATGATTGAAAAAACAAAACCAAAACCACTCCACTTCTTTTCTTCTGCTGGTATAGTTAGCAATTTTCTGGAAAAAAATCTATGGAAAACTCACTAAAGCTTTTGTGTTAATACTTGACAAAACCAGCTTAGCTTTGCTCAAACCACCTAAGAAATCATCTTACTGACAGACTAGAGCTTTAAGAACACACACCTACGTGGATGCTTGGGAAGGGCCAATTCAGTCTTCTGTGCATTGGGAGAATGAAAGGTGATCTTACAATCTCCTTTGTATGGTGTACTGGATTTGAGATGGGTGGTATAAACAGAAATGCCTTTCTCATGTGTAAAACAGAAATATGGAGGTTTTCTAATGAGAAATCCTTCAGTTTCCTTCACTACCATATTGATTAAAATTTCTGCCTTAATGCAGCAGAGCTCAAAATATGGGATTTTATTAATTTGACTTTAAAAAAAAGGTATTTGGAAAGTGTAGTCCACAATCCTGATAGAAGTGGATGGCAGTCACAGATCTTCTTTCAAACGGTGATTTGTCTATTCATAAAACATGGAAAACACATATTATGACCATCATTTTATGCTCACTACGAAACATCTCAGTGTTAACTTTCAAAATACCATTCCTTCCTTTGACTGATTTTGAAACACAATTTCTTTTCAACACTATTTCAGCTTCTAAATTATTTGCATACATTACTATTCCATTTAAAACTATGCATTAAAGGCCACTCTCTTTTCAAAAGATGAATTCAAAAGTATGACAGAACCAGGATCTTACCTAGCATATGCATAGAAATATTTGCGTCCCTATGAAAGCTAAAGACAAATCAATCCTTGAAAGAGTAGATATTTTTCTCTTTGATCAGTATTTCAATGGTATTTTGAAATGCTTATTGGAAAAGATATTAAAATTCTAACTTTTTTAAACTGAATAATTATATTAATTTTAATACCTTTAAAAACACTTGCTTCCTTGTAAGAAATAGTTTAGACATTTCCATTTGGTGCTTTGTTGAACAGAGGTATTATAACACAATTTATGGCTGATTCCTCTCGCGTGTTGCTGATTCACATCAGCATAGGAAGAAATTTAAAAGTAATGCAAGCAATTAATCTGCAGAATGGGAAGACAGAAGGAGAAGAAACTTTTACTATCTTAGCTCATTTAGATATCCACTAATTCCTTTATTTAGAGTCACTTACTCAAAGCTAAGGTCTGTGATTTTGTTTAATATCAGCCAGTAATAAAAAGCTCTTCAGCTAAATACAGCTGTATTCCACTATTAACTGCAGCTCTTGAAGCAGTCATTGTGGAAAGGGAAGTCTAAAACCCTTCAATGTCAAGGCATTTAAAGGCACTCTAGCATCAATCAAGGTCTACGTCCAGTAAGTGCCTGCTTACATTTACATGAAATATTCATACAGCATTCAGTTTTGTTTTTCTCTCTCCTAATCATCACTTTTAGGAAGAAACTACAATCATCACAGTTAAGGGAGGGCGTTATGGGATGTGCAGTACCTTTCAATGTCAGACTTCCTGCAGATAACTAGCTCTGTAATGAGGCAGCACACTGTATAGACTACCAAAGGTCTTCCTCACACAGCCTAGCCTTGTTACCGTGCACTGTTCATCTTCAAGTACACAACTTAAAGCAAATGAATGCAATTAATTAGCCATAACAGATGTGTCAAAAAGTGATTTCAAATCTTGAAAAATATTTAGCACAGCCTTACATGAACAAGGTTTCCCCCCCACCCCCACCAAGTGTTCTCCAAAAAGCAGTGTTCAGATCTTCCACTACACTCTTAATTGTGGAAGCACACGGAATCCTTCTAGACTGAGAGTGATTTATTCTTTTTGAATTTTCTGATGCTTTGCATACGACTATGCAGAACTTTCAAAATGTAAAACGCTGTAGCCTGTGAACTGTTATTATCTATGGTTGGCTACAGAACAACATCAGTCTTTTTGCTTCCTTGAATATACTATCAACAAGTCTGTGTAGCAATTGATCTGCCATCATTAACTGTTCAGAACACATTAAATTCATTGGGGTTTTTTAAGCAAAATAATAACATTTGTTGGGGGTTAGGAGTTTGGGCCACATAGAAACCTTGTACACTATCTTCTGAATGAAATATAAACAATATTTCTTATCATCCTTTATTTAGCCTTAGAGCAAATTCAGTTAGTTCACCACTGGTAATAATGGCACCTATAATCTTGTTATCAGACAATTAATATCAGAAATTCAGGTCTTACAAAAACTACTATCAAATAAGAGCTTTAGTTATTGTGATTTTGCTGCAGAAATAAGAACAAATCAATACTCATAAAAGCAGAAAAATATAAAAGGTTATCAAGTGCAACTCATGCTGGATTTAGACATATAAAATTGTATTCAACTATTTAACTTACAGCATGTACAATTATATTTTACAAAAACAGAGGATTTTTGGTAGTGCATAGTATTATATGTATTAAAAATCTAAGATTTTAATGAATATGAAAAACAAAGTTTGCATAGTTAGCACATCATTACCAAAATATTCAGGTTTTTCTATAGCCTCTTCCGCTTCTCTCCCTTTAAGCATTCATACAGCAAAGCAACAACATTTGCATTATATTCTCATGTTGAACCTGCTGGCATCATCAGTTTTGATTTTTCTCAAAGGAATCTGGATTCTCTAATAAATTACTATGCCAAAATTGAAGCTGATTGCCTAAAAATTGAATATAAATGGCAAAGGACTGAAATCTAGGAAGACATCCAAAAATGTCAATGTATTTGTTATTTTTAAAAAGCTCAACATATTTGTTTACTTTTAAAACAGTTAAAATCGAAGCTATCTTCTTTTATTATATTCCCTAAGTAATAATAAAAATAGAAAACCATGATCACATTGTGCACATGGGAAAAGAAAAAGGCAGTTTTGAGTATCTGTTTGTCTAAAGATTAGAGCATAGGTAATCAAAAACAATTTGAAACAATTTGGGCCAATAATCTTCATTTACCTCAAATAAAGACAGTCATACTTAAAAACAAAGAATACAACTGTACTGTTGTTGAACATAAAAGCATTTACTATACAAATGCACAAGACATTCTTGTTCATTCCCCTGCCTCTCTACTTGGGAGAAACCATATTATAAGAGCAAGCTATATCTTGAAATACAGGTGTTCTTTCATTTTTCCTAGATTTGGTATGAAATATACTTCAATTTTTGTTCATTTAAAAAGAAGAGGAAAGACAGAACCTACTGACATGAAGCTGTGTAGGCAAGACAGATTCACAGTTAATTTATAGCAGTGAGTAAAGATTGCACAGTATCTGACTCAGAACAGAAACAGGAAAATCTTCCCTGAGGAGGCCTTGCTGAGTTTCAAGAAGTAATTCATGGCAGACTTATGGAAGATATTGTGCAGCAGTATAAGAGGCCCTGCTTTATAATACACTTCCCTAACCTACATTTCTGGCCTAGGATACTATGGGGTGCAGATATTCTTCTGGGAGTTGCTGGTGACCCTTGATTACTACCAAATTTAATGAAATCAAAGATACTTGTCACATTTCTAGTTTCAAGCTGCTAATTTATGAAGCACTTCTTTTTTGCCATTTTCTTATCAGCATTGCAATATATTGGTTATGGCAGTAATATAAACTGTATTCTTGTATCTATACTATTGCAATAAAATCTTGTCATTAAATGCTGCATTTTGTGCTTTCTAATTCTGCCTTATGTCATTAATATTTCCAAATGTTCAAGGCCTTGATAGATCAAGGTAATAAAAAATATGTCTGTATTGAATGGTGTAAATAGAACCCAGACAAATGAAAATTATCCAGAGGCTATTTGGGACTCAAACATCTTTTAAGCAGAATATAGCATTAAAATGCAGCTTTTAGTAAACTTTAAAAAAACCCCAATCAACCTCCTGAGTTTAATATATAAGCTACTTACAAACCCAGTCGTATTCATCTCTAGTACTACCCAGCTTGAATAAATCAAATCCTCAGAATGGAAATGCAGTATGTCTCTAATTCTGACTCCTAAAGTGGCATAATCCATTAGTCACCTCTTTGCATGTAAGCTTGGGTAGATGTTCAAAGTTGACTTCTGGTTTTTGGTCTGACATTATCTATTGAATTTTTATTTGAACCTTTCAAATGACTGATAGATTTCTGCTCTTTTTTGCTTTTTTAGGAGGGTTCTCTGAGGTGATTTCAGAATGGCATGCAATCAGTTGTGGTTTGGTTCATATTTCAAGCTACACTGAAACCTGCTGAAATTTGAAGAATTTGAATCAGTTGTAGTCCATCATACCTGTGGGATATCTTTAATCCCAGAAGTTGTGGGAACTTAAGTATACCGTTAGCTTTTGATCTTACTGCAATGATTCTGAACATAACTGGCAAAAGCAATGCTAGCCAGACATAAAAGAATTTACTGTCCCTTTTCTGCTTCCTGAAGTGTTCTCAGCACTGAATAACATTAGGCACTGCTTTGTGCGTGTGTGAGGCAATGCTTTCCACTGTAGACTTTCACCAGATTCACAATGCAGGAAGGTTACCAAACACAGAATACTTTTGAACAGCTACCTCTACAACAAACGTGGGTTTTGAAAATAGTATTTATTGGCAACATTCTCTCTGTCCTGAGTTTACTCTTAAAACTAGTAAATACTGTTACACATGAGCACAATACATACAGCTGAAATGTACATGCATTATATCAAAGGCTTTTGCTTTACATCCATGCATCCCAGATATTTCTTTTAATAACCTTGCCTTTTTACATTGTCATTACTTTTGCGAAAAATATCTAAGATCTAGCTTTGTATTATTTACAGATGCCTTGAATGTCCTTTAGGTAGCTAACTATCTGACTTCATCAATGACTGCAGGTATCAATGACACGAGCACAAGGCTGCAAGTCCAGCTTGATAGATATGTGCAGCCTATGTATTATCAAAAATGGATTACAGAAATTTAAATGTGTTTGTAATGTCACTTCAGATTCATTTTTTACTTTTTTTTCCCCCCCTTGCAGTATAATCCAGTATGATCCACATTACTGTATTTTAAAATGATGGATAGGTTACCATCCAAATTATTTGTAAGACATAAATGACCATTGTATGTCTCTTTGAAGTCAGAGGATGTATTCTGTATGACTCAATCATTAAATCATCTTACAAATGTCTAACAAAGCACCTGCATTTAACCATACTTCCTATATTTACATTTTTGGCCTCTTTCTAAGATCAGGCATAAATCCATCAGGCCACTTTAGAACTTCAGAACTTCCTTCTTTTACATATCTACTGCTCATTATCCAGAAGTTATTCTGTCCCCTGTGTTAAATTACTTTATGCTGCAGCTTAAACGAACATGTCTTGCTTTCATCTGGCATTTCAAATAGGGCAAAGACTGCTGTACAATTTCCAAACACAACTGTGCTAACAGAGATGAATTACTACAGTTTATATAATTTATATTAGGAATTCATAGACCTAGCAAAAGGGATTAGTACATTTTATTTCAGGGTAGGAGATGATCCTGTCATTAATGGTCGATACTTTCATCATCTTTTAAACCTGAGGAATTTCCTGGGTGACAAGACTGTAAGGACATATCAGGGATTCACAGCTGTGAGCTTTATCTGGCCGTGTACTGCTTTACTTTCAGTATGTGGACTACGTTCCATCAAAACTGGATTAGACTGTCAATCATGTCCTGCAATGTATATTGTATTATGATTTTTTGAAAATGTCACTGAGATCAGAGTAATTTCTTGGCTAATTGCATCTCGTCTCTTCTTAATACTGTGCATTTAATGGTTTCATTACCTTACATGACAGTCACTGAGTCTAGTCTATCATTAAAGACAGTTTTACTTTTCTTTATAAAAAATAGAAAAGAAAAAGAAAAAGAAAAAGAAAATCTAAGGAATCCTCAATCCTTTTAATAATATGGAAAAACTATTTAAGACACTGCTATATTTGATTAAATGAAATAAAAATGTGTTGTGGTGTGTGTATTGTTCCCTGTGGTCTGAGATATACATACTAGCAGAGATTGTTTCTCTAATCCCAAAAGCACACCTTGTGCTTAGCCCTGTAGTTTCTTCTCTTCTCCTGTTATGGAAATAGATTAAAGAAAATATTAACCTTTAAGAAACTGTCATTCATTACTCACACAGATTCTATTTTATGTATAGTTTTCTCAAGGGAAAGTCTCCCAAATGCAAAAATATTTGTGTTTCAATATTACCCATTTAGGCATGAGAGATTCATTTAGATGAATGCTGTAGTATGTTTCCTGATATTTCATTAAATGATAGTTTGCCTACAGCAAAAGGTTATGATGATATGTGTCAGAAGTAGTGCAATTGTTGGAGTGTTTACAAAAGCAGTGAAGTCAACCAACTTGTTTTAAGGATTGTCTCAGAACCCAAACAATTACAGCTATTAAGGCATTCATGCATACCATCAGAATGCTTTGACGATAAAAAACCAGTGATAGGCCTACTTTAGATGTTATTGTTTATGTTGTTATAACGAGTAAGAACAAAACACTGCCTAATTAGACTGGCTACATAAAGTGCAAAACAGTGTTGGGGAAGGTGGTGGTTTAAGATGGGACTGACAAAACTCATGTCTTCAATTGTACTGCTCTACCTCTGCCACATCAAAATACAAGCTGTTACTCATCACTCTAGTTTATTATATAATTATATGCCTAAAGCTAAACATACACAACCTTTCTTAGATTTCTTTGGTTCCTTTAACCAAGGGAGAGGCTGTCTTCATTTTTGACATCGATCTTGCCTCTAAAAACCCTCATACTCCACCAGGCAAGGCAAAACATTAACACTTCTACCATTTTACAGTCCTTCCTTTTATACTCTATCAACTAATTGCAAACTACAGGGGAGAGAATACACAGGGAAGATAGGCATATACTTACCAAGGATTCCTGGTAGGGGTGCTTGTAATGAAGGACACGCTTGGGTTTGGATCTGACAGCAGCTAGAAAATCTAGTTCAAATTTGCTGTGGCAGGTAGAAAGAGTGTGAATGTTAAAATATCCAACTTGCTAGCTATCAGTGTGGTTTGCATCTGGTTTGAGTGGATTGCTCCCATCACTTGCATAAATGTAACCTGTCATCTTTTTAAAGGTGTTTCCTATGATTACTTGGTTGAGAATGCCTTTTATTTTAATACTACAACACATTTTATTGATATTCTTACAAAATAAAAATAATGATTAAACATTGCATAAAACTACAGTGCATTTCATTTGAAAAAACTGATCTTATCAGCAGACACATATGTGCATCCATGAATTTGCTTAACTCCTAGTAAGTTTCAAAATTAACAAAAGGTCATTAGTCTCTCACAAAGAGAGTAATTACACTGTTCTGAAATGGCATTGACAGTTCTGGTGAGGTGCGGAGGGAAGGGAGAAGGAGAAACATGACAAAAACAGGACTTCCTTAAGCTAACAATGAAAAATAGTCTTGGCACTTTGTTTTTAATTCCATTTTCCATTACATTTGTATTTGGTCTCCATATATTTCTAAGAACAAATTGAGTTAGTGATGTTATTAAGATAAGCAAGTCATTGCTTAAAAACATATGTACATTAAGATATTATGTCTAAGGACACTAGCCGAGCCTAACAGCATGAATGAATTTAACAAGCAATGGATGTGTAAGGGAAGCTGGCCTTTCTCCTACAAAAGAGAAGGCGGGGGAAGAAGAAGAAAAGGAGGGAGTTTTTACATTCCCAACAGTTTCTAAAAATAGCTGATTTATGCACAAAAACATATGGATAAAGAAACAATTAGTTTCTACCAATTAAAGGGAATCCCTGTGCATGCTTTTTGTCATGTACGTCTGAAAAACAGTATGCTTTGCTAAAAATCTGTTAGTAGGAGAGCAAGAAGGAAAAATCCTCATAAGAATTTTTTGATACTCCCTTCTCCTTGAAAGCACAGCACGTGTAAGAAAGCTGTTCCTTAGGTAAGCCCCTTTGTCTCGCAAAGCACACATACAATAACGTTTTGTGAATCTGGTTCACAGCATAGGTTGTGTGATGTCCTGTTGGTCACTTCCTCTAATGACATAACTGAATATACAACAACCAAAATAAAACTTTTGTTTTAAAAAAGCATGATTTGTTTGTAATAGAATGTATTAATCTTCTGTTTACTGTGATTTAACTTGTAGTGACAGCAAATGCGACCTTTGTAGACACGAACGTGAGAAGGCCACTCTTTCCAAAGAGACAGAGACAGGATATTGCCATCCTTGTTGGCCTGGAATATTTTGGGAGTCTTTGTTGTCCCCTTGAATATGATTAAGTCTACTTTCCACTACATGGCCTAAATTAATGTCCAGTAGCACCATGACTACACCAGCAGAAAAAAATGTATTTGCTGTGAAGAAAAATAGCCCTTTGACAAGATTTTACATAATTAAATAGCTTCTTCTCTCTGTTGTGGTAAATTCATTCAAATAAACACATATATTGTAAGTACTGAAGTAAATAAAATGATCCCAGAGTGTGAATTATGGTTCACTGTAACATGAATATATGTTCATTACAAATTTTTAGAGACCGGCTGAGATAGAATCATAGAGATGTGTTCATTTTAAAGCTTGGTAAAATTATCAAAAAATCCTTTGATAAAAATTTACTCAAGTGGTCATTCTGGGACAAGTGGGGAAATTCAAGTAAGAATAGGCAGAAGAAGGGACTCTATTTCTCCTGCAGTCAGTGGAATTATCAAGGAATTTGGAGACTGATGGTGATGAGATGTTGAGAATTGCAGCAATACCTTCACCTATAATATTTCAAGCTGCTTAATTTATTTTCCTGATGAATGAAGATATTTAATAATTATGTGGGATAGGAACACTCCCACTCCTTCCAAAAAAGCAATAAATGACATGACTAACAGCATGCCTTTTCAATGGACTATGCTCTACCTATGAATAAGCTAAACCCTTTATTGCCTTTCCTTCTGTCACACTAATGATATAGACAAAAACAATATATATCTGAAAAAATAATAATATTCTGTACATCACTTAACTGTAATGTGAAAGAAATTTCAGCGAAGATCATTAGTAGTCCTCAAAACTGAAAACTTGGCTTTTGGGTCAATGAGTCTTCATAAATTTCACATAAAGTTTAATATACATTGATCTTAGGTCTCTTCACACTCTTGTAGTTGCAAGTACTTGAATAACTTCTGTTTTATCAAAATACAGAAATATAAGTGGAAGTTCAATAAAATGACTGGAAGCTAGAAAATGCACTCTGCTTTGAAATTAAACATAGAAAATGCTCTAGGCTTGTTTTTTCTCTAGTGCTCACCCCAAATTCTAGAAAGTTATGTATTTGACATCATCACTAGTTAGAGCCTTGGATTAATAATTTTGTTTTCCTTTATCTCTACTATGATCTGCCAGTTGTTCTGTTGATATTTGATGATATTGAAGATGGGCTTGAAGAAGATAAGTGGCTTCTTCAAATCCCTATCTTTTTCAGGGTCATGGGGAAAAGAATGCTATACTAACTGTAGGCTAGCAAAATACTTTCCCTCTACCTTACAGGTCTAAAACTACTGCCAATACATTAATTATATAAGGACGGCCTGCTGCTTGAAGGGCAGAATTCATTCATACTTTTTCTTACAGAAGCATTGGAAATATCCCTCTTCTTTTAGAGTAGGAAAAGTCATTAGTTGAATATGGAATGATGATGTAAAGTTGACCTTCAAGTGCCTCCAAAACTGAAGCTACATGATATTGGTCCAGTCCAAGAGAGAAATTAAAGCAATCTACAAGCTGTTCTGCATTTCATTGTCTAGAACAATCAAGATGTGGTCTTCTGTTGCTTGGTTTGCCTGGTGGAAGGTCACCTTGGCTATGCTGCTTATAGTAGAATTTAGACTAAGGGGTAACACAAAAACTCAAAGTTAACTGACTAAATATACTTCTACCCCAAAATGTCCATGTGGTGACACTGAGCCAACTTTAGAGAAGTTTTATGTTGTCTGAGAAGTGGAAATTTGCTTCTAAGTGCTACAGCGTCTTGACTATATGGAGCGATCTCCAAGATCTCTTTTATACTCTTGACTGATGAAAGGACCAGTAAGTATAGAGAATCACAGAATATTTTGAGTTGAAAGGGACCCAGAAGGATCATAAGGCTCTTAAATCCCCCATACAGGAATCAAAACACCAACCTTGTCATTATTAGCAACATGTTCTAACCAACTGAGCTAACAGCATAACAGTAATCACTGTCCAAAGGAGACATAGTGGAGAAAGGCCAGGTGGCTAGCCTTTCCTCCCTGCACAGGAATACACCATTAGAAAACAAGAAAATTAAGATTTCTTCTCATTTGGGGTCTTGGAAAAAATATTTCACATTATTTGATTAGGTTATTTGCAATGTACCTTCAGTGTACCACCATAGTGCATACATGTGATTTTGAAAGAAATATTTGTAGAAGGCTGATAGATTTATCAATAATTTAGATAAAGTTAGCTTAATTAGTAAGAATTTATCAAAATACTGCTGTTAAGCAAACCCTACATTTTTATTTGCTTTTATTTACATACTACTCTTTGATTTTTTTAAAATCGAAGTACAAAGGATTAATGTCTTGTCCCAGGTACCTCTAAAGGTTTCCCTCCCTTTGACTGAAGCTGATAGAATGAACGCACACCTAGAAACCTCCAGGGCACTATTGGAAGCACATTCTTTTTGTCTTCTCTTGATCATTTCACTGACTTTTCAAATACATTTCGCTATAAACTGCATGGCCTTTATATTGTGTGTCTCTGTGTATAGAGAGAAAGTTGTGTCATAGAATCATAGAATGGTTTTGGTTGGAAGGGACCTTAAAGATCCCACCTCCCTTCTATGGGCAGGAAGACCATTCACTAGATCAGACTGATCAGGGCCCCATCCCACCTGACCTTGAACACTTGCAGGGATGGGGCATGCATAACTTCCCTGGGAAACTTGTTCCAGTGTCTCACTCTCTTCAGAGGGAAAAATTTCTTCCTAACATCTAATCTAAACCTAACGTCTTTTGGTTTAAACCTATTGTCCCTTGTCATGTTATTATCTGCTTGTAACAAAAGTCCCTCTTCATCCTTTTTACAAGCTCTGTTAGGTACTGAATTTTGCAGTGTGGTTTCCCTGAAGCCTTCTGCTCTCCAGCCTGTACAACCCCAGTTCTCTCAGCCTGTCTTTGTAGGAGAGGTGCTACAACCCTCTAATCATCTCCGTGGCTTTCCTCTGGACCTGCTCCAACAGGTCCACATCCTTCTTATGTTGAGGACCCCAGAGATGGAATAGTACTCCAGGTGTGAGTCTCACAAAGACAGAGTAAAGGGAGAGAATCAACTCCCTTGAACTTTCAGTGTAGCTTAGGATACATTTGGCCTTCTGGGCTGTGAGCACACACTGTTCACTCACGTCCATCTTTTTATACACGAGAACCCCCAAGTCCTTCTCTGCATGGCTGTTCTCAATGACTTCTTCCTGTCTGTACTCATGTCTGGGATTGCTCCAACCCAGATGCAGCACCTTGCACTTAGACTTGTTGAACTTCATGATGGGTCTACTTCTCAAGTTTGTTCATGTCCCTCTGAATGGCATCCTTTCCTTCTGTTATGTCAACCGCACCACTTGGCTTCATGCCATCTGCAAACTTGCTGCACTCAGTCTCACTGTCTCATTGATGAAGATGTTAAAGAGTGCAAGTCCCAAGGCAGAGCCCAAAGGACACCAGTCTGCACCTGGATACAGGGTCATCGACCACAACTCTCTGGCTGTGTCCATCCAGCCAATTCCTTATGCACCAAACAGTCCATACACCAAATCCATGTCATTCCAACTTGGAGATAAGGATGTCATTCCGACTTGGAGATAAGGATGTCATGTGAGATCATATAGAAAAATCTACAGAAGTTCAGATAGATGACATCTTCAATCTTCCCTTGTGACCATTGCTGTCATTCCATCATAGAAGGCCACTAGACTGGTCAGGCATGATTAGCCCTTAGTGAAATCATGCTGGCTGCCTTGAATCACCTCCTTGTCTTTTATGTGCCTTAACATATTTCCTAGGAAGACCTGCTCTGTAATCTTCCCAGGCACAGAGGTGAGGCTCGCTGGTGTGTAGTGCCACAGATCTCCCTTTCTCTCCCTTTTAAAAATGGGAGGAATATTTCCATTTTCCAGTCACTGGGGACTTTGCCTGACCATCATGACTTTTCAAGTATGACAAGTGGCTTGGCAACATCAGCCCATTCCCTCAGGATCCTTGGATGCATGTCATCAGGCCCCATAGACTTGTGGTTATCCATCTTCATCAAGTGATCCTAAATCTACTCTTTGTTTATAGTCAAAGGGTCTTCACTTCCCTCCAAACCCATGCAGATAACTGAGGACTAGAGAGAAGTCATTGTCAGTGAAGACTGAGGCAAAGAACGCATTGAGTACCTAAACCTTTTCTGTATCAGTCATGAGAAGTTTATACTTCTTGCTCATCAGAGTGGGGTACACTCTGCTTGGTCTTTCTTTTCTGACCCATTTACTTACAGAAACCCTTCCTGTTATTCTTCATGTTTCTCAGCAAGTCCTGTTCCAGCATTATCTTGGCTTTCCTGCCCCCATCCCTAAACATTCAAACCCTATACGTGTACTCTTCCCAGGTCACCTGTTCCTGCTTCTGCAGGCAGTGCATTTCTTTCTTATTCCTCAGTTTCAGGAGCAGATCCTTGCTCAGTCATGCTGATTTTCAACCTATCTTACTCCATTTCCCACACACCAAAATGGAGAACTCTTGTGCTCTAAGAAAAGTGGCCTTAAAGAGCTGACAGCTCTGGGTCGGTCCCTCTGTCCTTCAAGACAGTTTCGCAGAGGATCTCATTGACCAGCTCCTTAAAAAGATGGAGATTTGCTCTTGCAAAGTTCAGTATCTTGACTTTGCTCTTCATCAGGTTCATGCTTCTTGAGATCATAAACTCAAACAGAGTGATTGCTACTGCCCAGGCTGCCTCTGATCTCAACTCCTTTAATGAGCTCATCTGCACTGGTGAGCACCAGGTCCAGGGCATGCCTTTTCTCTGGTTGGCTTGTCTTATACCTGAATCAGGAAGTTATCCTCTACACACTTCGGGAGTTACTTGGATTGCTTGCAGCCATCTGTGTTGCTTTCCCAGCAGATGCCTGGGTGGCTGAAATCCTTCATCAGGATGAGAGCCTGTAAGTGTGATGCTTCCTATACTTAAAGCAAAAAGGACAGGCTAAGGCAACAGGGTCCACTTGGTCAGGTGGCCTGCAGTAGACCTCCACAACCAGGTGTCATTTTTTGTCTCTGTCCTTGATTTTTACTCACAAGGTCTCAAACTGTTTATGGCTCTTACTCAGAGGCAGCTCTTCACCCCTGACCTCCTTCCCAGCCTCCCTCATCTGAAAAAGCTTGTGGCCCTTACTTGCATTGTCCCAGTCATGTAACTCATCCTGTCATGTTTTCTGTGATAGCCATTAGGTCACAGTTTTCTAATTGCACCATGGTTTTCAACTCCTCCTGCTTGTTAGCAATGATGCATTCACTAGTGTAGAGGCACTTGAGCTGGGCTGTTGACCTCTTCGTCTTTTGGAAGGAGGTCTCTCTGCTTTCTTTGGGACGATTTACAGGTATTTCCCTATTGTTCCCTAAAGTGCTGTTGTTTCCTGGTTCCTTACTGACATCCTTACTGAAGCATCCTTTCCCCCCATTGGATCTAGGTTCAAGCCCTATTAATAAGTCTTGCTAGCTTGCTCCCCAGAAGACTCATGCACCACTTGATCAGGGGGTGCCCATAGGCATCTGCTTATTCCATTCTAATACTGTGTGCTTCAGTGTGTTTCTCAGCCATCTTTGTCTGTTTCCTCCATCATATCTCTGTTTCTCTGCAAATCCATTCAATAATTTGGACTGCAAGTATCCCTGTCTTTACTGCCATACTGCAATTTTCCAATGGGGTTTACCAGTAATTTCCTTTAAAAAGTTCTGCATACCAGTGGGCTATAATGGTATCTCTACTACACTATATCATATTATAAAACATTACAAACATGAACAATAATTGAATTAAACTGTTTGTCAGGAGCTCTGAATAGTTTCTTTATTCTCAGGAATACGAGATCCTGCACTGGTTTTGATGTTATTGGAAAACAAAACATGAACCACAATGAATACATCTCTTTAATGTAGTTTTAGTCATTCCCACAGAAAAACCTTGAATCAACACCAATTTGCTTACAATTCACTCAAAATATTTACAAACATGGATGTCCGAGTTCTATGTTGCAGATGTGAAATCAACATGCTTCATACAAATTAAATTTTGCATGGATTTGCATCCTAAATAAGACTCACTATTTCAAATAAGACCTTCGAACTATAACACTTTGTACTCCAACCTAACTCCCTTTCTAACAGGAAAAGCATCTGGATGGCAAAAGTAAAAAAAAGGAATTACTGCTAAAGACAAAAAGTGGAAAGTACCTGTTAAAAACCTTGCAGAGCCTCTGTTCCAAAACCCTATAAGCAGTTTATTCTGGTTTGATGCTCCAACACTATGAATGAAATTAGCAAGAAATTAGTTACAAGTGGCTAACTACAGTCAGAATTTTGCATGGCTGGATATTTTTATTTCATGGTGATTTCAGTTTAACCAGTTTCAGCTTTTACAGTTGTTCAGTCCTCTAGGGGAGAAAGAAATGTTTAGAGTTTGATGTGGTTCCTTTTGGAGTCACACTTTCATAAGCACAGATTCATGTCTCTCAGACGGCTTTTATTCACAGACCAGTCTGGATACTTGCAAACATGTTTATTAGGAGGAAATACTTTATAATATTTTAAAACAACTTCACAGTATTTCACATGCTAAAATGTGCTAAACATCAGGGGTTATAAACATGATTGCTAATATACAGCACTTACGCAAATATGCATAAATAATGTTATGTCCTCATAAATCCTTACGACATGATTTTAATAATTTTGCTTGCAAAACTGCTTACTGGCTGACTCTAAAGCATTTCTTAAATCTCAGGTGGACTCAAGAGGCAAAATACAGAGATGAAACGTGGCAGAATTTGTCCTCCCCTGTTCAGATGACACACACACTCATCCGATTTTGGGATTTAGATATAGTGAATTAAGAATGTGGATCACATTTATGCAATTCTGATTTGGATGCTGATACTGCTTGTACTCTGAAATGCTTAGAAGGGGATTTTGCTTCATGCTTGCCTATAGAAAATCTCTTCATTTGCCATTCTAGTAGTAATATTTAGCTTTTATTTATTCAGTTCAAGATGTGTCTTTTCTTGCTTCTAAGCAGCTGGATTTTGTTTTCCCAGTGAAAAGCTAGCCTGTGTAGATGAAAGCATAGTTGTAGAAAAATAGAAGAGATTCCCCTTGCAGCAGTGATTCTGTGGCACTGCCCAGTGGCAGTACCATGGTGTCACAATAATTTATCATATGCAGAATGGGGCAGTATGAATCTGACTTGTTTAAGTGCTTCAGCGGCCTTATTTCACAGACAGAATGTGGGACAGGGTACAACAACTGCAAAGGGCCCTGCAAACCCCTGCTTACACAATTCACTGAACACATTTTCTGAAGTTCCTGAATGGACATGACAAAAGCAACAGAAAAAAGGGTCTCTGACTACAACACCTCTCCAATGGAATCTGGGCAAATTCCTTCCTCTTCTTGAGGCATATTGTCTCCCTCGAATGTCTATTTGTACACTTTCTTATCTAAAATGAGAAATGGAGCACTGATTCAAGGCTCAAGCATTTATCTAAATAACATGAACCAAAATTTACATTTTAATTAAATATTAATTGTCCTCAAGCAAACAATATTAAAATATAGTATTATTTTATTATTCTATGTCCAGTTGAAGGGTTATTCCATTAATTATTTCATTTTGTTGGCTGTTAGTTTGTTTTATTTTTGTGAACCTGCTGCTCTGTTGTAGAATATTGATAATGTAATTCTTATGTTGATCGTCTCAGAAAACACAATACCAATTTATTATATATCAAAGTACATAGTAACATTGGGAATTGCTATATTGCCTTTATATCAAGTGCATTACAGTAGTGCCTATAGGCCTGGACCAGCCATGCTTAGGTACAGTATAAACATTGAATAGTCTGTGACTTGAAGAGTTTATGGTTTGACACCACAGACTAACTCTAAACAGCAGCTCCCTAATAGACACAGCCAATTCAAGGTCCAGAGGAGCAGTGATAGCCATAAGATTTATGGCAGCACAGGGAAAACTATCTTTCCATACAGCTGAAAAGCACACCTCTCTATATATGCACTAATCATCCGACAGTGTGAGGGAGTGATGACACCTTTTTACATGTCCTTGCTATTCTTCAAGTAGTCTGAAGAACAAATGCACATATCTTTGCATACTGCTCCCATTCCCCATCCCAGGAGGGCTTCTTGCCACCAACACTGTCTCTGGGGAAGAACCATAACAGATCTACAGTCTAGGTTCTATGACTAACCTCAGGCAGCATTGACTGGCCAGAAATTAAACAATTGCAAAATATAATTTTTTATCTGTAGAAAAGAAGATAATTTCATTTTCTAGGAAAGTGTGAGGGACCAGTGCTTGCCTCACCATAGCTGCTATAGCTTTTCTGGCAGCTGGGAAAGCTGCACTGGACAATGTCAAACTATCCTCCTCAGGATTTATTTTATTTTATTTTTATTCTCACTTGTAATTAAATGTAATAAAGTAAAATTTGGTTTTGCACTGCTAAGACTCAGAAAAAGTGTGTGTGTAAATATATGAATGATTTCTAACCCATGACAAATACATTCTTCAGTTAAAACATAAAGAGGAAAGAGAGTATTTTTGAACAAAACCTTATAGAACCATAACAAACAACTTTGTTCACTGTGTATAGAGAAGACAGTGTTTCTGGATGACAATTACCTTTATAACAGGCCTGATAACCACCCTGCATAGGTGCTGCATTATGCCTCCTTCTGACTGTGTGCACAGATGAGGAGAGAAAGGAAAGTGCACATCAGGAAATAAATGCCTGTAGGATTAAGCTTTCTACAACTTTACTCAAGTGAAGTCGTCCTGCTGATATCAACAGCACAAACCAGATGAGTAAAGCTCAGCATGTTTACTAGCTTTTGAGAATTACAGCCTTCATTTGTGATTCAAAGTCCAAGCCTGCTGCCACTGAATCGATAAAAGAGTTTTTCCATTAGTTACAGTGGTGTAGGACTTGGTCTCTACTCCGGATTTCTGAAGACATTTTACTATCATTAAAATGCAGTTTGTTTTGTAGCACAGAAACCATGAAGAGAAGAAGGGACAACATTTGTTTCCTAGCTTTTGGATGTGTTTACAGTTTCACTGTAGGCAAGTGTTGTCTTAATGGGTTATCATGTCTAAAAGAATTGGATTTCTAGGAAAATTCTAAATGTTAGATTTATATATTGTCTGACAGCAACAAAAATTAAAAAACAGCATTTAACTGTCATACCTCTACAGCCAATTAAAAGTCATTAAAAAGTCCATAGCATGAGCATGTGTTTTAAAAATTGCTGCTTCGGTCTCTGAAGGTATCATAAAAATGTACTTTCATCATATGCGCGACATCTACAAATTCTGATTGGCATTTCCTCTTTCTTTGAAAGGAGATTCGGGCTCAGTTTGCAGCAAAATATGACAATAGGCTGTGCAAATGTACATCTGAAACACAGCCCTTTTGGGGTTAAGCATTCAAGCTTATATGAGAGATCATCAGTTTCGGGTCAAAGTGCTGTTCTTAAATGATCAGTGCAGAACAGAAAAAAAAAAAAAAGGCATTGAAGTGACCTTGCTGAGGGTCTAAAACTGTGCTAAAGCCTTTTCTGCATGATTAAGTGAGCAGAATCTTAGATTAGCTAAAAGCAGTGCAGAAACATAATGAGTTCACTTATTTTGGAGCATTTAATAACAGTTATAGACAGTTATGTGATCAGGCGGAGTTATGACTTATTCATTCTTTCATTGCTATTAAAATTACTGCATTTGAGGTTTTTAAAGTCATTGAAATAAAAAAGTCTGATTTATGTTAGGAGAATTTAGCTTGCCCTTTGGTCTCTCCATTTTTAAATGATATAATTAGACTTTTTAAAGACCATTCTAAAAGCATTATTAGCATTTTCTATAGCTGAAAGTAAATGCATGTTTTGTGGGTATTTTAATTTTAAAAAGAATAATAATAATACTCGATTCAGACTGAAATAGATTGTTAGAAAAAGAAGTATTGCATAAAATTTTCTTAAAGGTTATTCTGTGCATTTATATGTATGTATACACACTGAGATGCACACACATAAACACATGCATAAGTGTGATCACACATACATTTAGTGTTTATATGAACAGGAGTTCCAGGTACACAGAAAAATAAGCCTATTCCCTTCACCGGTTTGGGAGATGAAGGCAAGTAGACAAGCAAGTTCCATAGGACACCTTAACTTGCGACCTTTAACGTATTACCTCACAAATTACAAGGCCATCCATCAGTCTCAAGAGAGAAAAAGTGCTTTGATCAAAACAAACGGTCTTGCAGATGTTTTGAATTAACAGTAAGCAAAAATCATTAAAAAGCACTGGGATGAGTATGTTTGTGTCATGAATGTATGCACATTTAACACACTCTCAGTTGCTAAGTCTTAGCATACATGTTACTTTCAAATTGTATTTGTATAATAATTATTAATTGTAAACATGACCAGTGATTTCAGTAGCAAGAACACACATTTTATATATCTCATTTTAAGCTTATGCAAAACATTCACATATACAGACTCCTCACAGCTCAATACTTTCACACAAGACTCTGTGTATCTTCCTGCAAAGGCCAAACAGGTGAACCAAAACACTTTCCTTTCACATTTAAATAACAAGTTTTTCTTACATTGTTTTGTCTTAGAAAATAAAATTTTCCATAACATTAAGAAATTCTGCTTTTAGTTGGGCCCCAAGGGAACATATCTCTGCTTACAAAAATTACACTTACAACAGATTCCTTAACTGAAAGCTCTTTTTATGTGTGTGCCTTGTATGTTTATTCAGTAGACAGTTTAGTTTGCTCATTTTGCAGCTCAGAATGCAGTGTGCTTTTCTATTAAAACATATTATTAAAACTAAATCAGAAAGAAGCTTATTTAATAGTCATTTCATGCACATAACTGATGGGAATACATAAATTATCAGACTAATATCTGATTAAAACTTGATTAACATGCTAATAAATTATGCTAGAAATGTTGGGGATTTTTTAATTTTCCCACTTTTACTTAAACTTCCTAATTGACAATTCAATTATTTTGTTCTCTAAATTTTTGCCTTCCCTATGAATAACAGCTGAGATAAATTATTTCTTTGCCTGAACTTGATATGAAAAATGATGAATTATGATTATTAAAGCTCTCTAGTAATGTGTTAATTATTATTAAAAAAATAATGTAATTTTTGTTTGTTAAATGGAGACCATTATATTTATTGCTGACAAGAGGCTATAAGGTGTTCTGGAAGTCAGACTCCATAACCAGTGCATGGCATGGACACAGCACAGAGGACTGCAAGCTGGAATGTCCTCATTCTTTGCTCAGGGTGACACTAACTTTGGTCCATCAGCCTCACTGCTTAGGGAGATTATAGAGTAGTCTGTATCAGCTTCATGTACTGCTATCGCCTGTATGGAAAAATACATCCATGAATCTTGTAATACAGACTCCTGCCCACTAGAGACTGATCTCAGCCCAATAAAGCATGTAACTTGGGACCCTCACAGTTTAGACTTGAACTATGGTCAGAAAGGTGAGAGGCCAAGGCTTCATCCACTAAGCCATTTACCCTTTTCCTTTGTAAGGAAGATTGATTTTTAAAAAGCTATTAACCTTCAGCAATTTATCTCATCAGATCATCTTCATTTTGTTCCCACTATAATAAGGCTGTATTATATAGTTTAATTCTTCACTTAATTCAGCTAGACTATCTAAAAAGAAATAGATGGAGGGGGAAAAAAACAAAAAAAAAACAAAAAAAAAAAAAAAAAAAAAAAAAAAAATTAATAAAAAAATTGAAAAAAAAAAAAAAAAAAGAGAGAGAAAATTTATGAAAAACTTTGAAATGAAAATGTTACCAGGAAAACAAAAGAAACTTCAAATGCTATCACATGTCTCAGAGACACAACAATGAAAGATATGTGTGTATACAGAGATCCTGATTGGACAAAAACTTTCAATAGTTCTCAGTCTTTCATAATGAAAGGATGATATGCCATGCCTACAATAAGCCTTACCTAAGCTATTCACAAGACAAAAGAAGAGTATTCTCATTTCTTGAGCTGACTCACAGTACATCAAGACAACCCATATTCTTTCAGTTGTGTATTGTCAAATAGAGATGCTCCCTCAGCAGAAAAGAACAGCTCCAAGGAAATTTGGTATTGAAATTTAATGTTCTGCTGGTATTCAGAAAAATACCTCAGTGAAATACACAAAACAGTGGACTGTTCTGGCAACAGTATATGTAACACTAATTTTCTTTGCAACAAAGCAAGTAGGGATTGCTTGCTAGAAGCTAAATTATTTCTGGTTTAATGATTTACTTGGGGAAGGAAAAAACCCATATGTTTTATGAACAATGTGGTTTCATTAATGACTTTAATGCATTTGGCTGAACTTTGTGGCAGGTACCAATTTAAATTTTGCTGGAATATGTAATGATAAAAGCAGTGCTAAGCATTCTAGGTAGAATTGGATAGTGAAATCACTAATATTAAAAGTTCAAAATTATTCAGAAACTTAGGTCCCACTGACTTTCAATGAGACTTTGATTTTTAAGACCCAGCTGTAGAAACATGCTTTTCTTTTTGTGTGAATTTATGAAATGCAGAACATGGAAAAAATCCTCAAAATAAAACAAATCTCCTTTCTTTTACTTTCATTGGGCTTCAGGTCAGAAAAAAATTTTGACTCATTTTTTAAGCAGCTCTGAACTACTTCAATACTCACTTCAGAGTGAGGACAGCAAGATGAGCCCAGAAACGAGCTAAACCCAGCAGGGTATACCTCGTGGTTGTTTTTTCTTCTTCTTTACATTAATAGGTCTATGCATCTGATAGCATCTGCTCTTTTTCTTCTGGTACTTGGATGTTTAGTTGGTAAATGGAAGAGAGTGCTTACAACTCCTCAGTATCTGACCAACAGGTCTGTTTTAGTTTTACCCATGCTTACTTAACACTCCTGAGCTAAAAGCTCTTTTATTCGAGATCATGTGAGCAAGCTGACATTTGGGCAGCTGAAGAAAATTGGAAAAGGGTGATACTAAAAGTTACTACACGAGCCCTACTAAAATACTCAGAGAATTCACAAACTGCTGCAGTTCCCTAGATTCTTTGTCAACAGAAGGCAGGATACAGGTAAGCAAACTCTGGAAGCAAAATACTGGGTAAAAATCTGCTGCAAAATAGTTCAACTTTTTTTTCTTTACAAATGAAACCAATGATAAAGTAACTCTTCAGGAACTGGTTATAAATCCTCTTCATACATATTAAACAGTATACAGTGAATAGGATTAGTAATATCTTTTGTCTAATTTGTCAATCCAGTTCTTAGTTCCCCACAGTGCTTCAGTCAAATACAAAGACAGTCTCAGTTACTTTTCCATAGATTAAGTAGCTCTTGAATTGATATTTGCTGTATGGGTTGGGACTTTGACTGGTAAACACTGTGACTGATGCTGAAGGCCAAAAAAAGGCAGCAGTGAGGAATTAAAGCAATAGACTTTTGGTTGACTTGAAGGGCAAATCCTCTCTCCCCATTTTTCTGTAAAAGCAGAGTCATTCTCTTAACAGAAAAGAAACCTAAAAGTATAACAATCATTGATTGTTTTAATTTCTTGTTTCTTTTCATTGGCCTAATTTATTTTGATGTGTAAAGATGAATTTTATAGCATTTCACAACAGGAAAATGCAAAGGCCCATGGTCAGCCTAGCTGAGCCCACTAATGTTCCTTGTGAGCCCTCTTCAAAAGTCAGCTCCAAGGGCATGAACTGTGGAATTGCCTGGACCTATGCAACTGCAAGGCCCACCTCTTTGTCATTATTCTATCAATGAGTCACTTTGCAAACAGGTATGTCTATTTGTCTTATACAGATGATAACAGAGGTGCATGAATAGCCAACACAATAATGTGAAACTTAACTGAAGATAGAAAAAACATATTTTAAAAAATTATTGGATTGTAACATAACACTGGAGTCACTGTCCCAGGCATGTTTCTAACAGTTATTTTTTCCCAATCCCATTTTAATTTCTTTCTTTGTCTTAGAATAAGAATGTATCTTCAAAAGAAGGAAAGTTGACAAATACAAGCACTATTTTGATGCATCATAATTTTTAACTACCTAGTCATTCAAGCTAGCTACATATGTTCACTGATCTGCACTCCAGCAGTCCTTATTTTATATAAATGATTTGATCTGGTAGCTGTTTAAGACAGATATTACTAGATTTGATCCATTACACTATTCTTGGCATAGTCTATTATTCACATTCACACTGGAATAGTCAAAAACTCACATTCATTGCTAACAAGTGGTTACTGGACTATTTGTGGAAGCTTGTAAACAGCTATGAATACATACTGCTTGTTTTAAAGGTCATAAAATTTGGAAAACTGTAACAGAAACCAAAAGAGGAGAAAAAAAGATACTCAGGTTTTTCTAACATATTTCTTATATTCAACTGTCAGTGAAGGCAACTAGAAGACTCACAAGAAGTTCACTTAAATTGATCATCAAAGATCTAGCTCTTTATAAGCCTATTATGTTCAGTATATTTATTGCAAAGAGTCACATTCCAAACTGTTGATATAACATGACTATGTTTGTGTTTAAAAATGCCCCTAGTTGTTACTGACGCAGGTGTAATATTGAGACATTGAGAAAGGTGCTAATATCTCTATTTGAAGATGAAGGACAAAGTTGGTTTTGGAACCACTATGGCAATCCAGGATTACGGATACAACTGTACTTATGCTCTGCCTTAAAACATTGTACACACAACTCAGATCTGAGTTTCCCAATGGTTTTCATGTGCAGTCTTGTATTTACTTTAAAGCTCTTGAAACAGATGCAACTTGTTCTGCCTTAAGCCTTTGCATGGCAGCACACTGCAGAGACATAGAGGCTGGCAGGTTTGCGTACATACTAGTAACACATCCAAGGATGCATGTAACACATACTATCCACCCAAAGCTGTGCAGGTCTGATCCTGAATTAAAAAATGCAACTTCACTGACTCTAGTGAGCTCAGCAACCTGAACACAGTGCCAGGCTAATATGACCAGGTTCTACCTAGAATTGAACTAGTGCATCCTCTATGGCGGTGGAGACACCTCCAAGCTCCACTGCCAAGCTCCACTTCCTCACCACCTGACACCATCAGCCTGCACGTGAGGACAGCACTGCTGCCACTCATTAAATACATAGGGATGAAATCTACCCACGGGCAGTCTGGCAGTGCAAGCAATCCTGAACACTGAACAAAAGAAATAAGCTAGTCATTTGGTATTTGACTACTTATTATCTGGGTGATTTTGGACAGTGAATTTGAACTAAAATATTTTAATGAGTCAAATCTGGTGCCAAGCAACTCTAAGAGTTAACAGCCAAACGTCAGCAACCTGAAACCTAAGTAACCTAAGCATAAGTTTTACCCATGTGTTATTTATGGAAATCCTGATTACACTTAGAAAATTGTTATTTTTATGTAAAAGCCCCAAGCATGCAGTAGCATGTGTGTAAAACCATCTATGTCTGAACGTTTGACTCAAAAAAAAAAAAAAAAATAAAGAAAAAAGAGGATAAAGAATAAAGGAAGTAAAAAAATTTGGCAAAATGTTGAAGTCATATGCAGCAGGTAAACTCCCAAAGAACAACAAAAGCTTCTCACAGTAAAAATCAAGGAAAAGGAAGCATTTAAACTACTTAACCTGCAGCAATATTGTCAGGGATGTCACCCACAGGTACTGATTAGGCTGTGACAAACAAGGTTGTCTTTACGTGCACATTCTGCTACCAACAATGTCTATTCACTTTAACTGTGGAGAGGCAGACACCCTTCCTCGTGACAGGATTGTAATACTTCTCTTAATTTAACATGCCTGAAGACAAATCTTTACACTGACACTAACCTTTGCTAACTTTAGAGCAACTACAACTTCACTGACTATAAATAAGTAGGAAAAAGGCATAGTTGCAATTGTATTTATTACAAGGCAAAAACCCCAAGCTCCACGCTTAAAAAACCCACAATAAATAGCAACACCATTCTCAGTCCTAACTCGGAGAGCCAACAGTATGGACAGAGAACCTTCAGGATACTTCCACAGGAAACAGAGAAATAAGCTTGTTGCCAGTGGGTGACTTGACTCTGGACCTGCTTTTCAGCTCTCCAGACTTACAGAGTGTAACAGTCTTAATTTCTCTTTCCAACGTAGTTTTTCTCCTTATCTCTCACCAGCAAAAAGATAATCCAATTTACCTTCTTGATTTTATGTGAGCACTTTCACTGAGCCCAAAAGATTCCATCAAAGTGTGATAAGACTTAGCAAATGATCAATAAATACTTCTATATTTACACAGTGTTTACAGCGATGAACTGCTTTCTGAATTTAAACTTCTTTTCTGAACTCCTAAGGTGGTTCGCGTAATGAAGGATTCAGGTAGACCTTTTTTCAATCTTTCAGTGAGACAAATCCACTAAAGAGTGAGTTCCTTCCTGAATCATCAGGGATTCACAGAAGCTTCTCTCCCCAGGCTTCAACCTTTCAAATGTAATTTGAATAATAATGCTTTTCACTAGTCTTCTGTGTTTAAAATAAATCTTTGGCAGTCCTGGTGTGGTGAAGGGAGAGGGGAAAGAAAATGCTTAGAACAGAGTAACTCTTAGCTTCTTATCTAACTGATTTTGCAATTAGTCCAAACCAGGTGCAAGACTTTTGAAGAGAGGAGCACTAATTCCCTTCACAGGCCAGCAACAAGGCCTACTTACTCCATTATATCTGTACAAAAAAACCCAGATACAGGTGAATCAGGAAAGTTGACTTGTAAACCACAGAAATACTCAGGAATAAGAACTCAAAGAACTGCAAAATGGACTCTTACTTTCTAAGTGCCCTCTGGAACTTTCCATGTTACTTTCCTCAGGGAGTAACAGGATTCTTCTGTCCCTCCTCTGTCCTTCAGAGGAGTTCCTCTGATGGTCTAGGCTTCCTCAATACACCACTCACTACATCAGTCTTCTTGTGAAATATACTGAGCATTAAAAGGTGACTTACTCAATGGACTTCTGGGTGTGGAAATACAGAATAAATTATGTTTGTATTTCACTCTAATTCCCTAAAAAACTCTGATTCTATTCAGAATATTTCCAAAACATCTATCTTCATGGCACTACACTGCAAAGTCAGCAAGAATCATGATATGTCTTTGAGCAACCTAGTGCATTAGATGACACAGTGCACCACTACGCCACTATGCAGTACCAATAGCCCAGTTCCTAAACCTAAAATGGCAGCTTTAATGTAGTTCTGTTCTCAGGCCAATTGATCCTTTTTAACACTGTACTACTCCAGGTGAAAACCTCTGCCAAAATGCTTATATTTCTTTGAGTTCTGGAGCTGACAAGGCTGCAAGAGCTTAGAGGTCTCTGGATAATGCCTGAGTTGGGCAGTTTTTCTTTGTATGACTGCAAAGAAATTAGAGTTGAAGTGTACAAAGAAGCAGGGAAAATGAGTAGAAGACAAGATGGAAGTGAAATATATCAAATCTGAGAAATAGAGGTAAAGAGAAAAAAAGGGAAATGTGAAAAAGAGGAGAAAGAAGGAAGAGAACAAAAATGACCTCAGCAATATGTCCATATGTCACCTTTGTTTCGTTAGGGAACATTGCAACACACAGGGCTTGATTCTCCCTGTTTCTGTCCCAATTCCACTGTAGGACTCACATACAACTCTGTCAAGTGTCATTGTCCTTCCTTTCTTCCCTTCTCTTCCTCCTCTTTTTTGACTGTGACTTGGAGGACACTTTGAGAGATCAGAACTAAAATAAAAAAAATTAATAAATAAAAAGTAAAATGCTTGTATCTTTGGATAAAAAATGTTGTAAACTAACCATAAGTGATATTTTACTGTATACAAGCGATGGGTTGACCCAACAACTTTAGCTAAGTAACACATTTATTTCAAATTTCAAATACTTGATAACATGAAAGAATAAAGTTCTCTTATCATTAGGATGCATTTAATGTTAGAAGTTCTTACTGAGGCAGTAGAACTTTCGAGGTCGATAAACTCTCAGCTTCCTGCATGTATCAAAGCAAAATAGTTTTGTGATGATTTGTTGTAGAATGAGCTCAGGGTGTGAGACAATCCTCAAAATGTGTCATATAGTACACACAGGACTAACATTGCACACTAAGGACTGAACGGCACAGAAGGAAAACAAAGGTGGAATATGAGGACTGCTTAACAAGCCCTGGCAGTGTTTCTGCCACTCAGCAACAAAAGAGAACAGACCTACCAGGAACCCTGGCATTCCTTGAGCTCATTAATCTGGTCCAAGTCATTCATTGCTTGTAGACAAAGCCATGCCCTCCTTCTTGCCCATCTTCCTGATAACCATAGTTATGACAGGCTTTGCATGCCCACATATTAATTTTAGCCCAGTATTGGTAAATTACTAGATTTGTTGTTGCACCAACACAGATAGTAGAGGTAGATGGTCTGGTGTCTGTTACTATATCCTGAATTGATAAACACTTGGCAAGGTCACCTTAAGCCCTTGCAGTACAATACATATAGTGCTAGATTTATGCTGTGATCTTTGGTCCATTTATTTAAGGTCCTAGAGTCTTGCTTGCTGACTGTGGGGACTGAGGGGAAAAAACTGCACAGGTTTCTGTGTACATTGTGGTTGTGGAAGGATTTAGCCACCCTGACAAGACCTAAGATCCAATCAGAGAATGCATCCAATGCAAACCATCATGCAAGTTCAACTGCTGGCACCAGGGTGCTGCCTTGGTGTTGAATTATGCTAAAACCATCCTGGTTCGCCAGACTTCAAATACACATCTTGCTTTTTGAAGCAGGATTTGACAGATAAATTAGTCTGTTGGCCTGTAAATCTGTGACTACAAGTCAATCACTTTGTCCTATAATAGTCCAGTCCCCTTTTATACAGTCAGGTTCTTCTGACATAACCCTTCTTGGGGGATATGTGTGGCGATTCCTCCCTTGGGTGGTGACACCGACCAAGGATGAGCAAAAGAGATCTCCCCATGAGCATTGTTCTGGGTGAGTTAAATCAAATCTCTACTTAATAATTGTTCTTTTTACTAACTTTAATATATTTGCTTCAATAATTGCTTCAATATAGTGCCCTATCCTATCTTACACTATGCTACTAGCAGTTTTAGGTTTTATATTGTATAGTATGTAATTCTGATTAAGCTATTTGATAATTTGTAATAATATATGATTAATTTGATATAAGTATTTTTATTTTGCCAATCATTAAAACACGCAGGACAAAAGTGATTCAACCACACCTCTGTAATTCCTTAAATTTAAACCATGGAAATAATCTGAGGCTAAGAGTGGATCTAGCAGCACCTGGGCTCCTCTCTCAGAAGGGATTTGGAGAGAAAGAGAGTCCTTTCTGCACCTTGTGACTCAATGGCAGGCTTCTTTAATGAATTTTGTCCAAGCCTTCCATTCTCACCTGCGACACTGGCCCTACCTTAAATGTGTAAATTATCATTTCCTTTTGCAGAAGAATGAATCAGTTTAACAGCCCACAGATGAATCCAATACAGTATACGTGCAAAAACCCCACCCCTACACTCCTGCTTTTTTCATGTATTAATTCACACTCTGTCTCTGTATAGGAACAAATAAACTGATGAAGTCTAAACTGGATTATAATACAGCAGGTTTGAAAGACAGATAGAATATATTTTTTCTCCACAGGGAACAACTTGGACCCTTTCCCCTGAAACTTTATAGCGCTTTGGTATTTTATTTGGATAATGGCAACATTAATATATTTTGTATGAGTTCATAACCTGAAGGTTAATTACCATTCACCAGAAATGAGAACAGTGTTGTTCAGAGAGTTCTATAACTCTGTATATAGCAATAACCTGAAGAGTCACTACATAAAAATGGTATTGCAAATGCAAATGGTGTTGACTTTCTCCAATCTCCATGATAATTCTTAATATGCTTTCAAAAAAAAACCCCACAATATTTTATGGGGGAAGCATGATTTATATTAATGGAACTGGATGTAAAATTTGAAGATAATTTGAAGGTGCTTTTTATTATTTTTCATCACCCATAAATGCATTCAGATATATTCACTATGGTTGGAGTAGTCCAGTTCTCCATCACAAAATTAATTTGAATTTTCAAAAAGTAACTACAGAAATTAATTTATTTGCAGAGAAGTAGCATAAAGTGTTAGGATCAGAGACATAAGGAAAACATGAAACAAATGTAAAATGTAATATTACAATAATACAATTAAAATTTCACTAATTTTTGAGTCACTTTCTTCATTGACTTCCTAATGACCAAACAACTTCTTAAACTGAACATCCCTTAGGATGCTACCTGATGTTGCACCACCTGCCACTACTAAGAGGTGTCTGGTACTACCTTGTTTGTAACTCCATGCAGTCTTAGAGTGCTCTTAGATTGCCCTTTTTCACAAAGAGGGTCAGCTTCCTCTACTGCTCCTAAAAGAACAGGTTCTCTAAGCCCTACATTTTCAGAGAATTGAACCAAATAAAGCAATTTTCCTGATTTTAAGTGCATAAAATATACACATTTCTCTCATGTTAGTGCAAGCAAGTGTACCTTGTATTATGCAAACCCAGAAAATTACATTTCATGGGTCTTCCTCACTGGGAGACAAAAAAGAGACAAATCGTCCCCCTAACTGTTCTCACTGGTGAATCTTTGTTCATGAAAATGCTATTCAGAGTGCATAAAAAAGAAACAAAGATTATTAATATTTTCAGCAATTTGATGAATATTGAGTGCCAATATGTACTAAATTCTTCTGAAAGTTGCTTATACTTAACTTACAAATCATATTGTCATAGAAGAAACACTCAGAGATCAGGCTATGCCAGTATATCTATTGTAAATATTGCATTAGATATTACATTATTATAAATAACTAATTATAGAAGTGCACTACTAAAGTTGAAATCTCTTTCAGGTTAAAATCCTAAAGAATTGCACTTGAAGATAAAATCTTGTAAAGGATTTTAATTTCTATATAAAATGTTTACAGATTTTCAATAAAATATTAATGTGAGTAAAACTTCATGGGTGGTTTAGAAATATTTACTCTGTAAGCTTTTATGTAAATAAATAAATAAATAGTTGATTATAAGCCAAAGATCCAGCTACAACAGTGGAGAGAGCAACAGAAATGTTTATATAGCGGAGTCAGTAAAACACATTTGAAAAATTGCACAGGTGTAAAAGAACAAATTTGTTTATTATACAGACTGTTCTCTTATAGGGCAGCAAGTATTTCTCTTTTAAAAAATTTACACACCCTAGTTTCCCATGGGTAGCATCTACAATGAAGAGTCTACATAAATCCCATAGAGCATATTCTGACCTGAGAAGTCAAGATAAAGTCACCCTGGAGCTAAATATTCACAAGGTAGGGTGTGAGGAAAATTTTGCCTTATAAGCAGACATTTGTGATTTCATTACTATCTTGTCCTCATCTCATTTGCTTTGTTTGCACCTCAGATCACAAAGTAGCATGCTAGAAGCTTGAAGGTTTTTGTTTTTGTTATCTGCAAGTCCAGCAGCTTGCGAAAACAGGGATTTCTGATTCCTGTTTTAGACCTGTAAATGCTATCTTAGTGCCAAAAAAAGTGTCATTTTAAATTATTGTGCCAGCATTCCACAGAATAATAATAGGGGACTGAAGGGGTGAAACAGAGGGCAAACAATGTCTGATTAGGGAGTCCCTAACTGGTGAAGAAAGTCAGAAATTGTGAAGAATGAAAGATGGAGGAGGGCCATGAAGATGGTGAAGGGTGTCGGGGGAAGCTTTATGAGGAGCAGCTGAGGGCACATGGTCCGTTCAGCCTGGAGAAAAGGAGACTGAGGGGAGATCTCATTGCAGCTACAAATTCCTTGTGAGGGGGAAGAGGAGGGGCAGGCACTGATCTCTTCACTCCTGTGACTAGTGATAGGACTCGAGGAAATGGCATGAAACTGAGTCAGAGGAGGTTTGGGTTAGATATAAGGAAAAGGTCCTTCTCTCAGAGGGTGATTGGGCACTGGAACAGGCTCCCCATTGAAGTGGTCACAGCACCAAGTCTGACAGAGTTCAAGAAGCATTTGGACAATGCTCTCAGGCACATGGTGTGACTCTTGGGGTGTCCTCTGCAGGACCAGGAATTGGATTTGATGATCCTGATGGGTCCCTTCTAACTCAGCATATTCTGTGATTCTATGATTCTGTGTGAGGAAGTTACATAGTGGAGATACAGAAATGGCAAATCAGAGGGAAGGTATACAAGGAGAATAGTTTGAAGACAAGAGTAATGAGTAGCACAGTGGCTGGCTTAGATCAAAACATAAATACAGAGAAAGATGTTTCTTCTCATGCCTGAAAGGAAGGAAAGATAGACAGTATGACCAGAGTGAAGAGGAAATGCTGATGAGCAGATATGATGTGATCCTTTTTTAACAATAAAAATCTATGGGAAAGCATCAAGACATATTAAAAACAACCAACTTGTTGCTTTTCCTCTCAAGTTCTAGTGGGATCACTTGCTTTGAGATAGATGTGGACTGCCATAAAAAACACATCTTTTCACAAATAGGTTTTCTACTGTTTTTATTAACTCATTAAAAGTATAAGGCCATTAGACATTTAACAAATATACTAAACACGAAACAGTGATGAGTAACATTGAAGTCCTCCTTTTCTGGACCAGAAGAAAGATGAAAGATGAACTTTACTGAAAAGTAAAGACATCTATAATGAAATAAAACCTAGTTAATGTTTAATTGCCTTAATTTCAAAGTAGGTATGAGTGTTGCCCGCTAATAGAACAAGGTCCTTGAAATCACTAAGACACCTTTTAAAGGAGCATGTTGTGATTCTTTCTTCATAATGTGGCCAGGTCCTTGTAAAAGTAATACTAATGAAGTCAAAGGAACTAAAAATTATTTTAACTTCATATCAATATCTTTGGAGGTGTTAGAGACCCATAGTAGAGCACCACAATTTATGTAGAAAAAGAAGTTAAAGTAGGGATCGCACATTTTAAGTTCTTACTGAATACTAAAGCTTAGATTTGTTTAATTTAGAATAAAATATTAAGTAAATGTTGCTGAATGCTTATTCAGGCAGAAACCTGGTATGTGACTGCGTGAACAGTGAAAATTTCAAAGAAATACCCTTTCACAATACTAAATTATTTTAGAAAATGCCCTAATAAAATAATAAGCAGTCATAATGCATTATTGGTTTTGATGTCTTTGCTAATTTGCAGAGATGCTGTATTTCTAATTTCTTACATTTCTTTTCAAGTGCCCAAAGATGCAGACAAATATCTTGCTTCACACGCTGCACTTTTTTTCTTTCTGGATATATATGCAAAGCTCAAGGATTATCCAATAAAGAGCATCCTTTGATCACCTTTACCAAGGGTAATAAAGGCCACGAAAGGCTGTTCTTTACACAGACTGCATCTAATTTTTTTCTAGAATATTAAGGCACATTTCAATGTTGGCTGTCATTCAACCTTGAGGTGCAGTTAAAATAGAAAAATGCTAAGAGATACTTAGTAGCTACTTGTTTTACTAAACTGGTCTGTTTAAAACAGAGCATGAGTTTCATGGCAATAAAGGGTCATGTGGCAAAGTTCCTGACTTCCATCAGTGGAAAGTAGTGTCAGACTAGTCATGGTGAACACAAGTTGTAGTTTCTCACAGCACAGAGATCATGTCCTTACAGACTTAGGATCTTTTCTACAGGAAAAAAAGGAATTTAATCTTTCAAGCCTAACAACCAATAATCCCTCCCTTAGGAATTGCTGCTTACACAGATTCAAAGTTGTTGTACATAACATCAGTATGTGTATCACTTATAAAGTTGAAAAAATACACTGAAAAAACATACCAAATTATATAAATCTGACTTCGCCAGGTGAAACTCTCAAGCCTATGCAAGTGATACTATTGGATCACAATACAAAAGCCTGATGAGGTTATAATAGGAATGTCCAGAAGTGTCACATGATTAAACAGGCCTTACAACTGCACAGCTGGGAAGCTTTCGCCTTTATGCACTTCCAATAAGTGCTGTATCTTTTTATTCATAACATATGATTATTTTGCCCTGAAATCTCAAGTACTCCATACAGACCAGACTGGTTCCATATAGATCAGAGCCTGGGTTCTTGCTCTATACAGCCTAAAGCTGGCTCCAAACTTGGAAGATCTCAAGATGAGATTTACTTCTTAACAAGCTGCCAATGAAGATCAGGACAATTTTACAAGGAATCTTAGAGCAACATTCAGTAAAGTTCATCCTACTCATGCCTGAAGCTACATTGTTTACCACTCTGACCATAGTCTTAAGATCAAACTAAGTGAAATAGAAACTGCAGAATGATACAGAATCACAGAATATGGTGAGTTGGAAGGGACCTACAAGGATCGTTGAGTCCAACCGAAATGACCCTCTTGTTTTAGCATATCAGCAGGTAATGATTGCTCAGAAGAGGGTTTTCTCCTACACTCTCATCAGCAAGGACTTGTCTAGCAGCTCACTTCAGCACCTTCCCTGTCAGAAGCAAAAAGAGCAGAACCTTTATGCCACACAACTAAACGATGCAAACATTTGTTCAAATCAGTGCATTGCAGTAGATCTTATCTTGTACAGTGCGTCCACTAAAGCCTGGACAGGGAATGCTCTTTGTTTTGCTGAAGATATTACTCATTTTGCTTTGCACTTTGACATCACTGCAAACCTCTCAGCATCATAGCCTATGAACATGCTCTTCTGATGGACATGAAGTAGATATTTGTTTACTTTATGACTTGTTTTGCAATCAAATTTTTGTTCAGTTGATTAATAGATGATGCAGTCTGAGCCCAGGAGCCAGAAACGCGTGAGTTTTCCTCTTGGCCTTGAAACACTGTGAATACACAAATTTCTCTGTACTTATATCTCCTTTGAAGGAGTGTTGTGAAGAATAATTATGATTTTTAAAGTACTTTACAAATGTCATTGATAAAGAAAACAATCTAGTGAATGAGGCCTGGGAATGAGGACTAACCAGGGATGAAGATATTGAGTCACCTGCAGAGCCATAAACCTTATCTTAAAGAGAAAACAAAATGGATAAAAGAGATAATTAGCAGATTAAATAGATTTAATTCAGTAGATGTATTTAATGGATACAAACACAAACTAAACAATATATGCATGTCCAGAAATTGCTTGTAATTCAGAGGCAAAGCCTCTGAGCTCCTATCTGCTTCTTATTGAGTCTCAATTTTGGCTCCAAACACTCAAGCAACATTTTTTCAGTAGAAGGATTTATTGTCACCAAATATTCTGAATTAGTAATTTCATATTAATCTTGACTTGTTCCTTTCTGCAACTTTTTAGCTAATAAAGATTGCAATGGCTCTCTCCATCCATCCGTCCGTCCATCCATCCATTGTATTTTCTCCAACAGCAGAGAAACCCTATTGTTCATACCAAGACAAGCACAGCAGAGGTGTGGGCAGAGCTAGCATGTGTGAAGCTATTTTCCACTTACAATGTCAAAAACAAACATAAAGAAGGTATTTGCCAAAAAAAGAAGACACTTTTTACTATTTCTGTAAATTTGTCTATGCCCACAGAATAGCCAAACTTTCTCACTCAGCCCTTTAAATAAATAGTTGCATTATCTAATCTTTATAACATACTTTCCCAGGTTGTTTAGTTACTGTTTAGTGAATGTGCTGCACTTTAGCAGCACCTTTTGTGATTTCTGCTCTAAGCTTAAGAACTTCAAAGAAACAAGGATGCAAGCAGGACTGATGGGTGTACCACTAAGTCATGGTCCCCCAAAGCCCTGCTCAGCTAATGGAATAGTCCACAGTATCACAGGTGTTGTGGGTAGGATCCTGAAATCAGGGCCTGGATACCAGATTCACATCTGCATATTTAGGCAGTATTGAGTCATAACGTTTTTATTCATGCAAGCCCAGCGCAGATCCAGAAATTACTGCTTCTCTCTGACCAAGCTCTCCAAAGAATTTTATTCCATAAGTTTTCTTCCAGTTTGACTTATCCTTACTTGCTTTTACATTTCTAATTCTCTTAATATATGCATAATAAAGAAGGCAGCAATGCCTCATTTTTAAGATCTTGGTGGCTGGAGGCTGGGAAGTAAAATACCTAGATTTGATTTCTCCTTCTCATGGAGAATAGGATGAATTCTCTTCCCTCAGAATAGACCTGGATTCTGATCCCTCTCATGTTTTTATGACATAAAATATTAATTAGATTAATACAATACTGGTTTGAAATTAGTAAAAGTATGGGAACTTCAAGTGCCCAGTACTTCTTCAAATAAAATGATGCAATATTTTAAGAAAATCTCTCTAGTTTTTCATTTATAGTTTTAAAACAGCATTTCTGTTCAGACATACAAACTACCCACCAGTTCCGAATAACCTTAAGCTGAACTGGATAAATGCCTATGAAAACCTCAGGTATAGAATCTCTCTGTTTAGACATTTTCTCAACTAAATATCCAGACTTACAGGCTGTATTTGAAAATATCATCCTTCACTTTTCCTCAAGTCTTCTGTGCTCTGAGAAATGAAGTGAAATGTTTTGAACTCATGAGAAAGACTGTCAGATCTCCCAAACTAAGAAATGAAAACAAAACTAATAAACAGAAAAGCCAAAAGCTATCAGTATCTTACAAGCTAACAAAAAGGAAAATGCAACAAACAGCACAAAGCCTAAAAATAGCCACCACAGGGCTCCAGTTCTTCAGCTTTGTGGAATTTAAAAGTCTAGGCTCCTGAATGCAAGCAGGTGAAAATGATTACATGGGAAGGATGGACACAGCCTTCAATACAATAAAAACATTACCGATCTGGAGGAAGCCTATGTTTCTGAATGCAGTATGAAGCCAGGATACCTTGGCACTGTAAAAACTGAATTTTCAAAACATGTTAAATCTAATGTTAAAGTAGTTTGTGGTTAAAGTTTTGAGAACTTTGATGTACCATTTTTACTTAACAGATTATCTTCTATATATGCATATGGTCTCAAGCTTTCTTGTCAAATGCAGTCCTTGGAAAACTAATTGAATTTTCCTCTATAAATTCTGCTTAATATTTGTCTTTCATTCAAATTGTAATATTTATTGCTAAGCCATACACTGAAATATTGTAGAAATCTTGTTATTGTTACTAGGTAGGGCTCCCTAAGCAGGAAATGTTCAAAAAATATTTCATAGATTATAGACTCATGTTTAAATTATATTTTCACTTAATAATAATGAACGTAACAGAATGAGCAGTTGAGTAAAAGGTTAAATCTATAAAATTATTAAAAAGGATTAAATTATGCCTAGCAGCTACTAGTGAAAATGCACCCAGCCATGGCTACCTATACTGCAGTTGCACTGTCTCAGGTAGAAATTGCATATTAATGTGGCCCATTTAGTTTATGCTATAGACTTCTCTGAAGGAGGAACAGTGAGGGGACTAACATAAAATGCTAATGGAACAGAATAAAATGTGGATGTTGATATTGAGAAACTAATGGCAGTTTTGTACTTCTGCTGCTCTAAGTGTACTATTGTTAATAACTACTAGTTTTAATTTCTCCATTGAGTATTTTAGTAGTTTTGAATAATTTTTCCCTAAAAGAGAAAAGGTAGAATGACATGCTAGTTAGTAAACTCATTCCTATGAGAAAAAAATCCATTTTTAAATGAATTATCTTTCAATTTCTTTTGCCCTTCTATAACTTTACCTAACATTGTCTTTTTATTGTATATTGCATATCTTACCAGAACATCTAAAGATGTAAAGTACAGAGACAACAATTCCAAAATTCAAAGATAGCAAAGATATTAAAAGGTAATAGTTTATTATTGTTAGTTTGATTTTTAATCAAATTTGGGTATCTCTTTTCTATTTAATGACTTTTTCTTCTGACCGGCCCTTAAATATTACTGAAGTCCAGAATCTAAGTGTACTTATTCCAGAACTTGCTTCAGGGCTGGAGCATACATAGTAATACCTAAAAAGAATCTATCCTATGCATCCACTTACCAATAAAGTTTTTTATTGTTCTTTATACAGAAACACACAGAGAAGTAACAACTAAAAATACAAGATTTAATTCAATAATTGCCTATAAGTCTTTCAATTATCACACTTCCTCATTTCTCATCATCCTGAAGCTTTATCCATACAGTAATTAAAAATGATTTTCCCTACCCTGTTGACAAGTCTTCGATTTTGGTATGACAATTCTTGTTTCATAATGAGGTTAAAGGATATTACTGGTAAAGAAAAATGGACTTCTCTACTTGCTAATGACTGTCAAGTATTATACTTCTCTGAACATACTGTCTTTTTGGGAAGAAAATTGTCATATGGGGTTTCCAGATATGTACTGGCATGTTTATTTTTATAGCACAAGCAACCATGAATTTAAGGTGACTTTCGCCAAAATTAAAAAGAGAAAAGACTCTTTCTTGTTTCTAGCATTGGCTATTTCTTCCAGTAACTTTAGAGGTTTATAAGGAGCTGTGAACAAAAATCACAAACATGGAATTATCTTTTTGTCATCTTCATGGCTCAGTTAGGAAAGGGAGGATAAGGTCTGATGAAAGTTATGTCCTGTGTTTTGAAAGCTAAACCTCTAGACTGGAAGCTAAGTGTCCATCTGTGTCATTTATGAAGTACATATGTAAAATCTGGATTGCTTATTTTAAACAGTATTTTCTTGGCTCTAAATGGTGTTAATTTTCTGTTGTTTTCTTCTCCATTTGGTATGTAAAATGTGCACAACTGTCATCTCACACTAGCAGCTCTAGATGGCCTGGCTTCATTTCTGCAAAATATTTAGACCAGTTGCTCACAAGGGCTTTGGTGGCATCTCTAGGTGGCTTAAAAATAATTTAGGCGGTTCCTAAATTAAGAGGACGAAGGCCAGTTTACAGAATCACTGTGCTACCTGACCTTCTTAGTGATAAGTTCCACTATGGAAACACTTTCCATCCTCTGGCCTTTGGAAATACCTAGATTTAGTTAGACACTGATTCATTTCCTGCAGCTTTTTAAACACAGCCAGCTGTGTGTGTGCTGCTGAGGGTTGGTATTATTTAAGCATTGTTTCAGAGACTTCCTGTCCCTGAATTCTGTAAGAGGGAAAAAGTCCTGTTTTAGTGGCTGGATTGAGGTTTTAGTTTTTTGTTTGTTTTCTTCTTCTTCTTTTTTTTTTTTTTTCCCTGAAGTGTACATTTCTCCCTAAGTGAAAACAAGTCCTTGGCAAAAAAGCTTCTGTAAATGACTGATAAGGAGTAGAAAAGGAAGTACATCTAGCTTTTCAGCCAGTTAAATTCCTCCAAGTCTAGGGCATCAAAGAATCCAAAGTCTACTTATAAGAACAATGGGAAATTAAATGTATCCTTTGCATATTTTCATAAAGAAAAAGATGTTCTCATAAGGTACATTAAAGATTATCTGATTCTGTGAGCCTTAATTTATCAGCTGTTATGTTGCCACAAAGTACGCAGTGACAATGACAGCAATAAAAGAAAAATCCAAGAGCTTTGAGACCTTGTTTCTCTATTTGCTTTCAATAATAATTCAGGCTTTGTGTCAAAATAATGATAAGTATTCCCACAAAGATGAACTATTAGTGATGGGACTTTGTTTCTTAGTTTCTTATCACATCAAAAAGGGTAAGTCTTTAATTGTTTTATTAAATATTCATTTTGGTGGCTGTGAAAATATTAGAAACAAAAATATATTACACAAATGGGTTTATAACTTACTCTGTCTTAAGGCAAATCCAGCCATAAACCACATTCCCTCTTGATTAATATCTCAGCAGTGTTTACTATTATTCAACTGCTAGTACAATGTTTATTCTGTTCATTATACTGTTTCCTGTATCACTGTGGTGTTTATTGTTCTTCTGTGTATTTTTGACCTCTAATGTTTTATCTACAGTTCTACTATTAAATTTACTTTTTTT
>VXBX01008422.1:0-31814 GCA_013400415.1 Scytalopus superciliaris | reverse complement strand
TTTTTTTTTTTAATTCTTATTATAAAATGTCAAAAAAGCCTTAAAAGAGCTGTATCTACATACTTAGTTGATGTTCAATCTGTCCTAGAAGTGCCCCTGGGAATCAGCAGAACATCAAACTCTGAGTGTATAGTGGAGACTGAGCTGAACTAGAGATAAGTAACACAACAGAAGGAAGAATGTGGACTCTGCCCTTGACTTTCACCATCTCTGACATGATACCTGAGTTTCAGAACTTGTCATTTCCCACATGAAGGCAAACATAATGGCTTAAACCACACTTCATGATTCAGCAGTGGTTGAAAGCAATCTGCTTGGCTTGCTGAAACAACCTTAGCAGTGCTCATGTAAGCAGACAGCATGGCTTGGATCAACTGTGATAACAGCTGAGAAAGAGAATTCTTGAAAATTCCTCCCTGCCATAAATTAATTAGCTGTAGATAAGGAGATTAAAGATGGACATACAGGGTCTACACAGATGAGGAGGTGCAGAGGCAGAACCAGCATGGGCTAACATACCTAGCAAGAATGCAGTAATGATACACTGCTCAACATGCTCTTCAGACTGAAGAACAGACATCAGCTGACAAAGAAACAGACACACAATCACTCATCACCCCTTGCAACACTTCTTTTAAAGTTTTTTTTTTTAAAATTCAGGAGGATGATACATTGTATCATCATCCCACACCACTTACTAACCTGTTATCGGGCATGCTCTCTGAGGAGAAAATAAAAAAGCTTTTCATAAGCAGATGACTCCCCTGGTGTTAAGGGGCTAGATCTCTTTCTCTGTGAGAAGGGAAGGTTGGAAACAATTACCTATATAAGGACTCAATTGAAATCAAATTATATCTAAACACATAGCAGTTTTCAGAGCAGAAAATATTGTCAGGTCAAGATTACTATAACTCACCAGATGTTTGGAAACCTTTTCTTATGAAAAGGAAATTGTTTATCTACAATTAAGATCTTTAGACACATGAGCAGACCCCTCTCAAACTAGGCCTACATTATTAGAAATCTACTCTTGAAAATGAGTGTGATACCATCAGAGTCAGTGATACAAAACATTAGCTTTCTGGTGAGTTTTCTTCATTGTTTCTACATAATAAAAACGTTTTCTACAATTTTTTTTCCACAGCTTTTAAATTATTCCTCTTGAGTTTCTCACACTTTGAGTTTAAGCTAAGGTATATATTTTAAAGTAATTACACTTCTCCATATTAAATTTCACTAAAATGCATCTGTCCAGTCTCTTGGAGTTTGCTTTCAAGGTATGGCTTTAGATTTGCTTTACCATTAGCACATGAAAATGACTAATAGAATATGCATTAACACTTAATCTTAGGTGACAGAATTTATTGTATGCGTATGGAACGTGAACGTTTTCAGTTTTGAGCCCATTGGTTTGCTTGCTGCTGGTGTGTGTATTTCACCTACATACTTTGAACATTCTTCCCCCACTAAGAGAAATCATGCACCACACTCCATAGCCAGCAAATAAAGGAGTAGTCAGAATAACATAATTGTAATTTCACAGCATAGATTTTAAGTCTCATTTGAAAGGGAGGCAGTGCACACTTAAAACTCCCTGACTTCTAACACAATGTCTCTCAAAAAATCCTCCGCCCTTTTAATTTTTAGCTGGCATGCATTAGTAAATAAATCAGAATGCTTGTGCCTTTTCTTCACTGAGATGCATACAAAATACATAGTCTGACTGCCAATATTGTAAAGTGATTTTCATTGTGTGTTTTATGGAACTGTTAGATATGTTGGATGAAATCATGGTCTCCTTTGAAGTTAAGGAGAGCATTACTGTTGACTTAATGAGACCAAGATTTCTTTTATGTTCAAAGTTAAGCAATGTTATTCACTTTCTTTTTTATTAAAACATCCCGCAGTAAGTTAAAAAGTAAATCAGTACTTTCAGTGTTGTATCCACAACATCTAAAGGCCTAAAAATGTCAGTAATTCAAAAATCCCCATAAATGGCTTTGAATACCAAACTCAGAGAGAATTTGTATGAAGCCAGAAATATATAAAAGAAAGTGCTTCTTATTGGCACCAAGTCTGAGTTGGATTAACAAACTCATATAAACAAGTTCCATAGAATTTATTTAAAATTAAAATCTATCTTTTTATAAACTGCTTACCTCCATGAAATAATAATTTAAAAAAAAGAAACAGGATTTGTGATAAAATATTATGCCAAAGGATTAAAAACCAGATAGACAAAAAAGTCTAGTTCTTTAACAAAGACTATCAGTTTTTAGATTAAATTCTAAGGAAGTAAATTCAATATCTGTAGGCTCATATTATTTATTCTGTATGGCATCCAAAGGATATATAAAATCATATGTGTGAGCTATAAGAAATAGTCCATATGGAATTATAGCTGTTGTGAAATAGAATTTATAAATACCTCACATATAAAGGTAACACTTCTTTAGAAATTACTGCAGATTTCAGGACATTTTAGAGGATGCTTGTGCCATGTACGTGTTTAGACACATTCTGAGGTCATTCAATGTCTTGTTTCTGGAATAGAAGTTGTAAAGCATTTCTTTCAGTTGAAGTTTATGTTTTTAAGAGTATGGGTATGTGGACGCTGTCAGTTCAGACAAAGATCCTACATATTGATTAAGCATTTTTTGATGGAAAACCAGGATTAGTTAGGTTAATGTCCTCTACATGTCTTATTGTGGCTTAGTATATGGAAGACAAGGTCATGGCTGATGTTGAAACAATTACACAAGGCTGAAAGATGGTAGGACAAATATTTGACACTTCACTATAATGCTTTTCGTCATTATTAAATGGGTATTACAAAAACATGCAGAAATCTAGCAATCTGATGCTTGGCAAGAAAAATCTACAGTAGCTAATCTGAGAGCTCTGAATACTTAAAAGGTCTTCTGACACCTAGCAAATACATCACCACAGTCAAAGAGACAACTTTAGGGATGCCTTGGCCTGCTGTTTCTCCAGAGGCAGACTTTCCTGAGCAGATGGCTGCTCATACCCAGGCAATAACCAGCCATTACTGGGCTGGAGTATTTGTGCTTGAATGCTTAGGGAGTTCTTTCTCTTAGTTATTCCATGTTCAAAAGATCAACTAATATTCCCAGTTCGGATTAATTTTAGATAAACCATAATATACAAGGAATATCTCCAAGAAGAGAAATATGAGTCTGTATTCCTCAAGCCTCCATCTTGCATTGTCTCAGAAGACAGAAAAATATTTAAGTTCCTGTGTCACCCAAAATCAAAATGCTGAAAAGATTGAGATTGCATTGTATTATAAATACACAAAAAAATTAACTTAAAGTGTTAATTAAAAATGCACCAAACACAGATGTTCAGACTTTTCTTTCACTTTGTCACATCACTTTCCCCTATTTTTACTCTGTTTTGTCTATTTGCCCTGTGAATTACACACAACAGTAATGCAGAAATGCTCACCTATATATGTATAATATATAATTAAGATGAACCTCACATGTGGAAGCAAGTTATATGGAATCCTACACCCAGCTCAAAGCTCCAGCTTGTGACTCTAGAGTTGCAGGTATGGATAAGCCAAAAAAGGGGCAATGCTTAATTTCCTACTGGACTTTACAAAATAATATGTATTTCCTTCCTATTTTATTTCTCCTTCTGCTTTTCTGAAACCAAGTTGTTCCAGTTTAAATTTTTTTTGAGTCATTTTACAAATTCTGTCTATTTAAAATAAGAATTGAACATTTTGACAGTTTGTTTTCTTAAACAGGTATCAGTGAGAACCCTGGAGCCACATACGCTATTATAGGTAGCCAGAATAATAACATAATGATTTCCAAACAACATTCAAGTTGCTTTACTTATTTTAATAAGAAAGAACAAAAGGTTTTTTAGAATCTGTATGTGCCTGACATTATCAAGGTCCCTTGCATGGAGATACAGAGAATGGGAATATCTACAATCAATTTATCATGAAAGGATCTCACTGCAGTATACAGAGGATGGAGAATTTTTTCAGTATGCAGCAGTATAATGAAGCAGTGAGAGAGAGAGATTATGCTTTCAGTTTTATTCATAGTATGCATAAGAATTCCGAATTCGCTCTTTGGAGGATAAGCATCCTAAATCACCTGTAAAACATTTGCCTTATCTTTCAACATTAAAGCAGTAGTAGAAGTACTGCTGAGTTCAAAGAAAAAATTAACTCGCTTAGGTAATCAGTTTAACCTGCTGCAAGTCTTCTAGTGAAATGTTAACTTCTTATACACAGAAGTGCTTGTGAGCACTTAGGCCTAGAAGAGCAAACCCACATCCCCCTCCTTACACCAAATTTTTTTTTATTTTTTTGAACTGAGTAGAAAATATGTATAAGAAAATGCAACTAAATATACTTCTGACAGCTCAAATGATACATAAATATAAGGGCTGACAAGGGCTGGTTTGTCATTGTAGTTCACTTCGATCAACTCTACATGGTTCTGTAGGACAATGAAATTCAATGCACTTATAATTTCCAAAAAAGTGAGCTCAGATTCTTTTAAAAGCATTTCTATGTGAAAACGGATCATTTACATGCCAAAAGCACTTTTAATGTGACATATTTAGCACATGTATTATTGAGAACGAAAGCTGCTTGAACTTAGTGAATTTTAAAGTCTATAAAATGGCACCCTGCTGAGCAGAAAGGTAGCTGTTCAGTGAATTTCCCAGTTATGTGATTATTTTGAATAATAGACTTGTACATAACTTTTTTACGAAATTAAAGGTATGACATTTGCTTTAGTTCAGTCCTGTAAATTGCACTTTAGAACATAAAGAATGGGCTGATGTATGAATTTGTTGTTCCTCCAAGCAATTTTGCTGATTTTTTAAAGAACAGTTTTATGCTTCATCTATTGAATAACACATCAAACAGTTATCTTAGCAGATTTAATGAGAATTCATGTCTAGCTTAATGCATATGAGGAACAGTCAGGAACCTCAAAAATAAAAGTATCTTTTGCCTTGGTTGTCTGGGACTCACCTAGACTGATGCAAGACAATGACTAGTTTGATGGAAAGTCCTAACTCTTAGGAAGCATAACTAAGAGAAATATCTGGAAGTACAGAGGCATAACAAAGTAATTGAATTTGGCTAAGATATTCTTCGACTTTATTAAATACACCATGTACTTCACTGTCATGGAATTGCATGGTGTTACCTGCTCCCAGGCAAAGAGGAACCAGCAGAAGAATAAGTCTTACCCTGGAGTTTGTTCTTTGTTTTTTAGGGTTTTTTTTCTTCCTTTTTTCTATCAGGAACAACATAAAGCACTTGAAAATGTAAAATACACAGAAAATGTCTATATATGATACATATATAAAAAATCAGGTTTTTTTCTGCTTAGGCTTTGAGCAATGGTTACAAATTTTGCACACAAGCTACCTTCAGTTGAAAAACACCCTTCCCAATAATAGTGCTCTGTCTGCTCACAGTGCTGTCCCTGTGGCCACTGGTGAGAATTCACCTGACACTAACAAGTTATGAGCTCCGTTACTTGTATCACTAAAGTCCAGAAAGGATCACAATGACTACCTATAAAATGGCACAGCACATGGCCACTGTTAAAGCTTGAGAATGAACAGACCATTTGTAGCTGTATGTAGGCTTAAGTGCTTTGTGGAATTCAGGTCTTTGAAACAGAATCCACAGCATAAATTGAGCATTTTGGAAGGATTGTTGTGATGCTTTCTAATTGTAAATTGTTTGTTCACACTACACATATAGTAATCCATAAAAAAGGTGCTTGCAAAGAGAACAGATAATCTTTTCTTTCAGGGATCACTGTGCTTTTAAACTAAACACCAGTACAAAACAAACACCATAAATTGACTCTGTGTGGAGAGAGTAAGGCAGAAAGCAAGCCTCCTATGATTTGTAAAAGGCCCTGCCCTCAATGTCAGAAAGCTTCCTTACCAATTCAAGGTGCAAATATTTCTATCAGTTTTAAGCAACTCATGAGTCAGAAAAGAGAACAGTAGGACTATCCTGTAAAAGAATACTCAAATAGTCATATCTCCCCATCCCTTTTTTAATTAAACAGGATGCTTTCAGGAAAGATATTGAGAGGTATAAGATCAACATTACAATATTTGATATTACATGAGACGTTATCATTAACTCGATCACTTCCTGCTCTTCTATGTTTCATTCTCTTATTGGTGGAAGTGAGGAATTATATTTACTTTTGACTTCAAATCTGACGTGAAACCAGATTGTTATGACAAACAAACCAGAAAACTAGAAATGAAGATTCAGGGGGCTAAATGAACATAGTGGTCTATCTCAAAGGGAAAGAAACTCTCTAAAAGGTATGAAAACTGCCCCAAAATTTCAGGGAATTCAGGACTCCTGATGATAGGTGGCACGCTTTTGGTTTAATGTGCCTCTGGGAAGGGCAAAGGGCTTACATGGTAGATGGGATAGATCAGTTCCTGAATATATATCCACAGGAGTGTAGTGATTTGCCAAATCTATGCATATTTTCCCTTATTTTATAGCCTAGAATAATGCACTATGAATGAAATTAAAAAATACACCAATCTTGCTTCCTTGACCTATTTTCTAGTGTGTCATTGAAAAAAAGAGTAAATTTTTCAAAATGCAGTGAATGTGGCAGTGAAACAAAAGTAAGAACTTAAAACTGTTCTCTGTTCACTTCTGAAACATAACATTTTGAAGGTTTTCTCAGATCACCCCCTATTTTTCACATCCGGTAGTAATCCAACAGTTACTAATCAGACAAATATGTTAGGGGGGGTGGGGGAAAGGTTGCTTTTAGTAGACAGGCGGCAAGGTTTTAATTTGTAGCTGATAATTTGCTACTGGAAGCTTACTCTGATTAGTCTTCTTATAGCACTAACAGTTTTTGAGGTAGTGTGAATTACCTACTGTGTATGTTTTTACCACCCATTCAGGGATGAAAATGAGTTACAACCTAGGCCTCAATTAAAGCTTGAAATAAGAAAACCTAAAACTTCTTTTATGTCCTCACTTCTAAAGAATAGAATTAGTTGCTTCTGATATTATTGAAATTGTAATTCACACTCCTGGAAATCCAGCAATGGATCTTTCAACCCTTTACAATGAAGCACATTTCAGCTGTTACCCAATTATGCTGCCTTTGCTCCAAGTCAAATCATCATCCAACAGCTGAGAATTGAAACAGACTCCATTTGTGAAAATGAATGGTGTATTTATCTGTAATGCAGAATGTTTTTAAGTGTTACTCTGGCTGTCATGTAGAAATTAGGATGTTATTGCTTGTTCTATTAATTCTCATTTCTGGGAAACTGATTTGTAGGTTGGTCTCATCAGAACGATATGGTAGGCTTTTCTATCCACACTATATGCAAACTATGCCATAAGCACTACAATGAGCAATATATTGCCCAGAATCTAAGTATATGACTTAAAATAAAGAACGCGTCATGGGAATAATTATTTTTCAAAGGGCAATCCATATTACCCTTTCTGTACATTGGTGCTTAATAGTCCAGTAATCTCAGATCACTTTCCCACAGGATGATGGGTGCTATATGGAACTAGTAAATACAAATAACAGAGAATAGTATTTCCCTTACCTAGGTTTCCCTGTTTTCTCTTGGCAATGTGCAAATATTGTTAAGCTATTTTTTTGGGGGGGCATATTTTAATACATAACAAAATTCAAAGCATCCCTAACTATTATCCAGGAATCTGCAATTTTCTCCATTTGCCACAGTAGTGTGGAATCTCATTTTAGGTTTCATTAATAACATTTTTAAGGAAGGGAAAAGCGAGATAAATTATAATGTTAAATACCATTACAATTATTTTATTCTGACATTATTAACAAGTTCCCATAGATGATGCAAGACTGTAACAGTAAATAATAACACAACTGGTGGGTGTTAAGGATAGCAGCTAGAAGACAGAATATTCTTTGTTAAAGTGAAAAAAAAAGTTACAATCAAGGGGTCCAAGAGTCATGGGAAACATTCTGGCATACCAAACATATAACATGTATTTAGGTGGCTACTCTGTGAGAAAAATTCAAGTCACTGCTTCTTAGCTAATGTCAATCACTCTAGTAAGATTAAAACTAGGTGAAGAAACCTATGTGTACTGAAATAAGTTCTCTGACCATTTCTGTGAATATACTTTCAAAATCAGAGAAGACAAGACACATACAGGCAAATCAAAACAAAGCTACAGCTGATGAGGGGCCATTGTCAACTTACATGCTTTGTGTTAAAGTGGTATTTTCCCCTACAATAATTTTAAAGAATCCTACACAGGCTGAATATAAACTTACTGGATTTAAACCTGTTAAATTTAAAAAGTCTTTTCCAACCATAAAAACTGTTCAATGTAGATTTTTCTTTCTCCCCTACATCCACTATAATTTCTGCCTATTATTCTCTGGTTTTGTGGTAAAAGGACTTATTTAGACTTCCTTTGCCTTTTACCCCTCATTACCCTTTCATAGCAGGTTTTGTCATGCAGTCACTGTCAAGCTCCTTTTATTTTTTTATTGTAAAAGTGACATTTAGAATAATGAACTTAATCTAATTCCATTTTTTGTCATACACAAGTCCAGATTCTCAGCTGCTATAAACTTGTGTATTCCCCTTGAGGTCAGTGTATCTGGCTTGTGCAATTTTATTTTAAGAAAGGTGTAAAAAGTTCTTCCACAATGTTAAAATTCTGTGGAGATTTTGTCCTATATTCATTAGGCTTCACTTTGGACATCTAATTTAGGGAAAGACATGTCCTGTGTCTCCTCTAGCAGACTAGTCATCACTCTGTGGAGATTGTTTCTCTCTCTCTCTTAGCTGAATGAATGCTTCTGGCATGAAGGGAAGCACTGTGAATTGCCCAACACTAGGAAAAAATTTAGACCTTTTCTGCTTGTTTTTTCAAATTTGAGATCATAGCATTGTAGCCACCAAGCTTCTCCAAGGGTATGGTGTCAAAAATTCCTAACGAGCTAGGATAGTAAGGGTGCTGCCTTTGTCCACTCTTTGCTACAGAAATACTATGATAACACATCACTGCCACTCAGCATGTGACATGGTCTACCTTATGAAATTGTCTGAGCCAGAAAACATTGAAGGGATGTAAAAACGAGACCGGGGTTGAACTATTCACTGTGTACTGCAGACCTTATATTAGTCCTAAAGGAGAAGCTGATTTATGTTACTCACTTTCTCATCTGGAGCTATTTTTAAAATTTAAATTATCACTACAGTTTATTTGTAATATATTAATTTTGACTCTTTGCAGTGTGACTGATCATTCAAGTCACATTTTTTCTTCTGCATCTCCTTTTGATGACTCAAATAGTTTGGACATAAGACTAGTGTAAGTGTAAGAACACAACAGCTATGCACAGGTACATACCTGCTTTTTCCTCATAAAAATGTAGTTATTCAAAACATGTTCTCCAATTCTTGTTTCCTGCTATACCATCACAGTAGTCCTCCAATGTGTATTAAGTAGTCTTCTCTGCTAAGACATATGTACTAAGGCATATGACTAACATTCTATGTTTATCTTGCACCGCTTACAAACAAGGAAAATCAAGTATTTTTTTTAAGCAATGAAGTATTTTGTATCTTTTATTTGTCAAGAATTGCAAATATGAGGCCCAAGTACAAGTGAACTTAAGGATTTCATAGTTGTTTTAGACTTTATTACATCTTCAGATGCATTCAATATTCAGACCATTCTCATAAAGAAAAAAAAAATTGTTGTATACTCATTCCAACAGTAAAAAAATCTAGAAGATTCAAAAATAATTTTCTGTTTTACAAGTAGACCTTTCCATTTTCTATTAGGGTAGAAGTAGATTTGTTTCTATTGGAAATAAAAAGTGCTGGAGAATACACTGCATCTGAAAGAAACATTGAAAAATATGTTCCCTGGTTTGATTGAGAAGTGTAGATCTGCTTTAGAAGAAGCCACTGCTAGAATTAAGAAAAATATAAAGTATTTCTTTTAGAAAGTCCTATTACTAGAAAATCCGGATGCCTTAGCTCATGATTCCCATTTGCAAGACCGTATGGAATGCACCTGCACTATGTACCTTGCTCCATGCACTCAAGAGAATAAGTGTCAGACTAAGTCTATAATTTTTTTCTAGTACTGCCCATTGGGTCCTGCCACACAGAAACTTGGTAAGCACAATACAGTTTGTACAGTGCTTTGAAACATCATGACATTTCAAGGTAATTTACCAGATATTCACAATAATTGAATAATACAATCTGCAGCTCCAAGCTAAGGATGGTAAGCAAAGGGAAAACAAGCGAGTCTTCTTTACTATCAAGGCAGGGAATCTTTCTGCTCCTTAATCTTTTCCTCTCCTGGGGCTCTCAATTGTGCAAAATGGCTTGAAATTATAGATTTTTTTTTTTTTCCCATGGACTACGATTTTCTCAGGGACTATTCAAGTAAAAAAAGTAATTCAATTTATGATCTGGTTGCCTCTTTCCCTACTATATTTACAATGCATTTTCTGTAATTGTTATAATATTGATTGAGGAGTGTTCTGTAAATAATCTATAGAGTGGTGGTGTGATCTATGTGTGGAAAAAGTCAAAAGATGTCAGTCCACAATTAAAGATCTGCACAACATTTTTACTTTGATCAAATCATACTTTTGATCCATTTTGCATATTCTTCAGAAAAACCCATAAAAGACTACAACCTGACAAACACCCCAAGCTAAATAAAATTGTGGCTCTATTGAAGCGAATGAGCATGTCAGTGCTGCAAGCATTGTACTTTGAACTTTATAGTCTACATAGTTCCCAAAGAGTATTAAAAAAATCTGTAGAAATAGAATCTAAACCAAAGTAGACTCCTTTAAAGTCCCTGCTCTGTTCTACTATATTAACACAGAAAACAAATGAGCAAAAAAGAGCAAAAATCAGTACCCAGCAAACATAGTCTTTACATTCAATACTCTTGTAGGTTATCCATGATGGATATGATTTCCTATGTGCATTTTCCTTGATATTCCCCACTAAAACTCTCTCTGGAATCTATTTCAGCTAAAAACACTGTTAAATTCTTCATGTCTCTTACCAAGAAGTCCTGAAGAGAAGAACATTTAAATTACCACATGGATTCCTAGATGGGCATGTTAGCATTTGGCAGAGGTCCCCAAAACAGCGTGGTGGGGTGAGCACTCTGTCATCTATGGTTACATTTCCAGGTCTCTCTGCAGGCTTGGGGGCTTCACATGTGTTCCATTACTGCCCTAGTTGACATGACAAGCAAGCAGAGTTGTATTAACCAGAGGTTTATTAGACAAGCTCAGGAGCCTGTATTCTGTGCTGTGCCTCTGCAGCCTGTCCTTCAGCAGCAGATCGCAGCAGACCTACCACTTTGAGCTCCCTGCTCTGTCCCATCTCCTACTGAAACTTGAGGATTTTTTCTCACTCCAACATAGTAAGTTACTCTACAGTGGTGTTTTGAAGTTGCTCGAATATGGTTTTCCACAAATAGGAAGTAGGCTTTTTAATTTTCTAACATGTCAAGGCATGAGACCCCCATGGTACATGAGTAGGGGTAAACATGAACCACAGCTACATGGGAAGAGGAATAAAGGATGCATCTGATTCATCAATGCAATTGTAGAAGGACTTCTACATCCAAATATATGGGCGATGCTGGCTCCTAATGCTGCTTCAGCCCAGGGCAAGACTAAGACGCACAGTCCCTTGGTACAACACTGGCAATTTGCTCTCCCCGGTCCAGCATCACATCCTGCACCAGACACATGAAGCAGGCAAGGAGACTAGAGTCCTGTTTACAGTCTGTGCAATATGAGCTGATGAAGAAAGTGTGAAGGAGAGAGATTAAGACCTGACATATCCAGTAGTAACCACCTAGGAGAGAGCCTTTGGCTACACTCAGCATTCTCCTTCTGCTTTACAACTGCAATATACAAAATAAGCAGAAAAAATTATTTCATATTCCTTAACACACACAGTGACTATGTATTGCCAGAATCTGTCAGTGTGGAATGTTGCACATCCAGCCTCAAACCTGAGAAGGGGGAAATGGATGAGCTCAGAGTAACAGCACCTTGCTCTGCCCTGTCACTGACCTTAACTTCAGTCAGGGCACTTTAAACATGCTTTAAACAAAGAGCCAACAGGGGTGAAGTGAAAGCAGCTCAGCTCCTTCAGGTCAAGTCCGAAACAAACTCCTTTAAGGAAAGACTGCCAGTTTAGGTGAATTATATGTTGTGTCTTTGGAGATTACTGTTCATGAAGGACTGGGCTGAAAACACTGAACTCATTGTATATGCACATTTTGAATCATAGAATGTCTTGGTTTGGAAGGGACCTTAAAGATTGTCTGATTCCAACCCACTTGCCATGGGTAGGGACACCTTCCATTAGACCGGGTTGCTCAGAGCCCCATCCAACCTGGTCTTGAACATTTCCACATTATGTAATAAAGCTAACTATAAATTAAGACATCTATACTGTCATAAAAACTGTTTCAATAAGACCAAACAGTGTACTAGCTGCACTTTAGATTACTGGACGCTGGGTCTGAGTTTGTCGTTATTTCTTGTGCTGAAACACTAAATTCCATTTCTTACTTTTACAGTCAGCAGCTAAGAGGCAGCACTCTGAAATGAAACAGTTTTCTTTTATTCTGTCATTTAGCCAGCTGTGCCTATTTAGCCAAGATTATTAATTAGTTCTTAATCCATTTTTCCCTCTCAAATATAGAGCAGTTCTTCTTTTCAAGCAATTTATTGTCTGATCTGGTTTCTGGGCAACAGTCTTCTGTCTTTGGTGTAATCTGCACTTTCTGCCTGTATTCTACCTGTGTAGTGCTTATGCTTACACTGCACTAAAAGACACATTCTACTTGCAACCTCAACCACAGAAGTTGACTGCGGCTATGTTTGCTATAGATAAGATTCTCCCTTTGTCTATGGATTCACCCATTTCTTTGCCAAAAAATCTGTTAAGTCTATCAAGTGTGGGCCAAGTGTAGTCAAACTGTCTCTGCTTCCCAGACTCATTTGAAAACATTTTTCTGCAGAACCTTACACTCCCATATCAATACTTGTTTTACTCTCTAAGAACTGACCCACAGAGAGAGGGTAAAACAATAATTTATGAAATGTCTTTATTTTTGTGTCTGGAATAGACTATTCAACATGTGAAGCAGTGAAACTCACTTTTCCATGGATTTCTCTACTATCTCTACTATCTCTACTATCAGTGGAAGTGCCCACCTCATCTGCACTGCGATAAATGAGCATCTCTCCCATATGTGTTTTCTGGTGTCTTTTAAAATGTGAATGATCAGAGCACCCTTGTTCTTCACTTGGGACCTCGAATACAGTTATTTTATTTGGTATCCCATCCAATAGACACGGTCTGTGAAATTCAGTGGAAATCAGAAAATGTTCTCAGAAGTGATTAGCAGAGGACACAGATACAAAGTCAGAAAAAATGGAGACAATCTGTTTTCAAAAGGAAACCAGGCTTGAGAAGTTCACACAACTGTTCAAACATGAAGAACAGATATTAGACCACAGATACATACAGAGTAAACTGAATAAGCTTTGTCCAGTAAACAGTAAAGTTTAGGGCAGGGTGAAATATGTGGTTAAGTGGACTAAGAACTGACCCACTGACAGGCGGTTTTCAGGCAAAAATTCCCACCAAATGAAGCTGTTTCTAGTGAAACTGGCATAAAATTTGTTTTCAACACATTGTAGTAAATAAACTACTAGGGCTGATAAAATTGACAGGTAACACAGAGATCAGAAAAGCCATATTTAGTAGTCAAGTGGACAGAGTACGCCAGGTCCATTCATGTAAAATATCAACATAACTAAATGCAAACTTATACACTGAAGAACAAGAAATGAATATTTGTAACAAGAAACACTGCATGCTGGAAAAGAGTGGCTGAATGGGACTGGAAATCACAACTGAAAAAGATCTTAACATAAGCTTCCTTGCTGTGTTGAAAGACACCCAAGGCAAATCACTGGTCAGCTCCTGAGTGCTCCTAGGGACACAGCTACAACTGGCCTTATGTCCACATGTGAAGGCAGAACATGTGTTGTACCTGGAGTGGTCCAGGGTTCTCATCTCAACTCAGCCACCTACAGTGAAGTTGATAAAGGCAATGACACCATAACTGAATTTCAGTACATAGTTTTACCTGAGGGAATGAGCAAAGGCATTTAGTGGTAGAATAATAATCCTACAGTACTCATAAACAGTGCATTAAGATGTAGTATTTTTTGGATTACAATGAAGAAAACTCTGAACAGGTAAAACTGAAGGAAATATGTCGTGTAAATGGCAAGTACAATTTTTGTCACTCCAAAGAATAAACATCTTTTAGGAATAAAAGAAAAAAAGAATTAGTGACTTTTAAAAATCTATTAAACAGATAATGCAAAAACTATAACATGACACTGTACTAACATACAAAAAATAAACACATTTGTAAGAAACCTGGGTCAGCTCCTAGAGCCAGCCCCCACAAGACCTTCCATTCATGCCTGGCCACATCTATATGGGAGCATCTGGCATCAGGCTGCACAGCTAAAAGCATTTTAGGGACCCACATGCACAGAAGATCAACTATGGTATATGGAAACTGCTCAAAAAACTCTTTTTCTATCTTCAAGTATTGTAGTGGCCTGTGGGAGTTAGGAGCTCAGTAATGACTACGGTGCAGTTTAGACATCACAGGAACAGAGTACTTAGACTGGACGAAAAACAACTAAATAAAGTAAGTACAGTGACTGGGAAAACAAAAAGGTAAGTTTATGTGTCACCCAGGGAATGAGGCAGGTGGCATAGAGATGTCTGGAAACTGCTTCTAGTTGGAATTAATATCTAAAATGAGTCTTTCTAGCAAGTTCACAGATCAAGACCTATCAATCATTGGATGGTGATGTAAAACGTGCAGTATGTCAAGTTCCTTACTGGACAGTGCTTCAGCAGATGCACAACCAGATCCACTCAAATAAAAAACCGTGGAAGAAAGTTGATGTGTGTAATTTTTAAGTTTATTATTCTACATGCAAGCATAAGCACCCATCTATTTTATGCACTCTTTGAAGTTCACAGAAATCCTCAAAAATATGTAGTATTTGTTCTGTGATACACCTGTGTTAAAGCTGTTATTTCCTTGAAATAACTTATTTTTACAGTTGTATTTTACTTGTGAAGGGCTTTTACATTAAAAAATACTAGTTATGTTGTGATAAGTATTTCTGTTTAGTTTTAGAGATTTATATTGGACATTCACCATATACAGAATTCAAAAAGGAGCTCAGGCTGTGTTTCATTATAGAGCTAAGAAGGAAAAGAGGAATACAATAAACCAGAAACTTGTAACATGTTACTCTGTGAGGGAAATTTGGTTTATGTATTAAGACAGGCTTATAAATATGATAAATTTAGCATAAACATGCATCATTTGTCAAAAATATTGCAATATAATTGTAAGAAAAAAAAGAATTCATGGAAATACAACAATGTAACTTGCTCACTTTCTTTGTGGTTTGATATTAATGAATTAAAGCACAAAAATATGAAATCTACACAATAATTGGCACATTTCCTTATTTGTTGTTTCAAAGACAATTTCATAGGTATTTTCATTTGATAGAAACACCCTACTTTCACAACTCCCTGAACCATGAGGCTGAAGACACATGAATGTTGTAATTTCATCATAGGAAGCCAGGCATACACTTTTAAACAATCAGAGTGTAATGGGTTGTTTGTGATCTGAGGCAACACCAGGTTAATTGGAAACAGTACCTAAAAGCTTGGAGATACTGAATACATTGTGCTAGAGACTTGGAAAAGTGTATCTGTATGTAAATTTTTCTGCTACTTCTCTCCTGACAGTAACAGCAACTATGCCTACTGCAAATAAAAACAAACAATGAAAGAATAAAAAATATGTGTGTTTGCCTGTTTTCCTCAAGACAAGAAGTTATATCATAAGGGTGTACTGTGGCCTGCAAAAGAAGGATAGTTCAGAGGCTAAATGCAGCTGAAAACGTGGCTACAGGTCTGTGCACAATTGCTCTGTGACATTTCTGCATGTAATTACCAGCTGTCTGTTTTAGACAGACACCCATCTCCCTAGCTTTGCATTCAGTCACTCCATTTGCATGCACACTTATGGTAATTGCAATTGTAAATATAGTGAGGAAATTGACCTCAGGCCTTGATTATTGTTTTTTAAAATGAGGTCCACATTTGTAAGAGCACAATTAGATTTACCACTCCAGAATTCTGATGTTCAAAAATATCAGGATACACCTGGATTATTACCTGGTTTCCAAATATTCAAAAGTGAAATAAAGGAGAAGGGGAAAACAACTGCAAGTAAGAATAAAGACATGTTTGAAGGAGCAGGCAGAGCTTGGGATAAGAAATATAGTGACAATATTGTGATTTACAGATTAAACATTCCAGCCAGAAGCTGTGTAGGAAAGCGAGATACAGCACTGTTCCAAATAACAGGATAGCTCTTCAGCTGATGCAATTTAGCAAAGCTTCACTGGAAACAATGAAACTATGCTGATTTACACTGGCTTGAGATCTTGCTCAATATGTTTATAGTTTAATGCCTCAATATTAATCTAAAAATCAGAAAAATAACAACTTGTCATTTGTTTAACCCCAGCATGATGGAAGGTTAAACTAAATACAGAAAGCCCATAATAAATAGCAGGGACATTTTAAGGTCACCAAATGAAGGCTGTCGTTTTTGTATTCAGGCCAGTGATAAAAGAGTTTTTAAATGTTTGGACATTCAATCTATGTAGTGCCATAACCTGAACGTACCCCTTTGCCAAACACAGGCTCACTAAATCCTCTTGGAATGTTGTTTACCTCAGAATAAATCAAATTTGACAGAGTAGGCTAACTTTACAGATTCATTTTTCAATCACAAGTGATTGATATTTTTTACAGAAAGCAAGCTAAAAAATTCTAGCTGCATTGCTGACTATTGGAAGTCATATTGCTCTTGGATGTTATATGAAAATCCAAGCAATTTTTCAAGGACTTTGTTTCACGGTTATTCACTATGAGAGCACAGCAGTGACTGTACCTCAAACAAGGATCATCCAGCAGAGGTAGTTTATTAATTATTTTAGGTCAGTGTCTCTCTCTCAGAGAGACTGTGTATTTTACAGCACTGGTCCAGTGCTAAAATTCTATGTCCATTATCTAGGTTTATGTCACACAACAATAAAGAACAGAGTACTGAAAGAAATTGAATGAAAGCTGAGATATAGGAAGGTTTATTGTTAGCTGATTAAAAACAAATTGTAACAGAAAATAGCAAGGGGAGCTAGAAGTAATTTCTATCATTGGATTTAAAAATAAATAATTTTTGGAAAGGCCAGAAGTAATAACAAATACCCCTTCATGTTAAAATCTGTATGTGTTTCTTATTCCCTTAATTAAAAAAATAAATATGCACGTAAAGTCTGATGCAACAACAGTATTCATACATTGCATTACTTGTTTGTCCAACTGAATATGCTATTTTGGTTAGTATCTGTTTAATTATTATATGTAGTACTGCTTGAGGCTATCTGATATGGGTGTCTATGGAAAAATGACTGTAATTCACTTTTATTATTATAATGACCTTGGTCTATGACAGGACTGAATTAAATATCAGTGAAAATTTACACAATTCACTGTGCTCAGGTTTATGCCACTTAACATGCAGTGTTTAACTGGAGCACCCAAGTTAGGTGGATGGATTTAGATGCACATTTATCCCAAGGCTCTCTATACTGTCTATGAAGACTGATAGACACTGCCAAAAGGCAATTCAGATCTCAGATGAATGGAATTACACTTTGGGGTGCCTGTCATCTCCATTTTCCATAGAGGTAGCCTAGGACAAGTGTGTTTCTACACTCAGTGCTTCAACTGAGTGCTTAACAGTTATCTGGAGTATATATTATACATACACTCTAGGGAAACGTATTATCAAATAGTTAAGATTTAATATTATGTTAGAAAACTAATATTTCCTGAGCACAAAGTCAACAAGAAGTTGGAAAAACCCCTTAAATGTAAGTGCTTGAAAATCAGCTGCTTCTCAAGCAACTTCCGCTAATTTATACGGTCTCATATATCTGGGCATTGATCAACTTAATTTTTTTTTCTTTTTCAACGTAGTCTAAATTATTTTCATAATACTCCCAGATATCTTCATTACAGATGGGCAAAAAGCTTATTTGATAACTTTACTTTTCCCATTCATATTTTAGAAACAGCCTATTAAGCATTTTATTTGGGGGATCTACTTTGGCCAGGGGATGGGGAGAGGCAGGACTGATAAATAGTGAGTGCTCAGAAGCTATTCTTCATTCAGTTCAGTTAGGGTGGATTTTTTCCTTTAGACTAGATATAAATCTCACTGATATCAACTAAAGTATCTCCCTGACTTTCAGTAATCCTCCTTCCCTGAGTAATCTATCTGTTCTTGGTTATCAATAGTGTCAGGTTAAGAAACTGAATCAAGGCAATCACTGCTCCATGTGCATGTTGTATCCACTGCACTACTGCATTAAGTGTCCTCCATTCTTGCTGTTTTTAAAGGATAACCAATCCCTGTTTACTGTTTTGAAAGTGGAAGAATGGGCACCTATCTACAGGAGGGCATGCAGCTCTGTGTGTCTCAAATGAAGGAAATGTCACTCAGCCTTGGAAAGGCAGCCTCAGAAGTGTGACTTCAACCTAGCCCCAAGAACTGCTGGATTAAATGACCTTATTCAAGGATTTTGTCCATTCTGGCCACACATTTTTTTAAAGGCTTTCATCTAAAACCTCTTGCAGCACCTCCAAGGCACCTCAGTTAAGCACTTGAACCCGAATTTGGTATCATAGCTCCTGAATTTGTTTTTTTGTATTGAGCATGAATGAAACTCTCAGGATCAGGATTAGAAAATCACTGGGACATTGACTGTTGTCTGAGAGAGGACATTACAGAAATACTATGTTCACCTTTCTCTTGGCATCCCCTCTAGACACGCCTGCCTCTAGCAACTGACAGAGAGAAAGCTGTGGACCCAGTGTCTGAGCCTGTGCTATCAAGTAGACCAAGCAAGCGAAAATGGATTTTTTGAACAAAGCAGTCTGTGCCAAGGACTGACAATATGCACTAAACATGTATCAGGTGAGTTTACATCAGCTGTCTCTAGGCTGCTTCTTTAGGCATTCACCTTAAGAGAGTCTAGCTGCCACACTCAGAAACAACAAGATGTAAGCAAAAGCACAGTAAGACTACTGGGTATTCATGTGCTCCTTATCCAAAACAAAACAGTAATGTAGACACAGCCAGTGTGACCCTTTGTTTTCTGAGAAGCTGGTGTCCTACAAAATATAGGTAATTTTGGCTTTTTACTTTCAGTATTGGAATGGCTGCTGCACTAGGAGCTCACCAATTAAGGTTTTCATAGATGGAATACAAATTTAAAAGGACCTAACAATATCCAGTCTATCATTTTTTTAATACTTGTAGAAAACCAAAAATAAGAACATCTTCTTGTGAGAGTTTTTTTAAAACCCATTATGGTTACTGCTTTATGTAGTAAATTTATGTACCTATAGTTCAACAGTCCTCTCTCTATATCAAACATTGTATACATTTCTATATCCTGATCATAAAGACAGACTATTTGGTACTGTCTTGCTTTTCCAGAAAGATTCCTGTAGAAATGGCCCAAAAGACGGAGTTAGGTGAGTCCTAGACATGAAGCATTAAAAACAGAGTAAGATATTTTAATATATATGTTTAGCAATAAAAGAAAACCAAATAACTAAGAACACTCTTTTCCACTTTGGAATCGAAAATGGTAAATCTGTGTTATCATTCAATCAGTGTTACAAAACCAAATCAATTCAAGCACACAGTTAATTTTAATGGCCAAGCAAAGAAACTGAAAAATGAACAGTTTCTAATGGGAGTACCTTAACCACACCATAAACGACATTGCTGCTAAACAGATATAAGGCCTCAGTCAGAAATTTTGTTCCATTTAACCCTGACGTCCTACAATAGCAGGCTTACCATGAACAGGGAGGAATGAAACTGTAAAACAATCCAGTATTGAGTCAAAATTTGGATTTTGGAATCTGCCATGAAATATTTTAGGGCACACAATTGATATCTGACACTTTGGAGATTACTTCTTGCTAACCAAAGTTATTTGTGTCTTGAACATCCAGTTAAGATTTCCAGCACTTCTGTTCTAGACATATTAATCTGGTGTTCAACCAAGGCCGAAAAAAAAGGTCTTTTTGGTTTTGCTTTTGTGGAAGGGTAAGGCAACAAATAAGCAAGCCGAGAACATCTCTCAAAAAAACATACAAGTTCTGGACTCCATGGTTCTTAATGGGATCTATAGCTGTAGAATTGGATAGACATTTTTTTCTCATTTTAACAGTTCTCCCTCCATACTACTTACTACACTACAAGAAGAAGTAAACAATTTCCAAAGATTTTCATGGAATGAAAGGCAAAGAAAAAGAAATTTAAAAAATGAGGGAAAGATCACCAAGTTCCAAATACCAGTAAGATGGTATCCATTAAACCCATGCAGGTTGTGAGAGTTAGTGGTTCAAGCCTCCAATTAACCTTAGGCTGCCATTTTCTAGATAAGTTCTTTAACTATCCTGGTGTATAGCTGAGCAGGACAAAGCTTTGCCAATTAACTCAATTTTGTATAAAATTAAAGATTCAATATACTGTTGCACCTACACAGAATGTAGGCAACCTAGTCAGGCCAATTAAGAAGAAGGTTTTTAATTTAGGTCTTCCATCTCTCAGAGATGTCACATAACAAGCAGGCAAGCATTTGCTGTGTTGTGAGTTTCCTAACTTTGCACTTCTTTAAATTTTGTTTTTATTTTTTAAATCAGTTGTAAGGCTCTAATCTATCAGCTTCTAACAGTCTCAGTTTTCCCATATAATTTTTTTAGTAAAAGTTGCCATAATCGATAATGCCATAATGGCCTTAATTTAATAACCAGAGCTTTATTGTGCAAGCAACCGCGGGAGTTATTATACTTTATGAAAATTTCCGTCCATCTGAACTACCTTCAGTAGAGAGGTGCTGGAGAAAATGATTGCATTTAACAATCAGAGTTATTAATGAGCAGAAGAGTGAGTTGTTACAACCCATCCATGAATGAAGAGTAAACAGGAACCTTTAGTGCAAAGTTCAGAATTAATTAGACTCACAGTCATTTAGTGCATCCTGCTCTGAGTTCTACCTAGCATAGGCCACACAACCACAACCAGTAACTCATACAACACCTGGTAAGGAATCCCCCTGCCCCACCCTGTAATTTAGCTCAAGATTCTTGATTGTGGTTATTTAACCATCGACTTGTCTATTCATCCAGCTTTCTGTCAATTTAATGGTAAATTTCTTTCTCACTATCTCCCTCTCCCTCACTCTAAACAGCTGCAACACGTAACATACACTATCATTTTCTTAAAATTTTTCCTACAAATTGTCACAATGGAAGTACTGTTATATATTTTATCTTATCTTCTATTTACAATAATAATACAAAATAATTATTATCTCTTGTTGTACTGGAAGGACTTTAAATATATGGATATATTAAAAATTTAATCTAGGGTCACAATATCCTCATTCCTGTGAGGAATCAGATATGGCTGAGCAAATGGTAAGTAGGATGGATCTAGTGATTCAAAGATTTTCAGCCCTACTGCAACAGTTTCATTACCCTCGAAGTCAACATAGCCAGGGTTTCACCCCAATGTTAATCTGAAATTTCCTTCCACAGCTGAATCACTTTGATTGTGAAACAAAAAGGAATTAATAATAAAGTGTCTTGTCTTGTAAGATACCCCATACTTACTGTTCCTAGATAGAAAGTGAGCAACAGTGAGATAAAAGATATTGAAAAATGATAATGACTGGTGACAGGGCCAGAGCAACGGGCACAAACTGAAATACAAGAAGTTCCTCCTAAACATCGGGAAACACTTTTATGCTATGAGGGCGCCTGCTCACTGGCACTGGTTTCCCGGTGAAGCTGTGGATGTATTTTTGGTCTTGGAGATATTCAAAAGCTTTCTGAACCTGGTCCTGGGTAACCAGCTTCAGGTGGCCCTGCTTGAGCTGCAGGGCTGGACTAAATGACCTCCAGATTTCCCTTCCAACCTCAAGCACCCTGTGATTCTGTAAAGCCAATGGATTTAGACTTCTTGGCCCAAGTAAATGATATTATTTCTTACCAAATACTCTGGTCAGATTTTTACCATGATCTTGCAAGTAAAATGAGCCTGCAATACCTCTACAGAAGTAGATTAATAAAGCAGAGTAATCACAGTTCCTTGCAGTACCTCCTAAGATGTCAGCCACCAATGACTACTGCCCTCCAATCCAATTCATAAAAGAATATTTCCAAACGATATCATAATTTCATGTATTTGCACAAGTTTCCTGTAGGACAGATTGCCAGTGACCTTAGCCAGAGGCTGTAATTTTTCATTACATAAAGGCCTCTTTGCAGTGCTCAAGAAAGTGAGGACCAGGTTCACTCTGTCTAGATGACAGTTCAAGATAAGCAATATTAACTTTAAATAGCAAATTAATCTTTTTATAGACCATGTTTAATCCTTGGGCAGAACCTTACAGTTATTAGCACCACCTGGTGCAATATGCATAAAATTCACTGCCACTGTTGAGACAGACCAAAGCTTAGACTAGATTTCAATTCCACTTAGTATTTCAAATAAGGATTTAAATGGGATTTGGGGATGCAGAGTGAAAGGAGTGGCTAAGCTACTCATTTGCCAGGGTGGTGCACTTGCTGTGAACTCATTGTGTGTGGTTTCTAGACCAAAAAATGCAAAGTAATGGAATATGTCTTTCATTAATTATATAAATGGATTCTGAAAGTATATATACTTTAAAATATAACCTTAATATAGATGATAAAGTATAAAATGATGATGTATAAAAAGTATAAAAGTAGAAAAAGATGATAAACACAATAAAATGAACAATGTCTTATCAAGTCATCTGTCTTATATGCCTTTACTGAACCCCATGAAATTGAGCTAAAAATACTTCAGCATTTTTTGTCAGACAGTACAATGATGAAATTTAAAAATAATCAGACAGTAAAGCTTTTTCTCAATTATTTTGTCAGATCTGAGATAGACACAAATATGCAAAACTGAAAAAACAAAAAAAAACACAAACCAACCCAGATGCTTTTTCTTATTGATTTGGTCAGTTGGTAAAAAGAATATGACAGTGAGAGGAATTTACAGTACTTGTGTTTTGATCTTTCTTAAGGTTGTAATAGAGAGGTTTTACATTTCATCTGAGCTGACAGCAGTTTGAAATGTTATAGATAGGCTTCCTGAGCACAACCATTATTTACTGTTTGACTGTAATGTCAGTCTTTTTCTGCTTTTTCAATATTGTTTGCACTTTGCCTCTGTGAAAAGGGTCTTGATTGAACTATACAAGGGGAGATATTTCTATCTTTCTATGGGATCAATGAATATGTGTTTACAGGTCCAGGACACAGTGTACACACCACAATAATGGATTTTAGTCTGTTTGTTGACTGAAAGCTCCTTTTCTTTGTAACTTGTCAATCTTGCATCTATTACTTGATTGCAACATAAAAGGCTATTTGGACAAGCTCTAAAACAACAACTGTATCAATCTAACCGAAGTGGTTAGCTGCACTAAGTATTTAGCCTTTAGCAAGATAAATCACTTAAAACTTGAATTCATGCAGGACTTTATTTGCCTCTCCATCAGTCATCTCTACTGCCTGCACAATTTTCTTTAAAATGTCTTCATTGAAGTGGTACTAATCAACATGTGATTGCAAAGAATTAGGGAAAATTAAAACCCTACACACCTAACTTTTATAATTCTGAACATAAGCAGAAACACAGGGATGAATCCAGCATTTATCTTTTCCATTGCTGATCCTGCAATGACCAAGGCATACTTAGTCAAGAGTAATTGTCCTTAGTTTCTAGACCTCGAATTTTTGATGTTGTATATTAGAGGAACACACTCCTTCCTTACCTCTCTAGGTAGTGAATAATGTATACCCAGAAGCATGTCATCTCATTACATTTACTGAGTCTTGAAAAATGCATGAATTTATAATCCAAATAAAAGTGTTCATCTCCTGAAAAAAAGTACAGTTCAACTGTTTGATTCAGTGACCTTCAAGAACAAGCAAACTCCACAGGGTGACAGCATGCAGCATAAACTCTATCAGAGAGCTTATATTGTTGCAGAGAAATAAAACCCATCAAACAGAAGAGACTGTTTTGTGAATGTTAAAATGAGCCCAAGAGGAGTCACAGCTCAGGGAATGCAAGCCAACAGGGCAAGTTTGCCCTAGACTACAACAGAGGTAACTTTGCTGAGCCAAAAAGGTTGCAGAGGCAAACACTGTAATGACAGCAGCAGGATTAGCAGGGACAGGAACTCAGAGTTCAAGGACAGCAGTAATTAGTAGTGAATTTTCTCAGGTTTCCTCTCTTTTCTTTATGCTAACTAGAGCCAGCAGTGGGAGCACCTGATCCTCCTAACTCAACAGCTCTCCAGCTCCAAAGGTCCGCATGTATGCAGTCTGTTGGCCACAAATGGCAGGATAACAGAGAAGTAAAGCCATCATTTTCATTTGACAATTGACTTTTAAGCCATGCATCAATTTTGATTCCAGCACACTCTTAGCAGAACCCCTGCAACTCTACAGAAAGCCAAACACTGTACCAAAGGTGATACTGAAAGAAAGCTGATGCAGCTCTGAAAAACACCCAATAAAAATTATGTCCTCTTAATAAGGTTGGACCATTTGAAAAGTATTCATAAACTGTAGAGCACTGATGCATTTTTTTCGCAACATAGTGGTAATTTCTAAAACTGTCATTGCTAGAAGCAGCTATTTCTCATTTGGCATAGCAGAACAACAGTTGGCTTGACCTGCACTCTGTAATTCCCTGGTAACAAGTACAGAAACATGAAAAGATGAAAAGGACAGCAAACACCTGTTTCAGAAATAATTTCCTATTCGGCAGTGATTAGACTGCTATCATTGCAGTCTCAGTGGTATCATACAGGACAGCTTCAATGGCAGAAACATTTTTGGTAACATGAGTTTTCAAACTAAAGTGTAGAAATGTTCTTTCTAAATTGCATAAGACTGTGCCTGTTCTACTCTCCTTTGTTCATACTCGATCACAAAAGTCTCGGGTAATTAACTTCTATGTGAATGACTCATGGTTCTAAAAGCTTATGCTTTTAAAGGGACTAGGGCAATGAGTTCAGAAAGAACTGAGAGAGATCATATAAAAAAATCAGGAATATTTTCATACATATTTCACATGCTGTTTCTGAGAAACTTTTTACTCTTTGGCCTTTACATTTCTCAGACTAAATAAAACCAGCTCCGTAACCATTTTAGAAAACATTTCTGTGGTTAGTCAATAATTGTTGTCCTGTTGGCTTTGCAGAGTGGAGCAGAAAACGGTGTTAACGTACCTGGGTCACTTAAAAGTACTGTTCTGTAGTTACATGAAGTTCCAAGTATTTCTCTGTGGTTTACAGCAGCCACAGAAACAGTGATGTGATTCATCAGGTTCCCATACACAAAGACTGAAGGGGTTGCTTTTAATTTGATTTGTAATCATGTGGCCCAATGCCACACAACTCTGAACAAAGATGCATTAGCTGCAGTCTGCTGAATCCTAAGAACCTTCAAAAATTTTTATAGAACTTTTAGTTTAAAAGGCAATGAAAAATTTTTTGTAGAACTGTATGTCCAATTCCTGTATATGCCTTTGTTTCAGTCTCAATGCCATATAATTTATCACAATAGTCATTGTAATATGGGCCATATGATAAAGCTTGAGGAAAATGCATAAATAAACTAAGCACATTTTTGTCTTTTTATCCTGTTTTCATCATCTAAAAAGGAAGTTTCTAGATATAGAAGATGAGAGCAGCAGGAGCACTAGTAAGGGATGGAAGCTGCAAAGAATCAGTATTCCATTTACAATGCCAGTCAGCAAACAGCTTTCTGTAAAGCGCAGTATCCAAAGAAACAGTTAAGTAACTTTGTTTCATTTGAGAAAGCAAGGGGAGAGAAAGAAGATAATCTCTAAATATCTATAATAAAATATATATTACAATGTCTTGCAATTTCTGGTGCTATGATAGCAAAAATTCCCTAAATAGGACAAACTGCTATGAGTTACTTTATGTAAGTAAATCTAAAAGATCCAAACTGTGGACAGCCAGCGGCAAGCAAATACAAGTTAAAGAAATACAAGCCAGTGGCAGTCCCTCAGTACCAACAGCTTAGGTTCTACTTTAACAGGTTGATGATACCACTTCAAATGGTGTTGTTGGACTCCACCTTTTGGATAAGCAAAAAATTGTGTAAGAAAAGCACAGCAGACTAGCACATGTGAAGAAGTCTAAATCTGACAGAACTGACTTTTCACAGATCTGCCCTAAGACCCATCAGTGACAGGATGCCAAACTTTGGTAAATTAGGGGCAGGGTGAGCAAAGACTTATATTTGAGTCAGGTTTAAGGGACACAACACTTTCTGCTGTTTTTTCTAAAACTGTTATAAATTTGACATCCAGGACAACTTTAAAGGTACCCCTGATTTAGTTTGTAAACACTGGGGACATAGCACACTTTCCCTGCTTGAAGCTACAGTGTGCACTCCAGGCAAATCAATGGAAGCTGCCCTTTTTTTGTCTTAAACTGACTTCCCACTTGACAGCTTCATGTGTCACCTTCATGTCACTACCTCTGTCAATCCCAGCCAGTTTTATTTTTGTCAGCCACAAGCAGAAATAAAAGAAAAAAATGTCCACATATGTTCTTTTCAAAGCTTGATACAGAGACTATTTTTGTAGTTAGTGCACAAATGCTTGAGCCTTAGCTGGATAACTTCTGCTAATCCATCCTATCACGTCAGACTGACAAGCCCTGATTACGCTTACTGCATGTTGTAATATGTACAAGTGAGAAAATAGACAGCATTTTTCCATATATATACATGTGTATCAGTGTCAAGCACTGCTAAGATTGCTTACACATACCTCTGGCCTAGAGAATGATTTTACAGTCTGACAGTAAAGTTAAAATACACATAAAGAGTACCAGTAAAACTATTTTAAAAACAGTAGCAGAAATAAGAATGTTTACTAGTCTAAGTAATTTTAATCAGAAAGAAATGTTTGCACAGGAAATCCTGATGGACAGCTTTTCCAAGTTTTCCACCGAACATGAAGAATTTTCCTTAACGTTTTTCAAAATGCTTACAATGTCACTTTAATTGTGTATGTGTAGCAGCCCTCTAAGTTTCTACAGTGTGGCAAAAAATTAATTTTGCTTGTCACCTAATTTATGCTATCTTAAGCAAGTCAGATTTTATAATCAAGTCTGATCATCCCTCAAGTTGTATGACAGAAGAAAATTATTTAAAAGCTAGATCTGATCAGTAGATTCAGAGTAATCTTCCCTACAAACTGCATGGTAGTCATTCTGTAAACTTAGTTTTCTTAGTTTTTAACAGTTGCAAAGATAGACAAGTGCTTCTCAACAGTTTTTGTTGAAAAAGGAAAACACACACCATTACTGAATTTCTGCCACTTTTCAAAGGAAATATACAAAATTGACTATACAGGGATATAAAAATTTCTTTTTCAATACACAATTTATTAAATCAGCATGACTGTAATTTGGTGGTAAGGTCACCCCGTCATTCTTGGTTCAGAAGTCTCTCTGTGCAAATGATGTAAAACAATTAGCAGATCAAATACATAGTGAGGGGAGAAATGGAACAAGGGCAAATATTGGGCCTTTCCCCCTCTCATAAGTTCCCAATAATTTCATCATGCTCACCACTCCTCTCAGCTCAGTGATTCATGATTTTTCTTCAGCAGAGTGGAAAACCTTCGATAGGAGTGACAACGTAGACATATTGAAACACCTGTGTAGTTGTGATGGGTTGTTTTTTGTAGGCCTTCCTTGGTAACCAGGGTCAAGATCTAGGAAGTATTCCATCCCATCTCTTTACATAATCAGGTGTATATAAATCGAAGGAGGAGGTGTGCTCTCTCTCTTTTTTGCTTTTTTTTCCTTCTCGGGCTCGCACGCTGACGAGCTCCCGGTGTTTGGGCCTGGCTTATCTGTGTTCAGCGAGGCCTGCTCTGGGGGTTGTTTTGCCTGGGCCGGCGGCGAAGGTTAAGAATCTGCCTTTCTAAGGAAAGTATTGAATTTACTACTGTATTTGTTATTTACTGAGTTAATTTCTGAATTTAGATTGTATATATATATTTGTTTTGTCTTTTTTTTCCCTATTTTGTCTCCCTCTCCCCTTTCCCTTCCCCTTGTCCCTTATTGGGGTGGTTTGGGGGTCCCTGTCTTGTTGTGCCTAGTATATAAATTTAATATATGTAAATACATATATATTCCTTCAATTTTCTCTTGCTGCTTTTTGCCGTTTCGGGAGAGGGAGGGGGGAATCTTTCTTGTGAGATTTGGCTGTTGGCAGAGAGCCAACCCGAACTTACACAGTAGTCAAAACAATCTCAGGACAGCTGAGGAAGACTTTGAATTCCTTGATAAAATTTGCCTTCAATCCATCTTGTAGCCCTCGACTAGCACTAACAAGCTTCACATGCTTGTTAATCCAACCAATTGGGTGTTTTGTTAAAACGCCAAATCAACCTCTCATTTTAGGGGAAAAAAAACCAATTTCCATTTCTATAATCGAATGCATACAATTCTTCTGCCTCCAGGAGAGGATCTTCAGCCATTGGTTTGCAAACAGTGTTTCTTCAGGCCTGATTAAGTTGTGGAAAGATGTGATATTTAAAATATTTTCTCTTTTTAGGACTCTATTTCTTTACTTCAGTAAAGATTTTGTGAAATTTCTGAAAATCTAAGTTTCTGTATTACTTATCATTAATTATAATCGCTTATAATTAATTAAGTCTGGTAGCCTTTGCAGCTAACACTATTCTAATTTGTATATGAGACCCAGATGCCCAAGGTTTAGCCGTTTCAAACTGAGGAGTGTCATGTTTAACCACTTTTCTGGTTTCTCACTTTACCTGAGATGGATATATAGCAAAACCCTTTCTCTTCTCCATGCAGAATAAGAAAGTTGCCGATGTAATGCCCTACAATTACCATATAAAAGAGAGATGATTGACTTTTGTAAGTGTTTATGAAGTTGGTAACTTTGACCAAAATAATAATCTTGGAAATATCTTATTGATCAAGTATTTTCCAAACATCATAGTTTTAGTGTTACAGTGCTGGACCATCATGTATGTTTATAGGTATTATAAGTATTTGTAAAATCAGATCATACACTTACTTTAGTTGTCTGCATAAATAAACATATGTATTTAAATGTTATCTTAATGGGAAGCCATGATGAAATACTACAGCTTATTAAATCAACCAGATAAATTCTCCCTACAGATATAGAAGGAATTACTGCAAATATCTCCCAAATTTCCTTTTCCTGAGAAGTTGGTTATCTTGTTAATTCAGGAAGGTATTAACTATCCAATAAATTCAGCATATCCCTAGTTGTAAGCTGTCAGGATGTGACATAACATCCTATAACATGATGCTACATGGTACATAATGCCTTAAATTAAAAAGAAAAAGAAAGCAAGACATTTCTTTCAGAGAAATAGTGGGTAGCTAATCTGAATATTTGGGGTAATTGGCTCTAGGAAGAGAGAGAGATCATTATTTCAGATTCCCTAGTGAGTGTTAATTAGTTATATTGCTTCATTGTTTGACAAAGAGTACATTGCTCGTACTGCTAAATCTATAATGACACATAGGCTTTTGCAACACAGGTATTTTAAACTACCTTGACTGACTGACAGGTGGGTATTTCTATTCCTAGTGGAGTGTGCTCACAGAGTTAAAGTTATGTTGTCTCAGAGGCATGAGAGTTTTCTCATCCTGATCATGAGAAGCTTTATTTTTAAACAGCAGAGAACAAATAGCACTCTGACCATTAAAATGGGAGTCCTCTATTTGTAAATATAAGTGGTACAATGTTTTCATTTAAGAACACGGCTTCAGCATTGACACTTAGCCAGCCAGCAGTCAACAGCTACAGGTAAATTACAAAGTACTTTGCTGTCATGTTAGGCATCCAAGTCCAACACTGAGATGCAGGAGTGGCAGTATCACACCTGTCAAACTTTTGTTTTCTGCTTTTGACAGCCAGATCTTTAGCACTAAAAACATAGGTAAATAATAGTATCACAAAGATAGCTGTATTGTTCTCTATATCTTTGATGTGACTATACTGTCCAAAAAGAGAGAAGAGAAATACTGGTTCTACTGCCTATATGGACCTCTGATTAAGGATTTTTTTTCCAAAGAAAGTTAATTTATTGAAGTCAAGAAGTTCAATAGAAAGGACTTATTAAAAAACAACTAGAAAATTATATGATGGTCTGACATTCTCAGACATGTGAAATGTTTTGAAATTATTCTTCCACGTCCTCAATCCCGAAGTCTTTCCCCTCGTAACAGGATTACTGATTTCAGCAAGACGTGGAAATTGTGTGTAAATGGCTATTGGATTTCTCCCCACTTTTTTTTTTTTTTAAATGAGAAATAGATTACCCAGCTCACGCACTCACATTCCTGTTAGGTACCCCGCTTTATCTTCTTCAGTGTATCTTGCTCTTTAGCAAGGTGAGTCCTCATTCAGTTCTTTAGTTTCTGTGTATATTTTTGTGAGAAATCAACAGACAAACATGACAGATTAAAGCTGGACCGATGAAAAACTTCTTGCTGCTAGTTTTGTGCTCTGCTTTTCTTAATCTACTGAGCTAAATCTTGCAATGCCCTGAGAGTCAGTTAATGAATTGATCAGATTTCCCTACCTTGCAAACATTTTTGGAGGGCAGAGAACAGGAGCAACTTCACTCAGGAAGTCATCATTACATGTTTGGCAGAACAACTCAGAGCTTGTCTCTTCCCCCAAACTGTACGAACAATCCTGGTAACAGTTCATGCAGGACATTAACCACCATAGTATCTGAATTCCGATGTAGAATTTTAGTTTTGTCAAGAACAATCCCATTCCGGATTGCATTACTTTTTATGTTAAAATGTTCCCCTCACAGTCCAGATCTGTGTGCACTTACTAGATACCTTCATCTGGAAAAAAATATATACTGCTACAAAATATAGGATACTGAAGGCATGACTTTAAAACAACCCCCCCACAAATGTAAATACAAAAGGCTACCCTTACTGTGCTGGTGTAACTTTACTGACTTCACTGAACAGTGGTTCAGGGACTGGAGTTCTAGACAACTCTCACAAGGTCTTACTTTTTACATAGAACTTCTGACCACTCTTTTCTCATCTACCTCACAAGTATAAGGGAGATTTGTCTTCATAAAATATCGGGAGGCCTTTGGTACTTTGGAATTGCTAACAATGAGCCTGACTACCATTACTCAGCATGAAAATGTATGTGCCTCATAACAACGGCAGTCTGACAATGCATGCAACAGGAGCACCTTTTATCAGAGGCGATTATACCATATATGACACCGAGGGGTATAAAAACCCCACCCATTGCATGACTCATTCATAACGGTATTTTAAACAGTTATTAGGTATGGTCTTCTCCACGGACACCCC
>VXBX01008419.1:2239-19840 GCA_013400415.1 Scytalopus superciliaris | reverse complement strand
AGGTTTTGCTCTGCTTCAATTGGCAATCAGCCACTTTATATTATAAAAGCTTAATGCATCTCATACAGTAAAGATGCAGGAAACCCAAGATTAGAGGTTTCTTAGGGAACTGCTTGAATTGCACACTTCCTATAGACTTAAGCAAGTGGCAAAGTATGAACGCTACTCTCAAAACAAAAATGAGCAAGATTTATGACATGAGTTCAGGCCTTGCCTGTAGCCTTACTGAGAATCCATATACAACCAAGGTAGAGAGACAACGTAAGTCCCAATGATCCCCCTATCCCACAAGGGAAAATTGATTTGCAAGGTTATTTACTGGTGTTAGGCTCTACTTTGCAGAAACTACAGAGATTCATCATGTTTTGCAGACCTCTAGGGCTGGGCACTCGTGTTCATTTTTCCAGTTTGGACACTGAGTCTGTGTTAAATGGTGGCACAGAGACCCTCTGCACACTAACTGGAAAAGGGCTATCTCAAGTACTGTTGACTACCCTGACCACAGTCCTTGCCACCAGTTGCTGGCAAAGGACCCTGGACTTACTACTCCAATTAAGAAAGCCTCTGCTCCTGGGATAAGTGGAACAACAGAGACTGTTATAGATAGATAAAATGTTGTTTAAACTACTCTTTCTGTATGTATTGTCTGTATTGCTGGTAAGCATGAATCAGGTTTGGAACCCAAATTTGCACTGGGCTCTGCTCTATTTCAAAATGTGTTTAAAAATGATTGCTGGGTTTTGTGTAATGAATTTGACTGAAATTTGGAAAAAAATTTCAAATTCTACATCAGGTAACTCTCAAAGATGTCTCCTTGAGTTTCAGATATATATTCTATAAACTTGCTTCATGGTTACCAAACTGGACCTGGATGAAACACTGTTCTTAATAGTTATATTCATAGTAGTATCTGCATAATAACTCACTGTATGAATTAATGCTGTAGTTGTTGCTCATCTTTATAGTTTAATATTAAGTATAAGTGGTAGAGACTAGACAAGATAGAATTTTGTTGTGTCTCTAAGGGGGGAATGATGCTTTAAGATTTTTATATATTTGTAGATTTTAATATAGCTGTATAGTGTCTCACACTTGAGGTAGCAACTAACAGTTTCTAAACTCCTTTCTCACAGTTTGTGCCACTTTCTTGAAATTCTGTTATTATGGGTTCAGGAGAATCCCTAGGCACAAAGTAAAAGGTGCTAAAACACAACTGAGGCAGCAAAGCAAATTTATTAGTAAGTAAAGCAAATTTATTCCTATAACACAAATACAATAGCAAAGCAAAAGTATTCTGTTACTTGTGATAGAAAACAATACATACTGACTCCTGGAATCTTAACAAGCTGCTGAGCAGCAGAAGGAGATGGAGCATGGTACTCGGGGGGAGGGGCAGGCAGGCAGTGAACTTTCAGGGCATCCCCTGGATCAAAACAATGTGCATCAGCTCCTCCCCACCCCTTCAGCCCGGAACAACACCTTATATCTCCTCTCTCTGGAATTTTGCCAGCTGCAACATCAGCTTATGTGTGGCCAGCACACCAGCTGAGGCTGCAACAGCTCAATATGCTGACTCTGGGCTAACAATGGCTCTATTCTCTATTGTTGCTTAGTCAAAGTTTCCACCAGTTCAATGTTACACTAATGTTTCTTTCTTCAAGGTTGAGTTTTCCACAGGGAAACTGTATACTGCAGACTAGCTTAGTAATGTAATTTTTGTTAGAAATAGTGTGACTATCTGCAACAGGACATTGTACCTTGATATACATATACATGGCTCAATGTATACTATAATTAATAATTATCAGTTAGAATTTAGTGACTATTGGTCCATTTCCCCCCTCCCTGGACACCTTAGGGCTCACATCATACTGCTGATACTCTCTAAGATGAAGGACATTCCTTTTTTCATATTCTTGTTTAGCATTGCTTCTGAGTTTAATTTTTTTTGCCATTTTCTGTAAGTATGCATCTGAAAACAGGGTGTTTGAAAATACAGGCTAAACTCAATTCCATCTGAATGCTGAACATTGTGTAAATTAAGCATAATGAAGCTGTGTTTATAACAGACATTATATCATCATTTTGCCTGTAGTTTGTAGTTCCCTCTGTTTACATTGAACAGTGCACAACATCCTTTTATTTGTCTCAATGCTACTCTATGTCCAGAAAATACTCTTGATCCATTTTTGCACTCTCATTGACTTCTGTGACAAAGAAAAATATTTACTGTTGTGATCTGGATAAGTGCTACTTTTCAATTATTTTTCATGTTTTGAATGCATCATAGCTCTTTGACATGATAGGACTAACTATAAGCATTTACAGGCTGAGTATACACCCCTGATGGTTTTAACAAGGCTTCTATTGTGTATGAAGGATTAACAAAGATTAGCCAACTTTACCTGCTCTGTGCTCCTTGGTACAAGCTCTTGTTTTGAAAATCTAGTTTGAAAACAAAGAGACAGGAATAAAATCACTCTTGATTCAAACATTTTGTTGTTGCCCTTCATTTGACTTGTCCATAGAGGCGGCTCACAGTCTTCTTTCCAGCTGCTGTACTAAACATCCATAACCTTGATGGGACTTAGACCTCTCTGAGTCTCGGAATGCATCAAATTTGAGATTGTACTTGATCCCTGATCTCAGAAAGGCATATGAAAATGCACTGCAAGATGAAAAGCAAAGGAAATAACATGTGGTGAAGAGATGCTACCAGGAGATGGATCCTGCACAGCTTAAGACCCATATAGCTTGTTTCCTCTTGTGAGTTGCAGGATTCTTAAATTAGAGGTTTATACATCTCTCAAATATCAAGACCCTAATAAGAAACACCCACCAGTTGCAGGGCACAGGTTTCCAGGTACCATCATCCTCAAAAAAAAGACTTGCAACTGAAATAGGAGAGTTGCTCATCTCACTGGAAAACCTCTTGGTAGAAGAGCACGAGTCTAATGCGGGGTGGAACAGAACTATGCTATGAGGGAAAACAGAACTGCAGCCTGTTCAGAGGTAAGTTGCGACACATTATAAATGGTACAGAGCTCAGAATTTTGGCTCATACAATATTGATGTACTTGCTAATGTTTTTGTTAATTGTAAAGCAGAACTGTGGAGTGCATGCCAGCAAAATGGCCTGTAAAAGTGGATGGCAAAGGCAGGTGGAGCATGTTTCTGTGCTGTTATCTAAGGGGTGGCATAACGTGATGACAATTCATTACATCTGATTAAATTGCTCACTCATTAATAAGCAGTTTCAGTCTAGAAATACAGTAGATACTATGTTCCTGAGGTGTTGGTGACTAAGCTCTGTAATTCGCAAGAAGAGACACATGGTGTTATGATTCACCCAGCCTTTTATGGATGAGACCCAGAACTTCATCTCTAAGATATTACAGTGGTCTTTATAAAGAGCTAAAATCATTCCACCACTGCAAGTGAGCCAAAACTATTGATTATATAAGTGTGTGTGTGTTTACAGATGTCAATACTAATATTGTTTCCAATGTGGACATTATTTCAATGTGGAGAGAGTGGTTTTTAAAGCTGATTACATTTGCATTAAATGTAAGCTGTACTGTTTAAATCAGTGACGGTTAATGGCTTGAAGAGTGAGCAGAAAATTTGTTAAAGCTATACTCTTAATTTAAGTAAAATTCTACCTATACAGATTCNCAGAAGCATTTTTTATAGCCTTTTTTTGATCTTTTCTGTATCTGGAGGTAAGCAGACTTTTTCGCAATTGAAAACCACAAGAAGAATATTAATTTTTTACTATTTTGCCTTTACTGGAGCTGTTTGACTATTTGAAAATAATTGCGTCTTGTTAAATTGCTACACTACTATTTTAAAAGGCTTTTATGGTGAATTAATCCTGTTTTACTACAATGACTTTCTTTTCTGCAGGAAGAATGTTTTCCCTACAAACAGTCACTGTAGTCAGTAATATCATGTGTTGTGGCTCTTGTAGGCCAGAACTCTTCAGAACACTCAAAATGTAAATATAACTTAAACTTAGCTGTGTTCTTAAATCTTGCACGCTTACATAGGGCTAAAGAACATGTTTACAAAGTTTACTGAATTGAAGGAAGACTGTCACTAAGCTTTAGACTGCCTGGAGCACTGAAAAGTCATGGCCATTTAAAGAAAGAGTGAATGGCAACCAGAAAACAAAGTATTACAGCTTTCCAACTTTTTTGTACACTGCTGAATGAGCTGCAGTAGGAAGAGGATTCTTCTTTTGTCCTTGGTTGACTCAGAACCTTAGGCATATGCAGAGTTTCCATGGTGTGACTGTCTTAGCGCAGGGTCAATGCCCACACTGGTTTAAATTTGAGATCTACTCTTGTTAGAGTTCCAAACTGATCTCCTAGTTTTGAATGTGATTTTGCAAAGATGACAGAATGTTTGAAGTCCTCACACACTTGTTGCAGTACTTCTCATACTCATCTGTCGGTTTTGAAATAATCCACCGTTTCTACTCACTTTACACCATTCCCAGGCCCTGAGCAGAAGACTGGGGATGAACAAGAACAACAGCTGGTTTTCACTCGACTTAAATATGGTTACGCTACCCATTTTAGTGTTCTGCAGAGTAAGTGGGACACCCTTAAGATTCTCCTTACTTAGGATCAAGTATTTCAAGGCAAGGCTGCCTTCCCTAGGTTTCCTTCACAGCTTTTGTTCAGAGAACCTGACAAGCTTTTACTGAGAGAATCAATGGTGTTTCTTTTAGCTCTTTTAAATCAAGTCCCAAATATGAAGGGCAGAACTGGAGGCTTGAGCTGTCTTCTTCAAAAGATTTTGTGGCAAGGCAGGTATTTTAATGGATTTATAGAGAGAAAATAAAAGGGCAAGGATGTGTATACTGATCTTTTACTGTTAAACAGTTGGAACTTTGCTAAGTTTCCTATCTGTATAAGAAATTGAAACCTGCAATTGTTTGTGTCATTTTTCTTGAAAGGCACTTAAAGAGAAAGCATTAGAAAATCTTTAGGGAATCTTTTTAAATCAAGAATTAAGGACAGTTTTATTATTCTCATGGATGTGATTTCCACCAGTAAAGAATGTTGACTTGTTCAAGTGCTCAGCTCAGTGTATGAGTTTCAGATGGAAGTCTGTATAAATATCTCTATTTTCTGATTGGTCTGTGGTATTTTTCTTTCTTTTATAGTGACTGTATTTTTTCCTAGTGGGGTTCAAGAAAACTCTCAAGATATGCTCCACAGTTCTTTGTGTAAGGGCATCCACTTGTTTGAATCACAACCTGAAGTCAGAAACTGAGTCAGTCTTTTACCACCTAGCTACAGCGTGCTCTTCTGAAGCAGTAAGAAATTTCTTCACAGAATTTAGTTTTAGATGAGAAAAGGGAGAAGACAAACAATCTCAACTAACTGGCTCAACCTTAAGTCAGGAATTTACCAGCTGTACATCGGAAGGATATATAGCTGTGTTCCGTTATATCATTGCACTTTCCCCTTTTGCTCTGTGAAAGGTTTAAAGATGGAAATTTGAATGGAAGTGGGAGCATATATCAAGAGTACCTAATGAAATAAACGTAAGTTGAGTAACTAGTTACAAAAAACATGTGAGTTTGTTGATAACCTCTGTATTCTTTGTACCCTTCGATATAATATTGCTTCAAAGCCTTAGGATGAAACCCCAATGAAAATTACTCAATGCCTAATTATGTTACAGCCCTGGAATAGGGAGAGGAGTTATTAAAACTCATACAGTATCCATCCTGTTTAGGAAGTGTAAATGAAGATGTGGAGATGTCTGCAGTCTCTCTAGGCCATGTCACATTTGGTCACACAATATTCTTGTATGGATCTTGAAGGTTAAAAATAGTTTTATATGTAAAGGAGGACCTTCAATATTTGGTATGTTCAGAGCAGTGAAGCAGTAAAGTAACAACCAAGTATCAAAATGGATGTTAGTTCAAAGAAAAAATGATACAAACAGCTAAGAAAAAGTGGTAAGTCTGCAGTAGCACTGGGGGAAAAAAAAAGTACTTACACTAAGCAGGTTTTGCATTCTCTTGGCAGTTCAAGGCATCAAGCAAGCAGAGCAATGAAAAGCCACACAGTACCGGAAAAGTTCCCATAAGATTAAGTACTGGAATAATGCGTAGAAGTGCCCTGCCAAAATACTTATGTAATATAAAACCCACCAGAGATGAGTGGAAAAGATAACGCAGTCTTGGATACCATTATTAAAAGTCTTTTTCACTAGACAGACATTAAAAATAGACACTGCTGGGATCTGGAGAGAAGGTCAAGCACAGCTCATGCATTGCAGACCCTTCCAGGTGCCCAATTTCTGTCTGCAGATTTAGAAGTTGGGAATGTTTGGAATCTGACCTCAAAATCTCAGAAATGGTGATAATACTGTTAAATCAAAAGTCCGGTCATTGTTACGTCTTACAGATTTGTAACTGCTAAATGAAGGATCACAAATTGATTAGTGACATGTTTGGGTGTTCTTTTATATAGTTCCAAGCAGATGCAGAGAGGAATTCAACCTTGCTTTGTTGCCTGAGTGTATGTTTATCTAGGATACTTCTGTAGGATATCTTATTCTACCCAGTAATCAAAAGCTACTCATCCTGTCTAATCCATCATCAGAATTGTACTCATTTAGATTCAGTTTTCTCATATAATTCCCTGGTATTTTATTGGATCTTTGGATCCATCTGTTACTCCAAACACAGAGGTAACTTGTAATAAAATATGCATGTCACCATACACAGCATCTTACGCAGAGACTAATAGAAACAAGTACTTATACCACTGTAAAAGTATTCCTCTCACTTAAAAAAAAGGTGGGTGATACAATGAAGGAACTCATCAGTTATTACCTGTTATGAAGGTCATACGGTAAGTGGGATTTGATGAAATCTACTATGAACTCCCTAAGTGGTCCTCATCACCTAAGGAACTCCTTGGGTACTATCTAATATCCCAGTCTAATATACCAAGTCAATTTCAGTACATCCTTAGGCATCCTAGATGTTTTCCATGTGCTAGTGAAAGAAAAAGAAACCTCTTAGCAGTTGGGAAGCGGGGAGCATTTGGGACTGAAGTTTAAAAAAATACTGCATTCTGGCACATGAATTAGCCATGGATTACATGGCATGTCTGGGTTGTCAAAAACCAGACCTTTTGGTCAGCACTCTCCTAGACACCTCTGCAGGCTGATTGGAGGTGTGGCAAAAGCAGAGATCACAAAAGGAACAAATGAGCAAATCATGGCTTTTTTCCTTCTGATGTGAACTTATTCCTTATATTAACAACAAAAGAAGGGCCAAGGAAAATTTCCATCATTTACGTCATGAATCGAGGGGGAATTGTGACCAAGGTTGAGAGACTGAGGTAACCACCAGAAGAAAACACATTTTATAAAATGACTAGGCTACCAATCTATTTGGACATCTAGTTAGCATTTGTAAGACTACAAAGTATGTTTTCAAGTTTGAAAAAAGAAAATAATAGCACCATGCAGGATCTTTTATTAATAACCTAAGATTCTAACTTTAACTAACAAAATTTTTTAAATGATCTGAAGGTCTGCTCTGTATTTGTTTTTATAACAAATATACTAGTCAGAAGTGTGGCTTTTTGCCTTCATAAAAGAATGGAGAGAATCCATTATGGTATTATCATGGTGATTATTTCTAATCTGTACTGTGGGGTTTCACTGGGGATTTTTTTTTATTAACCAAGAACACATTATGCTTGGTAACACATAAACACAAAATGAAAAGACAATGCTTATCCTTCAGTATTGCAGTCTATACATGGTAGGTTCACTAATTCCACTCTCTAGTGTATAAGTAGAAGCATACATTCAGTTGTCACATGTGCCTGATGATGATGATACATCAGCAACAGTCTTGGAAAAGCTCTGATGCACACTACTACCTTCAGGTATTCTTCACTGCAAGGATGCTGATCACTGGAACCCTACATAGCTCCTTTCTTCAAAGCCTATTTAATCAAGGTGAAAAGATTTAAGTCTACTTACCAGCTGTGGCTTTTTTGTAGTGAATAATACTTTATAATAGAAATGTAAATCTGGAGCCAGCGTCATAAGCCATTCTGTAGGACAATCCATTCTTTGTGTACCTCTGTCATAAACAAGCCCTTATGATTCTTTTGTTGAAAAGCTTTTTATGGTAAAGGTGGTGGCATGAGAAATACTTTTTCATGACAATTACAGCTCCAAAAAACTGCAGCAAATAGGATAGCTAAGTAGTGTTTTGATTAGACAGCTGGAATCATAGTCATGAACAACTCTAGTCACAATGGACTTAAATTCTGCATTCCATATGAATTCTAAATGCTTCAGTAACACAAGTTAAAAGTGTTGAAATTCTGTCCTGGTGCTGCAAGGACTGTTCTATTGCTGACAGGGAAAAACATGACCAAAAGGTATTATCTGCCATTTATAAACAAAATGCAATTATTCCATGTTTGCTTCTTCTTTAACCCTAGTAATATAACCACAGTCATGCCTGTTCCTTAGACACTGATTTAAACTGAAATCATGGGTAAGAGATATCTTTCTACACTATTAACACTGCTGCATCATTCTAAAACTTGTTGCACCTATGATTTGGTCAACGGTTACAAGCATATTTAACTTAAAACAGAAACAAGAAGGGCCAGGCGATGACAGATGGTTACAAAAGTGGTATCATGACTAAATTTCCTTGATTCTGCAAGCAAAAATGCAGAGAAAGAGAGGTTTCCACACTTCGAATCATCTTTGTGTACATTACATAATTTGATTTTACTCACACTAGAAACCCTTCATTTAAAAATTATGCTCAAATGAGACCTTCTTTGGAGCACCAAAGCTGTTTGCTTTTCCAGCTTCAAAGAGTTTCAGTGAACTTTATTTTTCAACAAGTCCAGAGCTTCACATTAAGGAGAAGAGACCTCTCATATTTCTCAATACGAATATTTCTCAAGTACAATCCTTGTTATCAATTCTTGCATGAGACAAAGAAAAGGACTTTTGTTTACCTGCACACACATTTGCATATTTCATGGCCAGCATTAACTACATAATGAATTAAAGTTTCAAATGCTAGGAAATTTACCAATAAGTAGCAGCAACCTGATTGAACCAGAAACTCCATTGGTAGTTGTCTGTAATATTTTTCAAGACTGGCTAAATATTTAGAAAACTTGTCTGGAGTGTAAGCTTACAATCCACCTCAGAGGGAATTTCCTTTCTATGATAATTTTTAGGATTTTCAGTGATAAATACAGTCAGGCTATCTATTGATTTGATTTTGATTTGTTCATATTTTTTGTTTCTAATGAGTTTGTAGATTTTAGCCATCATGATGTAAGCAGTGGCCTACTGAGTTCAGTTGTGGGAGCAGACACATTTTAAGATTCCACTTTTTTGCTAAACATTTAAGTTATGAGCTATTTAAGGAATTGTCTTTTCTTCTTGGATACTATGCAGGGACAAATTTGGACTTTAAGGCATAATCCATTACAAACACAATGGTGAAGCCTCAATAGAGTTCAGGGGTTTTTTATAGACCTGAGATTAAATTTCTGTGTTAAATATATGGAATTCATAATATCTTCCCTAAATGTTTAGCACTTATTAATTAAATTCTGCATGAATTTTCTCAGAATTTACATATAAAGTCATAAACTGAATAATCAATTATAAGGAACGAAAACAGTCAGAATTTTAGCGTCTGTGTAAGCAGCTTCTTTTCTCTGAATAATCCAAACAATGGAACTAAACAGCCCTCTAAGGGTCATTATGAAAAACAAATGAGATTTTGTATCCTGGCTCTATCTGAAGACAGTTGTAGTTATACCGATTTAACAGGTAAGACTAGAAGAAGTTCTCGACTCAGATGACATTTAAAAGGAATTGCAGGACCGGGTTAAATAATGAGTATTCATCCTAAACAGTTAACTGACTGAGAAAGGTCTGCTGGTTTTTGAGATGTGGAGATAAGAATGAAGCCCGACAGCCGAGTTACCTCACTACCATATTCCATGTTTCACCCCTGCCTGTCGTTCAAGAGTCCATGGTTGCAGCTCAGCTCGTGCGTCTACTGGACACAGGGGGGCAGCAGTAGCTTGGTTGTAAACTTGTTAAGCCTAAATGTTTTTCTTCTTTTCCTAAGCATGACGTTAGCATTTATGAAAATCTCTGAATTGTTCATAATTGCTCCATTTGCAAACCAGAGTCTTATAGACTTGATCAACTCGCACCCCTGACAGCCTTGCTACACACATACATACACGGCTATATTGTGTATTATTACACCAAAAGGTCTTAGTAGAAGCTTGGACATATATTTAAATGATGAAGAAATCTGTCATCAGTATTTCCATACAGTTCTTGCTTTCTGCAACAAGACTGTTACGAAAGGTGTTTTTTGTCTGCTGTAAAAAGAATGAAAACCACCAAATACATTGCTCATAATTGTTCTACAAAACACAGTGTGTTCATTTCTAACATGGAGCAGGGATGCAGAAGTGGAAATTTGATCTTCTATTTCAACCCACGTGATCTTGCTAGTTTCCTGTAAGCTAACATTTGTAAAAAAACCAAGGAAAAGCAAAATAACCATTTATTTGGGATGAGAGGAGCTCAGACTGTTCATGTGTTTGATTTTGGGTTTGAATGTTTGGAGAAACTACATGAAGAGAAAAGTTTCTATGAAAATTATAAAACTACTTATTACTGCCTCCAGAAACTGAGGTGCAGGCAAACATCTTTCCATTTCACTCTAGTTGCAAAGTCAGAAAATAAATGGGATTAATTTATTACTCTTGAGTGCATACTTTGATGTAGTCTGTACCTTCATGTTTGCCTATATTTTTCTTCTCAAGATCTTTTCCTCCTTCAGTACACAGTATAAACACCACACATCTCATGGTGAAGAAAAAAATTGGAAAAACAGAGTTACCTTTGCACAAAAAAATAATGTCATCTATTGAGGCAATCAGAAAATTCTCTGCACAGAGCTCCATGCTTGAATTAATAGAGTAACAATTTGACATTTTGCCAGCCTGTTTGGAAAAGCCCTAAAGGAAAGTAAGATATTCCCATGGGTTTTAGGATCAACTAAATGCTGAACCTCCCTACACTGAGTTACCTTGAGGTACCTTTCTCCTTTCGAAACTAAAATGTTGTGAAAAGGGAGATTAAGAACACAAAACAAGTAGACAAACCTTANTCAAACCCTTCTCTGACCCAACTTGAGACCATTTTCTCCTGTCTTATTGCTTTTTACCCAGAAGAAGAGACTGACTCCCACCTCACTACAACCTCCTTTCAGATAGAGAGCAATAAAATCACCTTTCACTCTCCTTTCATCCAGATTAAATATTCCCAGCTCAATCAGCTGCTCCTCATAAGACTTGTGCTCCAGATCCTTCCCCAGCTCTATTGTCCTTATCTGGACATGCTCCAGCACTTTGGTGTCCTTCTTGTAGTGAGGGGTCCAGAACTGGACATAAGATTTGACGTGCAGCCCTACCAGTGCCAAGTACAGGAGGACAATCTCTTCCCTGGTCCTGCTGGCCACGCTCTTTCCGAGATAAGCCAGGGTGGCTTCTTGGCCACTTGTGCACACTGCTGGCTCATGTTCACCTGAGTGTCAACCAGCACCCCCAGGTCCTTTTTAGCCAGGCAGCTTTCCAGGTACTCTGCCCCATGCCTGTAGCACTGTATGGGGTTATGGTGACCCAAGGTCCGCCCCCCAAGACTGCCCACCAAGTTTCCAGTTACGTTCCAAACTTAAGCATTCTNCAAAGTTTTACAACTCTTTCGGTGAAAAATTTTTTTCTATTATCCAATCAAACCCTTCTCTGACCCAACTTGAGACCATTTTCTCCTGTCTTATTGCTTTTTACCCAGAAGAAGAGACTGACTCCCACCTCACTACAACCTCCTTTCAGATAGAGAGCAATAAAATCACCTTTCACTCTCCTTTCATCCAGATTAAATATTCCCAGCTCAATCAGCTGCTCCTCATAAGACTTGTGCTCCAGATCCTTCCCCAGCTCTATTGTCCTTATCTGGACATGCTCCAGCACTTTGGTGTCCTTCTTGTAGTGAGGGGTCCAGAACTGGACATAAGATTTGACGTGCAGCCCTACCAGTGCCAAGTACAGGAGGACAATCTCTTCCCTGGTCCTGCTGGCCACGCTCTTTCCGAGATAAGCCAGGGTGGCTTCTTGGCCACTTGTGCACACTGCTGGCTCATGTTCACCTGAGTGTCAACCAGCACCCCCAGGTCCTTTTTAGCCAGGCAGCTTTCCAGGTACTCTGCCCCATGCCTGTAGCACTGTATGGGGTTATGGTGACCCAAGGTCCGCCCCCCAAGACTGCCCACCAAGTTTCCAGTTACGTTCCAAACTTAAGCATTCTAAAAAGAATGTTTGCCTGTATTTTAAGTTCTGGACTAAATAAAATAGCCCACACTGGTGAAGAGGCATGAGGCTTGTAAAATTGAATCTGTAATGTTTTTGCTTTGGCAGAGTTATAAGTCATGTTATATTGAGAAGTGATAATTGATCTGATACTATTAGATTTGCCTGAAATATTTATGTGTATGGAAGTGTAGAAATGTTTTAAGATTTGTATAATTCACTGAAAGAAACAAACATTTCAGATACTGTGGTTTTAATCATCACAATTGATGCTTAAGTTGTCTCTGTAGAGCTACAATCTTCAAATGTTGGGCCAAGACCCTGAAGCAAGTCATGAGGTGTTAGGGGATAGGAGGCAGAGAGCAGCAGCAGTAGTAGTATAATTTCCTGTGAGCTGCCCACATGCTCAGCTCCTTCAAGGTCGGAAAGTGAGAAAAGACTGTAGTGACTGACAGCAAGCATTTGCTAATCAAGAATCTGCCTTTCATTACTGGCAATTGCTCAGTTTCTCCAAAGAACTGAAGTAAACATAAACACTTCCTGTCAGTTATTCCCACTTTTCAACACCCTCTTCTGAAGAAGCCAGGTTCGTAGAATGAGTATACCTTCAATACATTGTGCAAAGAACAGGTCTTGCAATGAGTTTGACCACTAATGGAATACGTACACATTCACCTATAATAATATCCAATTACTACCCACATACTAGACAAATGAGAAAATCATATTGCTTTCAAGTTCCTAAAAGCCCTTAAGCAAAACTTAACAGACTTGTGTCTAGTGAAGCTTTTAAAATGTTTGTCATGTATGTTCCTACATTTATTGCCAAGAAAATTAAACCAAAACTGAAAAGACCTTGATGTGGCTTTGAAAAGACAGTAACAAAGAATTCAAATTCCATCTTAATTTCAAATTTGCTTTAGAGCCTGAAGTATCTTGCTCAACTCTTTAGGCATTTTCTCATGGCAGTAGGTGGTGAAAGATAATTTTCCTAGCATTTCTGCAACTGAATTGCTGGCTTAGTGGCAGTAAATTGTACATATTTTTGCCATGCTTAATGGATTTAGGTTTTAATTTTAAATTGTATGAAAGCCTTGCTCTGAAAGTAAAAGAATAAGGATGTAGTTTGAGGAATGACTGAAGATTTTTACCCTTTGAAACACCATACACAGTAACCTTTAATTTGTAATTTTGTGTTTTGTTGTACTATCTCTTTTAATGGTTTCTACACTGGCTGCACATTTAACACATATATTTCTTATGCTAAGAAATTCATTGCAGAATGCAAATAGCAAAAATTTTATTTCTTGTTCTATGAGAATAAAAAAAATTTGCAGCCTTCCAAAATAATATTATGTGTGAACAGGCTGATCAAGGTAGCAAGATTTACATTTCAAGCAGAACTGAAAATGTCTGNTTTTTTTTTTTTTTCAGGATAATTAAATATTTCCTGGTACTTAAACTGAATACATACTTGAAGAATAATTTTTTTCTTACATTAGTCTTATGAACCCATGTAATAGTTCTCTCAAAGAAATTGCTAGTTTGATTTCAGTTTGTTTCATCTTATTGTCTCTGATAAACTCCTCAGGTCAGTTAACTGGCTTCTCAAAAAAAGATCATTTTAATCACACAGATGTATCTTATTTTTTTCCAAAGAAATGCTTCTTAAGTATGTGTTTTGCAGTATCAGGTCTTAGTCTAAAAACAAAAATGGCTGCTTAAATGTTTTAAAGTGACATTTTTTCAGGGACAATTTTGGAAAAAGTATGGAATTGTACCATATACACGGTGCTCAGTGCTTGAATTCCAACTTTAAGCTGAAATCAGTTGGTAAATTCTTCATCATTCGTGAGCTCACTTCAAATTTTTTAATCAAATAATTAATTATTCTCAACTATGGTGGTCTTAAAAGAATTCATCATTAATCTACTTATCATATGCTGAACTGGTGATTTTAACAGGGGTCTAATTAAAAGATTGTGGAATATAGTATGGAATTTTAAACTCAAAGTCATAGTAACAGCAGAGTAATTGATAACTTGTAGTCTCTGCATCATTTATGAATTCTATTGAAGAATAAGAACTCCATATGATGGTACAGAAAGGATCTTAAAGATCCAAAAGACATTGTCACTACTTTGGCAGCATTAAGAAAACAATATGCCAGATAATCCAATATTTAACAGAATAACAGATAAACCCGAAGTTATCCAGCTATGTCTTTTAAAGTTATTCAACTGGTCTTTTTATACTTCACTATAACAAAAACATTTCCATCCAACTAAATGCAACCTGTGAATTTCAACTATACTAAGAGCTAGGTTGTTTTCCTAGGGACATAAATATATGTTTTGGTAAAGAATAAGAGCTGAAAGACTGTGACTTAGATGTATGTCCTGAAGTTTTATGTTATATTGATGTCAGAGGAAACAATAAGAAACACATTAAGTAATTCATGTTTATATAGCTTACGCATAAAGGTTTGTAAGCCTTATTTTTAATGGTATGTTTTTTTCAATGCAATGCTGTATGTGCAAATAGAGGTATCCACTTTCAAATCACAACTTTACCTAAAGCTGCAGAGACTTTAAAATTCAAATATATTGTTTTGGATTGTGACACACCTTTCTTAAAAACAGAGACAGTTTAGAAAGGCTTTGTTTACTTGACAGAACTTGTACATATCAGTGATCACTTCATCATAGCAGATATCATGATAGACAGAGACCACAGCTGTGTTTGTCTTGCATGTCTGAGGTGTGATGTTAACAGCATTTTTATCTTCTGACATGTTGGGGGGGGAAATAAGACAGGAAGTAGATGGGAATCTCACACAGTTTAACAAGGCCAAGTGCAAGGTGTTACATCTGGGTCAGGGCAAATCCTGGTGTCAATACAGGCTGGGGGATGAACAGATCAAGAGCAGCCCTGCTGAGAAGGACTTGGGGGTGCTGGTGAGCGAGATGCTGGACATGACCTGGCAATGTGTCCTTGCAGCCAAGAAAGCCAATTGTGTTCGGGGCTGCATCAAAAGCAGCGTGGCCAGTAGGGCAAGGGAGAGCATTCTGGGCCTCTGCTTTGTGCTTGTGTCCTTGTGTACTCTGCTCCTGTGCAGTACTGTGTCCACCTCTGGGGTCCTCAGCACAGAAGGAATATTGACCTGTTGGAGCAAGTCCAGAGGAGAGCCAGCAAGATGATTACAAGGATAGCGCATCTTCCCTGTGAGGAAAGGATGAGAAAATTGTGAATGTTCAGTCAGGAGATGAGAAAGTTTCGGGCTGGCCTAATTTCAGCCTTCCAGTAACTGAAGGGAGCCTGTAAGGAAGATGGAGAGAGGCTATTCACAAGAGCATCTAGTACTCTTGAACAGTGTTTGTACCAAGCGAACTCAGTGACTTTCTGTAAGCCTACCACTAACTTTTGAATCCCAGAGTCCATTTTAATTTCACAGTTAATTTTCATTTCATCAGCCACAAATGAAAAATAAAAATGTAGGTTTATATTTGATCTGGTCAGGTAGAAGTGCATGGTATTTGCACAAGGATGGTGTTTTGGGGATCCCAGCAAATGACTGTAGAGCACTGACTGACCTGACTATGTTTCCATCCCCAGAAATGCAGATTTTTGCACACTTATGTAATGAGGCTAAGACATGAATTTAATTGCATATTTCTTCTTCATCAACAACTGTAGTGACACATCATGCATCAAGCTGATTGAACTTCTTAATTTTAACTTCAGTTCATTGGAAGTGATAGATTTTATATATGTTGTTCACTCTCAGAATAATAATTAGTTCAAAAAAATCATGGAAAACACAGCAAGGGATCTAAACAAAACTGTGCAAAATGTCACCTTGCATGAACAATGCTCTGAAATTTTGCTTTTCAGAGATCAATACAAAAATCTGGTGGGAGTTATAGCTTAAATAGTAATAAGAAAATGTAACCCCCTAAACTTACACTAAATTACGCATGTTCTGCCTCCCCATCTTCAAAAAGCAAAGTGAGCCCATACATTCTTTCTTCTCAGTCTGAAGCACCAATTCTAATCTGGCTCATCATTAGAGAAAATAAAATTCAGAGTGAGTTCCAATGGACCCATTAGGGTTACTGGCTGAACACTCTATGGGTTGTGCATTTCATTAGAAATGACACACCGTCAACTAAAAAATTTGCACAGCTCTTCTTTCAGTGTCAGAAGCTTCTAAGGTGCATTCACAGTATCAAAAATTTGCCCAGTGTATGAGAGGTTTACTGTCAGCCTAAACATCCATGCTGCTCTATTGCTGAAAAATGCTTCTCATTGCTCCTGAAATATAACATCATAAAAAACTGGAAAATTTGAATACTGCTCATGGCCAGGGGAATGAACACAACCAACATTGGTAATATCCCTGGCAGCAGGAAGCAACCTAGACTTAGGTCTTATCCTGCTATGTGTAACGATAAGTCATTAATCTGTTAACAAATAAGGAAAGCTGAGAAGAAAAAAGGGTTCTTTATAGGGATTAGCTGTTGATTAGTTTCAAAGTTCCCATGCTTCACCCCATTCACTTACAAAAGTCATCATACAGCCAGCAGATTTTGCCCTCTGGCCCTTCTCTTGCCATTTCTTCTTCACAATTGCTTCAGTGATGAACTCCCCACTCCCTGTCTTGTGACTACCCTCTGAGAAAGACCCATCTGCAGTGACCTTTATCTTTCTGTCTCAAGACAGTTTCAAGGGAACTGCTGGAGCATCAATTGGAGCTGGATCTTACCCATAACTGCTCCATGGATGAAGCAGTCCATAATGTATGCAGATCTTTTCAGATAAGGGATTATCTGATCCAGTGTACTTTTCCTGCTGGAGTTGTTTTATCTTTCTGTTTCCCATCATGTCAAGAAATATAAAAAAAGTGTCCTTTTTTTGTACTTGATTTGTATGTGACTTTCTCGTATAGAAATAAAGACCTATAGGACAAATACAAATCTCTTGATATTCTGTACCAGAGTTCTATTACATTACTTGATCTAAACTTAAACCCACAGAATTAGAAAGAGTGAATAAATAGTCTAATGGGTGGGCGGGTACCTCCGTGGGTAGAAACCTCTTAGGTTCACAACCTTGTTCTGTCGGAGTATCCCATTCTGTCCTGGACCATATATTCTTAGCTCCTTCTTCTTTTTTTTTT
>VXBX01008415.1:1034091-1057770 GCA_013400415.1 Scytalopus superciliaris | reverse complement strand
GGGGGTGTCCGTGGAGAAGATGCCTTTGTATACAAGGCAATAATGACACATTAATATAATTTTGCTCTGACTTTAGGCATCAGGGCAGCTAAGGATGTTGCAGTGAGTTACAGCTTCCCAAAACGCCACCTCAGCCCTGCAGAAACATGTCTAACAGAGAGATGGGACCTCCATGCCCCCCCCTCGGGCTTCATGGCAGCTGCAGAACACGACTGGGGCAGGATCAGCTTTCGCACAATGCTTTATACCATGCCCTGCAGTCCAGATGCAGCAGCTGGGTGAGGCAGCTCTTGGGGGCTGCACAGAAACATCCCTAGCAGTTGATGTGCGAAGGCACACAATGTGTGACCCAACAGGTTCATCTTACTGCTGCTTGTGGTCTCCTGGCCCAGATGAAAGACAGCAGTTAAGTAGAAGGTCACTGCGTAAGCCTTTAAAACTCAGTCACTTACTGTCACAATGTAATCTACATGATCTGAGGGTGAAAAAGGTCTCTTTCAACTAGTCTATGAATGCTTGTAGCTATGAAAGCATATGGGCAAACTGAGTAGCAGTATTAAAAATTAATATAAGGCTCAGCAATGATGGAGTGCTGTAATTCACTAGCTAGTACTCTATGCTTCCAGGAAAATAAGAGGGGTCAAATAAAGTTGAACTAAGGGTGCAGATTTGTTAATCTTTTAGACTGTGGAAAGACTGACCCAGCATGTTCAGAGCTCCCACAGTGATTCAGCTGACCTGCTTCTTATGCATAGTCTTGTTATAACAATGCAGCTTCTACTTCCATCAAAACACATAGATACCAGGCCTGCAAAGGAACCTAATTTCCATGAAGTGATAACTTAATTCCAGTTTAATCCAGCAGTCTTCAGGAATCCCAGCTGGCAGGCAGCAGTCAACAAACAACCTTGGTGACTGGGTGTGCTCTAATCTGTGTGCAATGACTTTATATTTTAGCTTGTCCCTTTCAAAACTTCATTGTAAAGTAATAGTTCACTGAGGCCAAAGCAATCACAAGCAAACAGGCAAAGGTCTCAAGAAAATGCATCTGTGACACTGTCATGCTATTTGCATATAAAAACAGTTTGTGTCAATTCCAGACTCCCTTAATAAGAGACCCAAGCACTTCTGTTTGTTATTTCCTCATAGGTTTTCTGCCTTAACCAAGTCTAAGTATTCAATTTCCATAAATGCTAAAAAGGCTGTTTTTAGGGGCAGTTTCTTTGAACATCTCCATCTAAAACTGGCTAAAATTTTCTTACTTTTCCTTCTCCTCAAGTCCCATTGAAGACTCTACCCTGCCATTTTAAATAATCTACTTGGAAGTGGCTCTACTTCTCTATTTTCTGAGAATTGCAGGCAATAAATGTTTTCCTGGGTAACAAAAGTGACTTCACTCTGTCTCTCTCCCTCTCCCTTTCAGTTTTTTGCCCTGTAGTAAAAAATGCTGAAAAACTAAACCAAAAATGCATCACAGAAATGTTCTACTGAGGAAATGCTTGGCAAATGATCCAATCACTTCATAACAGCCTTTTTAATTACCTCTGAATAGTCCACGAAAGAACTACAGTGAACTCAGATGAAAAATCCAGCAGTCCTTGTATCATTTTCTCTCTACTGGGAGGACTGATGGTCCATAAGGAGTTTGAATTTCCCTCTAGATCTGCGAGAGTTATATCTTCTTTTCCATAGCCCTCTAGAAACTGCAAAGCAGCCTGTAGGTGCAGAAGAGGAAGAAGAATATTTCAGTGCAGTGATATCCACAAGACACAGAACCCCATTTTTCAGTCAGACAGAATTTTAAATGTTTGATTAACTGTAAATGCAGTGGTGTGCACTGATTGTTTTCTTCAGGTACCAACTGGGGCTGTAGTTGGGAAGGGGAATTTACAAAGTATAGTCAAGCTAAGAAGACAAAGCAAAAATAGCCTTGCTGTTGGATGGACATGTAGGCCAAAGTGAGCCTGAAAGTTCATGAAGTAAACTCAGTAGAGTCTATTTAATCTTGAGTCAAAATTTTACTCTGTCCTCTGTTAAGTATCTTTCTGCATAGAAAGATATCTGCAAAGGATAAAGGAACTTTGAAATGGATCAAGGGTAGGATCTAAGCTAAAAACCTGTTAATTCCTGAATGGGCTAGCAGCAAGCACTTATTTTAAAGTTATATCTGATCAAATGACAGTTATGTTAGTAATGCAACAGCTTCTACTAATTACTAGGCTTTTCAGCGTAGAAACTCCTGAAAACTTTGTGCATGTTGCTTCATGAAATAGTGAGACTATGCTTAAATGTTTGGTTTTAGATTTTAATGTCAAAATGTTGCTAGGCCATGCACACCTTTTTTTGACAGCACCACCTTTTCTCACTGGGAGGGGAAATACCTGTGTGCTACAGGAGGGACCATGGGGCTTCAAAGGGCTGTTGTGTCCCTGCAGGACATTAGTTTTGGCAGTACATCAACAGCACCATGTCTCCTGAAGGTTTGTGTCATTTAACAGGGAGGTTTTTATTCAGACAATAGGACAACTAAGATTTCTATATTTCAGGATTTTGTGGAAAGATGTCTAGATTAATGGTAGCTTGTCTGACCATAACCCAGCTCTGTTCTGACAAATGATCTGTCTGAACCTTTACTCATGCAAATCCTCTTTATAAAAGTCTCTCCAAATGATGGCAGCACTGCTGACAACTTATAACTACACAAAGAAAACTCACAAAAGGCCTCCATGGAAACATGCACACATTTTTAAGTAATGAGGTATTCTAAATTTCACTTACAGTGTCACCACTATAGCTTTTCAGAAGCGCATTGAAGCCAGTCTGATTCAAATCCTTGAGTTGACTCTGTTGAGCACTCATTGTAAAAATAGGCTGGGAAACAAAAGAACACACGCTTGTCACATTTACTTCCCATCAGCTGCTACACACACAGCACAGCATCCTGTGCATCACAGTTCAAGACAATTATATCACTCAATTCAGCAGCAGAAGGTCACAATCTCACTCCACTGAGATGCAAGCTACCTCCAATTATCTTGTATTTACCATGTGGACCTCTAGGCAGTCACCTGAGTGTGTCTGATGTAGGATAATTTATTTGGATTCCACTGTCAGTAGATTATGGTTTTATCTTGGAAAGGAAGACAGGATTTTACATTAGTGATATACTGACGTGCTCTTAAACCCAAAAGGGATCATTTGTGGAAGCTTTATGGATACCTTGCATAAAGCAGGAGAGTTCAATTCAATGACAGAATGAAGAAATAGCACAGGAAATACAGAGCAAAAACCAGAGTTTGTTTTTAGTGTGTCTTCTTTTTTACCTGATAACCTCCTAGAGTTATAGTGATTGATACATCTAGAGGCTTGTTGGTGATGCCTGCAACAGATTTGATTAAAGACATGAAGAGCAGTGGGAACCAGACAATACAAATCAGCAAGACGATAATCATGCCACCCATTCCATACTTCACAACTTTCTTTTTCTTCTGGCCTCTTGGTTGGGGATATCTCTGCAAAAGCAAACAGCAATATGGTAATGTCTCTTCTATCAGAGGTACACTTCATATGATTTGATGGGTAAATATATAATGACCTTAAGGCTTCCCATCTTTTGTGGTAATTTGCTACCCATGGCCAGGCCAGTTATTCTGAGGTTAGCCAAACCTGCACAGACACCTAATTTCTGGTGACAATAGAGAAAGTGACAAGGAGCCCATATCAGGTGTGTGTCCAGTGTGAAAGACATTGTAAACCTCTATGATTTTGATTCTTCACTACCATAAAGAAGGAAGAAATTGGGTAGGACAACCTGATTTTTTTTGGTCTGAATGAATGCAAACATGAACTCACAGGAACAAAATATAAAATAATAGCAGCAACAGTGATACAATTTGTTCCAAAAAACTGCTATTGTGAGTGACCCACTTTCTTCTATTTGTCCTTCCAAAGTTTTATCTCAAAGCTCCTTGAGGCAGTTCCTCTCATAGATCTTGAAATGCTGCAAACAGTATATTGAAGGAGGGGGGAACAGGAATATCTTTCGCTAGGAACTGACACACACAATCAGTAGGAATGTCTGATATTGCACTACCTCCACATTCATTCCATTCCTCACTTGCAGTATTTGTAAGAGTTGGTCACAGGCTTGGTCCAATCTGTTTCTAGTGAATCTCACACCAACAGCATTTAAATAATGTTTACAGTTTCATTGTTGTTCCTAGAATATTGACGCTGTGATGTAACATCCTTCCCTTTCTTAGTTTCTGAGACCAGAAGTGACTTTGCCTTTCTTCTCCTTGCAAAGCAGATCACATGGCATATCTGTTCTTCCTTGCCTGTAATTCATGCCCTCTGTTATTTGCCTCGTGACTGAATACTTCTGCAGCTTCACCATCCTGTAAAATGCCTTACCATCACTGTAATTTATTTTGGTCTATTCTCTTAATGCATTTTAGTCTGTAGTGTTTAGGAACCTGTCTTTAATTCACTGCATACTGCACGTGCAAAATAAAGATGCATTTTATTGCACTGTACCTCAAACGCATGCCAGAAATCTGGCTTTCAGGAAATTGTTCTTGCTTTACAACATGAATCCATAAAGCCCTATGAGAACATTAAGTTTGTAATACAATGCTATATTTAAAACAAATTAGTTACTATTCAAAAGTAATTTGTCTTAAGCTACAGAACACTGTTTTAATTAAAATATCATATCAAGATCAACAGGCATATACTATTTGTCTGTAAGAGATTAGTTCAGGCACCTTTAATGACATTACAGACATCTCAGAGAGACTCTAGCAGTCAAAGTACTTTGGCATACCACTCAATGTGTGAGAGAGACAGAACTAAAGTACCTTTAACAACACTCATAAAGTCATGGCTGGTTCTTTTGCTACATGGCATTAGCAAACACATGCTAGCTTAGACATGTGATCCTTCTATAGTGCAAAAAAACCACAGTGAGATGGACAGTCAAAGTAGAACTGGATTATTATTTCTCTGACTTCTGACGTTCTTTGGAACTTCTTCCACTCATGGCAGTAGTGGGAGTCAGAGAGAAAAAAGCCTATATACCAGATTTGTGTGCACTTTAGCTCCGAGTTAATCTAAGTGACATACTTGGAAAGTAATTGTCATTAAGAGACAGGATTATAATAAAAGTAGAAATACGTCAGTAACACTTAAAAATAAATCCATTTCAATGCAGATGTAGAATTTCTGACTGGTTTGGTCACTCTTAAAATAATGCTTAATTTCTATTTCAAACTGGCAAAATAAGCAAGCATATGGTTGCAATCTCTATGGTGGTTATAAGGAATCCAGAATTTGCAAGTTTAATTTGAACTGAAGCTTAAATGATTTTGGGAGACCGAAATTTCAGTCAGATAAATGGTGGGTTTATCTGGCCTAACAGTTCAGTTCTGGATGTGCATGGACTCTCCTGAGACAAAGGAGCCAGCTGAGTTCCCCCTGCAGTTACAGGAACCCCGTGTCCCTGGGACTTACACCACAGGGGCAGGAACTCTTCCTTCTACTGGCCTTTCTCTACAGTTTCCCTGCTACTGGGGGGTACTCAGTTGTGTGTGAGACTGTGTGAATACCAGGACTTTCAACCCCAGCCTTGAAACCTCGGCAAGCAATTAAGCCACATGCCTGTGGAGTTCACAGTAATGGTGGAGAAATCAGCTAGGCACAAAAAAGAAGCCATTTGAAATTTCACTCGCAGTGGTTGCCAACTAACGTAAAACACCAATAGTATGAATATTTCTGAACATAAGCACGAGGTATATCCTCAAACAAACTGTTTCTATGGTGCATTTCTCAACTGTTCAGGGACTTTTGATCATTTCTCTTAATTTCTGCAGGGGAGAGAGGAGACCTGGATAACTCATATGGGGCTTCCTTACTTTTTCTGACTCTCGCCAACACTTCAGGATGAATATATGAGCATAGATATCTTCAACACAGATCCAGCTGGAAAGACTGAGAGTGGTATCAGTCCAAACCCAGTCCATTACTGCTCTCAGCTCAGTCAAAAATGGAACTAGGCGGAACCTGAATGGAAACCACAGCAAATAACTCATCAGAAACAGAGAGATTACACTGAACAAGCACAGCATGATGGGAGGGAGAATTAAGACAATATTAAAAGAGCTCAGTGGAAGATTTTTTAAACACAGATACAATCATATCCTGAAATTGCATGGCTAGTACTGATCTTAGACCATTGCTCATGATCCTCTAGATCTCCTTGGCAGGCTATAAGCACGCTTTTGCATCGTTATGCCCCAGTAATTGTGATTGAGCCATTGATGGAACAGTAAAAGGCTTTCCCATATCCCTAAATTCCTCTGACCTGGGAGTGGAGACCGTATTTTCCAGAGCATGGTGGGAATTTGTTTTATACCTCCTTACACCAAGTCATGCACGGCATCTTTCCAGTAGGTGGGTAGTCCTCAGCTGCATATGGAGCTGGGCTTTATGACTCAGGATTAGGCAGCAGAAGAAGGTGGGCTAGCAGGAAATCAACATGCATATAACAGCTGTTCAAAGTGCATCATTCCCATTACTAGTCCCACACTTTTCTGATCAGCCAGCTCACAAAGAGTATTTCATATGAGGAAAGCTTTCTTCTGTAACTTTATCTACTGGAATGCAAGAAGCCCATTCCACAAATATTGTGAAAAGGCTGAAAGTATTTCAGTTTTTCTGTGAAATACATACATGCTTTGAACAGGCTTAATCACAAGATAATTGGAACAGTGTAAGTGGAGGGTGGGGCATGCATATATAAGACCACCTTTCACTCTGAGGCAATGTTATGCCTGTTACTTGCACTAACATTCCTAACTCCTGAAGAGTTTCAAATGTGCACCACTTCTCAAAGAAAATGTTTTTTGATGCATAGTTCTTATTTCTCAGGTGTATTGTCTTTCACTCTATTTCTTTCACTTGCTGAGGCAGAATCTGTAGACCTGCACCAAAGATCTCTTTGGGACTTGACACTACTAGTTTTTAGGCCTTCAGAACATTACCTGTTTTCCAGCACAATGTGTAGCCTCTGTCTCTGTTTACAGAGGTGATTTCTTAGAAGTTAAAAATGTCTCTTCCATAGGGGCCTGAATGGCTGACTAGTAAATCAGGCTTCTGGGTTCAGTGGCAGATTGATTTTTCTGAAGTTTGCAATTCTGGCATAAATCTATTTTTTTTGTGGACTACAGGCAATATATGGCATATACAGAGTATGCTGTGCAAAATTTACTGTAGTCTGTGAAGAAAAGTCATGCATAACCCCACCAACTCATGATCACAGATCCTTATTACACAAAAGAAAGAAGGGCAGTAGGTCTACACTTACCCTTGAAATAAGAACAGGTTGACATAGTTATAACTTTTTGTGAGGAAGTTACCAAGAACACGAGTTGGATATCCACAGCGTATCTGATATGCTGATAAGCCAAAATAAACACATTTCACAAAATACCAGAGCTGGGCAACGGTGTTCTGGCTAAATTTCCTGTAAAGTAAAAGACAGATAAAGGAAAATTATAAGCTTTTTATCTGTGTATGATCAAATTAGCTTGAAATGCTTTATGCTTCTGGCAGTTTCCCTTTCCTGAGGTAAAAGCCCTAGGTTTCTGGCCCCACTGCAGGGTTAAAACAGTGTTTGAAAGATGCTGAATGAGCAAATCTATAAACAGCATCCACTGCCACCTCAGGGTCACCTCAAGCGAGAGGCTGGGAATAGGCTTCTCAAAAAGTGAGAGCTTGGGGCAGCACCCTCTCTCTCTGGATGCTAGAGGTCACTTTATGCACAACACGGAGTAGTTTTCCCTTGGCCTTCATGCTGTCACATCCCTCTGTGAACCCTGTGTAGGGGCTGAATCCAGGTAATTTTAATGGCTAATTTTGTTCATGGGAGAGCCTCATACAGGAATTTAAGAAGCAGTGACCCCTGAAAATATTTTTCACTCTTCCTTGATTAAGTCTTATTCTGACAAATGGTTCAGGAGCCTGTCTAGTTGAGTTTTCAATATCTGTGAAGATAGAGATCCCACAGCCTGTCTGAGGAGGCTGCTCCAGTGTCTGACCACAGTCAAGAGTTTTCATCATATCTAACTGGAATTTCCATTTTTTTTCCAGCTTGTGCCCTCTTGTCCTGCCTGAAGAGAGCTCAACTTCTTCTCAATGCCCTCTTAATAGGTAGCTGAATACAGCTCTCCACTTTCTCTTCTCCAGATTGAACTAACCCTGTTGCCTCAACATCTTCTCACATGCCATGTGCTCCATCCCCCTGCCTATCTTGGTGAACGTGTGCCTCTTCTGGCTGATGTTCAGTAGCACGGTGGAACTGCAGGAGATGCATCATGATGGACAGGTTTTGTCAGCCAGCCATAATCCAGTATTTTCAATTAAATGTAGCAAAACTAGTTTCATTAACAAATTTGTAGGGGTTTCTAAGACTTGGCCTGACTTAGGAGGAATACAGGAGACCTCAGATGCAGATTCAAGATTAACAATTTGATAAGGATTTCACAAAAGCACAAAAAAAGCAAAAATTACTTTATTTGATACCAATTCTCAGTTTGAAGCAAATAAGAGATCCATTTGAAAAATGCATTTCTTTTCCAAATTTGGGCCCTATTGCTACTGCACTGAGGAAAAATAAAACATTTGTTTTTGAGAGAAAGTGAGACCTTTCTGTTTTTCTTTACACCATGCACCTATTTTTTTTCCCAGTAAAATAACTTGACTGTTAACTAAGTTAACTGAGCTCAAGTGACACACTCAATTTCCCAGTACAATCAATGGAGTGAGGTAAATACTTCAAGGCAATTTGAACTATGAAGGGGGGAATTAGCCAAGTACTAGGGAGGGAACCTTACACCTCTGCACTGCAGACTGAGGTGCTAAGTGTCTTGAGCTATGCAATGACAAATTTTAGATTTGGGAGTGAACCTGACCAGGCATGTGACACAAAATTTCACACAGCAAGTGAACACCTCCACACCACCTCCAGAGCCAAGTGTCAGGAGCAGGGGAGGAGGAATTTGCTCTTCAGAAGAGACATGGGTTTTAGACATTCCTCAGTCTACAGAGATTTAAATCCACAGATCAAACATTCCAGGAAAGTGCTACATTATAAATTAATCTGAGGGAGACATTTTCTACTTGCTCTTCTGAAGCAGCATGCAGCAGTCTCGGCAGCAGGGAATTAGATCAGAAGCCAACACTGTCTCAAGCTGAAGGCTCTCATCACTCAGTTACAGGCAATTTCTCTTACATCTGCTTGCATTTTGGCCTAAGTTGGGAATATTTCTGTACATATATAATTAATTCTTCCTCAGACTTATATTGGCCACATTTATTGCTGTGGAAAGGCACTCCAACATTCTGCTTATAAATGATACCAAGAAGAAACCTTTTCCAAATGATTCCAAAGCCTAGCTAGAAACATATCAAGATTAAATGCAAGCAACTTGGTAGAGCATAAGTATTCCATCCATATTGTTTGTTTATAAAGGTTATACCTTTCTGTCACTCCAGGCAAGATAAAGAACATCCAGAAATGTATTCCAAAAACAAGGATGACCTGGAAGATGACCTTTCCCATGACAGTCTTTTTGAGGTACAGTGCTCGATCTACCACCATGGTACCAAACTGAATGAGCACCATCACCAAAAATGCCTCCGGGACCTGGTCCTCTGATAATGAAGAGGTGATATCTGCTGCAGCGGAGTGTTTCTGAAAAGGAAAATATAAGGGTGGTGGAGGAAGAAGGGCACTCACATGATATTTGGCATCTACAACATGTAAATCCTGTTGAGGATTGACACATAAATGACTCTGTGACATACCCCAAAAGCCCAAAATCCAAAGACAATGATGATGAAGTCCACTGTATCTGCGAGAAACATCAGCACATACACATCAGTCACTGCACTGTAGTCTGGATGAATAAGATTGTAGAAAAACTGCCTGATGGGCACATACACCTGGAGAGTCCTGTAACAACACAGACCATAATGTGATTTAATAACACGTAACTTGAACTGAAGAAAACAAAGGCTGAATGTGGTATGACTAATATTTTAAAAGATATCTAAAATCTACTCTGGCAGCCTTCATAGGACTCCACAGACATCAGTCCCTTGCTCTGATTGCTTCTAAACCACTGTATTAGAATTTGTTCAGTAGAAATATACAGAGTCAACCAAGTTCACATGGGATATTTAGCTTTTTTATCAGGCAGATGCTATTTGAACAACTGCCAATTATGTCTGATGTTCAGCTGCTGGGATATCTGCATACAATGAACTCTTAACAGCAGTAGTAACCTGCTCTCTTTAAAATGCTAGTTTACTGCTTTACTGATTGGAACCTCTCCCCAAAACCCTCACCACTCCTCACGTTGCTCACTTTTTAATTGTAAAGGCCTTGGCTTTGATCATTTGTTCTCGAAACTTTTCCATAAGAAGCTCCTTTCTGGATTTTTGCTTGATGCTTAACACACTGCTTCCTTTCTGACTGCTGTTCCGTGTACTGGTACTCCCTGGAAAAAAGGGGAGGGAAAGAAAAGCCAATTCAAAATAAAAGCTTAAATACAAAAACTAGGTCATAAATCTTGAGGCTTTCATCCCATATATGAGTCCCACATTTCAAAAAAGCTTTGAGACTACTTATTTTGCTTTCTTCCCAAGTATGATAGAATCCTGTGAGCATCCAGTTAAGGTTTAATCACTGGCAGATCAAAACTTGATTAGTAAGTATAAAAAGAGAAGACTAGTGATAAAGCAACTGATCTGATTCAGTCACCTCAACTGGTAATATATACATTTAGGCCAGAGTAACTCTGCCCTTTTTACAAGATGGGACAGGTAATCTGCTCCAATATACCTAAAACCTTTTCTCAGTTCAAGCATCATCAAATGTAGATATGAAAAATACATATGCTTTGTATTCCCTCTAGCTAGAGATTATGCTGAACCAGAATTTCTGGATCTCTGCCACACTGAGCATTCCTTTCCCAGCTTTTGGATAATGTAATTTTAAAAACATAATGAATCACAAAGTATGGCTCTCCATTTGAACTTTAAGAAGGCTTGGAGTGTGTCCAAACATGAAGATACATTGGTTCATTTCCTATTTCATCACTGAGAAGCAGCAGCATTCAGTAGCCCCTGGGAGATTCGCAGCAACCAGCACAAAGTTTCAGCAGAACGATCCGATGGGAAATGAATGTTTGCTCTTCAAACCCCAGAAATGCCATGACATTTACCTCTCTTAGATCTGTGTGAGGAGAAGCTGGACCTATGTGAAAGCTGTGATATGCTGCTGGAGCTCTTCCTCCTGATGGCAGTCTGTTGCTCGGGGAAGTGGACGTGGATGGACTCCACTGACGCTGCAAGATTGACAGATTTCAAAGAGGCAGAAGAGTCTCTCCTGCCTCCTGCCAGAGAGAGCTCATCATCAGTATCCTCTTTATTACTGGAGCTGTCTCCTTTCTCATCTTCATCCCACAGTCCATGACACTAGAGGAAAAAGAAGAAGAGAGCTTATCCACCTTGTGTTTCTGTCACATGCCTGTATTTATCACAGGCATGGCTAAGCTCAGTCTTGTGTTCACAGTGGGGAAGACAAATTCATTGCGTTGGGATATCACAGAATCACTTAGGTTGCAAACGATCTTTCAGATCATCAGTTCAACTCTTAACCCAGCACTGCCAAGTCCACCACTAAACCATGTCCCTTTCATGTCACACCTACACATCTTTTAAACGGCTCTAGAGATGATGACTCAACCACTTCCCTGGGCAGCCAGATCAAATGTTCAATAACCATTTTGGTGAAGAATTTTTTCCTGGTATCCAAACGAATTACTTTCCTATATCACATGAATGACTTAAAAATTTAAAACTAAAAATTATAAATAAAATAAGAAACTACAGGAACCCAGATTACCTTTAAAATGGATCTGTGGAAGAATAAAGCAAGAAGTTGAACAAGATCATAGTGCACATAACCCTCCTTCTTCTCAATGCCGATAATATTGGGTGGATGGTAAGGTTTATCTTTTGTGTAATCCACATGTTTATTCCAAGGAAAGAAGCCAAACTGGAAGAAGTACTTTATGACAATGGCCACCTGTTCAGAAACACAACACACTTGGGGTGTTTTATAAGTATGTCAGATATAATAGCTTCAGGACATTAAGAGGGGGTAAATACGACTACTTTGTCAGTTTTATGCGAAGATAAATAAGCATATTCATTGCTACAGAGGAATAACACTTCACATTCCTTCAGTAATAAAGTCAATCAACATTCACCAACAAATGATGCTCAGTGGTACTTCAGATACCACAAGCAGTGAATACTGCCTCTTGATTAACCGTTACACAGTAACTGCTTGCAAATGGTCTGTTCTTGTGATAACCACTTTACGTGCCAGTAAGGACATTGCTCATTGCAATGAAGAAAACAACAAACAAGATCTTTCCATACCACAAAAGTTGCTGAAGACTTTAGCAAATATTTATCTTAATATGAAGGGCCAGAGGCCCCTGATCCTAGAGATCAAAACCAGAAAAGAGACCATGCAAGACTTACAAATTTCTTTTTCTGTGTTAGACATGGGGTTGCAAAAACAGCAGCATACCTCAGTGTAGACAATGGCTGTCATCCAGAAACGCTTGCTTGGCCGAGGAACAGACAGCATGGCCCACAGGAATATGAGGATGGGAAGCACCAGGGTTATCATGGAGGCAGAGATCATATGGTTAAGGATGATCACAAAATAGCACACCATTTCTGACCGGGCCACCAGTGTATTGTACAGGGCATAAATAAGGAGCAGAACTCGAGGCTGACCAACATAGAACTTCTCTGACTCCTCCAGCTCATCATCACGAAACATCCTGTGAGAAGCAGAGTATCATAAATGAAATGAAAATGAACCTCACAAGAGCTGGTTTTCAAATTGCTACTATTTTTCCTTTTGAAAAATATTAAATTCTGCTGCTAAGTTCAATGGAAGGAAAAAAACCCAAGATGTCATTTAGTATTACAATCAAATAGCGTTCTAAGATTTTAAGCTCAGAAAACAAGAAATTATGGCAAAATAACTAGAAACACTGTTTTTTTGATTTGCCCAGGATGTCAGCCTGGCCTAAGAACTTCTACAAACATCACTTTCCTACAGCTGCATAACCAACATATCTCATGCAAATCACATCATACTGGTGTGGATTCATATCTGATTTATCAACACAGATAGGAATTTGAAGAGAAAACAGAAGTACATCACGATATCTGTGTTATGAATAATCCTGGGATTAGAACATAATAAATGCCCTTGAGCATGTGTCCAATCTTCTCTTTACAAGACTTAAATAAATGCAGCAGCTTTCAGGTACATTCATAATCATCTCTGCTTTTCGTAAAGAGTCTCCTGGTCTGAGAATAGATCTTACTGAAAAGCAAAAATTACTACGGAAAAAGAGAAGACATGACACATCCTCTCCCTCTCCAGATACAGTCAGGCTGAAAGACATTTTTATGGTTTAAGATATTGTCCCTACATTTGGGGAAGCTCTCCCCAGCTGAGTCAGGCCAGAAAGCAGATGAAGAAGTGCAGTGGCACCATCCCCACCTCTGTGCTGGTTGTGCTACTGAGCACAGTGTCGGAGGGGCAAAGAGAGGAACAGCCTTATGAAAGTACTTAGCAAGGTGGTCTCTCTACAAAGCCCTCAGCTCCTACTGGCTTAAACAGAAAATGCCAAAGGTCAGAGTTTCGCTTATAGTAATCCAAAATAATTAAAGGATAAACTTTTTCCCAGATAGCCCTGGAGGAAACTCATGTGAAATCACAGCTGTCTGGAGAAGAGAAGCCTTCTCCACAAAGAATACTTAGAAAAGCCCTTGACCCCATGATAATTGCAGCACAGAAATTCAATGCTAATTGGAACAACTAAATATTGTATCTAGGGGGAAAGCAGAGATTTCTTCCAAGATGAATTTGAATAATTTTAGAAATCTGTAGTTAGAACAACTGCACAGAAAATGGGCTTCTTCTCTTAAACCAAACTTAGCACACAGTCTGTATCATAAACTACAGACTAGTTCTGAGATAAAAAAAACAAGTAATGACAAAACTTTACACATTGTGACCAACAATTTTTCCTTGTCAAAGGTTCTTACTTGCTCAGAAGCAGCTCACTAGCTGTTAGCTCATGTGTCAGTGGGGGGAGAATCGTATCAAGTCTGTCCGTTCGGCTGTCGTCTGGGCTCACCATCATGAGACTCTTACCAGCTGAGTCATCTGGGGACCCAAAGGGAAGATGTTCAAAGCTGACAGCTTTGCTATAGGAAGGTGGAGCTTCTGCATTGCTATCCACCGTGGAGTACAATGGCACATCAGTATCAGGAGTATATGCAGCTCCTTCTGAATCCAGGCTATAATCTTCCACCTCCTCTTCCTCCAACCTTGATGCAGAATGAGCTCCTTCCTCTTCATGCTCCCCTTCTACCTCTTCAATGGTTTCTGTTGTCCCCTGACGAGAATAGACCATGGTGACCTGCGTAGGTTCACTGTCAGAGACGGATGAAGAAAGTGAGTTGAGGTTTACAAGACTCACAACCAAGCAAAGTTTGTTAATTGTGCCTTTATGCAGACAGCTGAGCACAACCCCATTGTATTCCCAGGCCTTCAAAGTCCATGTAATCTGGTAGAAAATATATCATCATGACCTCCTACACAGATGGAACATCTGGGTCCATCTGCTCCCTGAATGACATCCCACTGAACTCACAGTGATTCATTATTTTTTCACAGCAGCAAAGGGCAAATAAAAAGGGAAGCTACACTAACTTTCTGAAAGTAGTTCAAACACTTTCCGACCAGTTGACTTGCTATTACATCTCTTTAAAGCATGCTCCATGGTGAATGATAGGCAGCCATGGGGTTCCTTCTAACAACCACTATATGGGTGCTGTATACAACTGGAACAGGAGCTGAACACACACATACCAACTCTGATTCCAAGCAAGTGAACATGTAAATTGCTAACATGAAGAAATACAACCTGGATTACAAAACTATTTCAGTAACAGGGTATCTTGCTTACCATTAGATTGCTCTATGTTCTTCAATGAAGTCTTCATTTATACTTTATCTGCCTGCTTTACTTCTGTATGTACCTATTTTCTTTTGCACCTGTCCTTATTCACCCTCATCAGTTTTCTGCTTGATTCACCTTCCTTATTCTTGACTTTGGATGGAATCCTAGAATGATTTGGGTTGGAAAGGACCTTAAAGATTATGCAGTTTCAACTCACCTGTTGTGGGCAAGGAGACCTTCCACTAGACCAGGTTGCTCAAAATCCCATTCAACCTGGCCTTGAACACTTCCAGGGATGTAACATCCACAGCTTCTCTGAGCAACCTGTTCCCGTGTCTCACCACCCTCTGAGTAAAGAGTTTCTTCATAATATATAATCTAATCTTGCCTACTTTTAGTGTAAAGCATTACCCTTTGTCCTATTGCTCTATATCATTGTAAAAAGTCCCTCTCTAGCTCTGTTTTGGGCATCTTTTAGGTACGTGAAGGTTGCTATGTGGTTTCCCCAAAGCCTTGTCTTCTCCAGGCTGAACAGCCCAAGCTCTCTCAGCCTGTCTTCATAGGAGAGATGAAGACAGGCCCTCTGACCATCTTTGTGGCTCTCCTCCGGACTCACTTCAACAGGTCTATCTCCTTCTTATGTTGGGGGTCCCAGAGCTGAATGCAGTAGTCCATAATTACTTTCTCTCTTAAGTGTACTGCAACAGTCTCAGCTGTAAATTCACGTAGCTTGACAACTCCAGATGGGAATCTGAACACCATATTTGTTGGCTTTGCTTTCACCCTTTTCATCTCTCACAAGCATTTTTTCATCTCACCCCTCAAACATCACTCTTTCTCTTTTTAGTCTCTATTCCAGTCCTTCTCCACATATTAGACAACAGGCATCAGCTCAGTGTCTTTTCTTGGCTGCATGTCCTTGTATCTCAATAGAGACAAAACTAGATATCACATAGCTCCTATTAAATAAATGAGGTCATATTTTCACCTAAAGTATAACCTTCTACAGAAAACTCGCACTGGCAAAGCCATCTGGCAGTACCATCTTCTGCCAAAATTAAATATTAGGTTCCATCTCTTTTTCTTTTACACTGCTTATGAACTTGTGGCTATATTAGATACTTTATTTTTAGCATTTTAATTAGCACATGTAACATTTATGATCATGTGTGTTTTGATGATTCACAGTAGCACTCATCTTGGTTAAAATGCACAAAATCATAAACCCCCATAATTTCAAAACTGACTGACACAAAAAATTTGTAAAACACTTCCAACATGGAAAAACAATGATGCAATGTGCCATAAAATTTCATATTTATGATATTAATTGCAATGCTGCTTTCAAACATCATCTGAATCCTTGGGTTTTACCCCCTAAAAAGTGAGTGAACAGCTCTGAATGGCTCTCTCTTGCACTGGATATTAATATTATTCACTGTCTTTTCATAGCTATTTTCCCTTTCTTAATTCCAACACTTTACTCAATGGTAAAGTAATCAAAAACTATTTAGCAATCTTTCCTATATGGGGGAAACTAAAAATTGAAAAACCAAGGCCAATACTGCCTATCTTAGTTTCTAAAATTAGACATCTAAACCCATATTTAGGCTAACTCATTAGCTGAGAAACTTAACTTCCAGCTTCCAATTTAAGAACAACCATCAGCTCAGTAACTCTGAAAATCAGACACTTTTTTAGCTGATTAAATGCAGATTTTAGCCTGCTAGACAACCAGCGTAATGTAATGGATCAACTTTTAGAAATACATGAATTAAGGATGAAAAACAGAACACAACAAAAAACAGATTAAGAAGTGAAACAACAAATGAATCCTAGGTTATGATCCTGACTTTGAACCTCAGAACCATGCCACAACACAGAAGGGAGTAAAGCTTCCGTTAACCATGCAAACCACTCTTTACACCACGTATCCGCAAAGGCAAACTCACGTACACTGCAGTAAGTACAATGGTATGGGTAAACGAGTGAACAAAGCATGCATGAGTTAAGCACCTTGACACTATACTGCCACTGTCAGCTGATGAGGAGGACATATCCATGCTCTGCATTTTACGAAGCCTAGGTCGAGCACGCTCACTTGTTTTAGGAACAGTGTCTGGTCCATCTAAATCATCAAGGGTTGACTGCCTTGAGAACAGCATGGTTGCTTCAGTGTAGCAGCTAGCAGCGCAAACAGTTATAAAGACAGTGTTAAATACAAATGGTATTACCGTACAAATGGTTCAGTAAACAGATATGCTTGCCATGCAGCAAAACACTGACAAGAGAGAAAAGGTTCAGAGAGAAGATAAGGATTTGTTTAGATTCACCATGAAAACGCATTTCTATGCTCAGCTTGCTCACAGTCAATGTCACATAGTGGCTATAGAAGGCTAACAACCATCTATTCGTCTTCAAGAAGATATGAAACCAACACAGTGCTCTACATGCTTTCCAGGGGCACATTCTTATGCATGTGAGCAGGTTTTATTTTGTTTGCCTCTGAAATTTCAAAATTCCACAAGAATACTTTGGGAATTGACCTCCTCTGTACAAATTCCATTTTATAAATGATATACTGTGCTGAACCTTTTTGCACAGGTACAAGCCAATTTTCTAAAAGAGCCTTTCAAATTGAATAAGCTTGTATTCCACAAATAGCAAAATAGCTGTCAGACATTGGCTAATCCTCTTTCCGAACCAAAGAGCCAAATCGGATATGTTACTTAGCCAGCAGACACATGCCAAATATAACCTGTTCTGCATGGGATGGCTTTTATTTTGATATTTACTAGGAAGCCCTGTGATTCTTTCCAGAAAATTTAATTTAATTCAATCACAGCTTAAAAGTATTTCAAAATTGGTAACATGCACATGTTGAGATAAAAACCAGATATAATAAACCCTTATCTCCTTTCACTTATCAAATACAACAGGACACCAGAGACATACACCATACATAGAGCATTTATGTGTTACTGGAGAAAAGAAGAACTGGATGAGTTATGAGAAAGAAAGTACATAATTAAATACAAGCATCTAACATAACAACCGGAAAGAAGCAAATACCTTAATGATATATGGTAGGTAAAAGGATTGTTTCTCCTGTAAAGATCTTTGAAAAACACAGATGTCTATGAAATGAGTTGTGACCTAGTGTTTTAACACATGTAGGGACCTGCCTGAATCTCTCAGATAGAATTAGAGAAGAAGGGGCCCCAAAACACAGGATTTACACTCTACTTTTCTTCTTTTGAGTCCATCTGTGTTGCACCTGAGCAGCAGGGGATTTGCTTCCTTGGCAAGCATTAAGTTTGTCCAGAGAATTGAGAAAGAGATCAGAAAGGAAGTGCAATGGCATTTTCTGTGTTACTTTAGTTTTGCTAGCTTCAAGTGAGGAAAAAAATCTGCTGGCATGAAGTGACAGTTTGCAATTATTGCCTTAAGAAAAACAGGGAGAAAACAGCAAAATATGTGGAGCAAAGAAGCAATTATTCTTAGGCTTACACTCACTGATGATCTTTTTGACAGAATGGGCTGAGCCTAAAGCACACCTTGGTCTTTGAACAGAAGGAAAGAATCACCAAGACACAAAACAAAGGCACTGTGAAATATTTCTCTTAAGAACAGTCCTAATGGCAGGGGCACCTCTGTCCTGCCAGTTCACTTGGACAAGGCCCTTTACAAGCTACTTCATTATTTCTGTATGTGCACAAAGGCACAAGGTCCTCCAGACAAAACCTAGAGGACTGTCTGCATGGTGCATGGTTTTGATGAAGCAGAATATGCTGCTTCCTATGGGAACAGGAGATCTGCCCTGGAGGCCTGATTCAGCAGCATGGGAAGCAGTTGAAGCTGTGTTACTAACTCAGGGGGCTCTTGAAGGAGGAGGTTTCCCTCTGCACATACACCTGATAGAGTACAGCCAGGATGCTGTTCTATCAGTGAGGCTGAAGTGCTAAAATATGGGGAGATGGCAGCAAGTACACAATATAGTTTTGCATATTACCTTTCTGTCTGTCTATGTGCTACAATGTTATCCACGTGCTATTTTAGATCTCAAGGGCTGAGTTTATTATTTTCTAAGGAAACACCTATTACTAAGGAGTTGAAGTATTTTAAATGCAGACATAGTTCAAAAGGAACCTTCCAAGAGCCTTAAGTGGATCAGCTGTTGAAATCAAAGTAGCACATGCCTGTTCATGTATTTTCAATGGAAGAAACATATGCCAGCTGCCCTCCCAAACATGGAAGTCCTGACCTGGCTCCCAGAAAAATCAAAAGAAAAACATCTATTAATCTCAATAGATAAAAACATTTACCCAGATGAGTGTGTGAAATATATGATATAAAGCTGTTTTAGATGACGAATGAATCATCAGAATAATTATTGACTGAGCAGCTGTTCTGTATCATCAAATGTCAGGAGATTTGTATGAGACAACCCCTGTAGCACAGTCTATATATTCTTTATGTACTTCAGGGACATGCTTCCAAACATGGAGGAAATGAGTACACCAAAGAAGTGGAGAGATTTACACTGGGCAAAACTGATGTTCACTCAAGTTGTTGATTATCACATAAATTTGATCCAAGTATATCTTCCTGAGTGACTTTTCAAATTTGTGTTCTTGGAGACCTTGAAAGGCATTAGCTTCTTGAAATTGTTCAGGAACTAGGTATTTTAAACTGAATGTTCATAAAAAGCCCTGAGTTCAAGCATTTTATAGAAATTTGACCAGGCGTCCATTTGAAATGGGGATATAAATATATATAGCAGAGCTGTTTTTATACTCAGTGAGCAGGAAATTTTTGAGTTTATGACTTCCTTTTTGCTAAACAAATTTACCCTACCCAAGGAGTTTATTAGCTTAAGGGGTGAATTACAAATTTTTCTGGATGTTTTTTCTGTCCATGGGCTAGTTACTGACTAGCATTATCTGTTTGAACTACTACATTCTGCACACCTGCAAGTAAAACTTCCAAACAATTCCTAACATTCATAGTCCTAAAGTGGACCTTGATGCAGCCCAAACAGGGATTCTCCCTTTATCCTTTCTCCTGCCTCACTAGGCGAAAGTTACTTCTCCGGTACTCCCTGCCTCAAGTCATATTCTCCCATCTGGTGAGGGAAGCACAGACAGAAAGTGGTGCTCATAAACACCCTGACCACACTTGTATGTTTACTCTTACAGAAGGGTCAGGAGCTCCCACCTGCAGCTCCTATAAAAGTCTACACAAAGGTAGAGTTGGGAACTGAAAACATTCTTTGTGGTGGACAAAAATTAATACAAACTGAACTGAATACAAAACCTTTGATATTCTGAAATCTGACTAAGGACCTATGTACAGCTGCTATTACATAATAATAGGAAAAGTCCCATCATGGTGGCAAACTAGTTTTAGTAAGTTCCTAATCATCTTACAAAAATTCACAAGCTATTTAACCTAATAAGCAGTTCATCAGTCAAATGGAAACAAACTGTGGCAAATGCTCCACCATGCTAGATCTCAATCCCTTCTGGTGGTATTCCTCAAATAGTTTGGTAAGGATCAACTTCAATCTCTTCTCCTCCTGAACTTTGCACTTTGCCTTTAGGATACATTAAGAGAAACCAAATAAATACTTTATGAATACCTTACTGTACCTCTAGCTACTGTGTGGAAAAATGACTGAGAAAAAATGACACCTCTACCAAAAGAGAACCCCCACAAAGGATATTATACAGAAGTCCTCTTAGAGCTGTATCTAGGGTAAGAACAACATCCCTGGATTAGACCTTGAGGGTCAGGTCTGAACTTCACAAGAAATACACAGTTTCTGCAACTGATAAGGAGGGTTCTTTCTGGATATGCAGTATTTAGAGCACTAAGCAGATACCTACAATAATTCCTGTCCTGAGTAGTGAGGATTATGATTATAATGGAATAGTTTCTGTGCTTCATCATTCCTGTGAACTTCCAGATGTGCTCACCTTACTCATGGACCTAATGTCCACTGCAGAATTTTGTTTAGTACAATCAAAGGATAACTGGAATAGAAACCCTCTGCCACCTCTCAAAAGTTTTCCACTGCAACCCGAGATCCATGATCACAGAGATTCTTTAGATTTAATTAGTCACTTCTACATTTACTGGAAATCATTACTTTGAAATATAACATGCCATCTTCTCTTGTTTGCATAAATTAAAAAAAATATCACTTATTAAACTCTCATAAAGTTTACATTTTACATTCTAGAAAAGGTCATAAGCACTTCTGTAGTCCCTGGAAGAGATATGCAAGAATGCCCCAATAAACAGATGGCATTATCATTGAATCAACAGACTCATTGTTTCCTCTACTAGTATAGCAGATGTCCACGATTTGTAAATGCTCAGTGTGAGAATATTTGATTGTTCATTATCAGAAAGAGATTTTGAGATTAGAGAAATCAGTCCTAATACAGACTTTGCTATTCCTTTGTTGATAAATCCTGTGACTTCTAAGGAAATGGAGATGACAGAAACACGTGGAAGATTTAACTCTTTCTGTTGCAAGGCAGAACCACAGAATCATTGAATTCTCTGAGCTTGAAAAGAGTTTCTAAATGTGTAAGTGTGCTCAAAACAGGGTGGAAAATGGGTGGCTATTCTGAAAAAAAGAAAAGGCATAAGTGTAGGTCAACCCTGGATACCAACTCATTGAAGAGGCACAATCTATACATAAAAATTACAAGGTGTGTCTTTCTTTATTATAATTAATTTTTGAATCGGTTTCCCTTTGTTTACAGTTAAAGTTCCTGCTAAACATGATTATAGAGTAATGATAACTTCTATCTACAGTAAACACTGTGACCAAAAATAATGAAAGCAGGACCGATATTGCCATTCATTCTTTAGGTGAGACTGAACTTTGTGGAGTTAAAATCTGCCCTGCAGATATCCAAGTCAGTCCAAGAGAACTGGTTAGTAGAATTTGACTTTACATTTTTCTCACATCATCTGACTTTCATAAAACTTTGAGAAAAAACACAAAGGTGTTGCTTAGTTGTGTAACTAGCCACTGAGAAAGATTTGCTCAGATTTGGTGTTTTTACTGGAGTGAACCTCTCCAAGTACAGTGCTCACTCTGGGGAGCAATTTGTGGATATTTTGTTGAAGCATAGTACTCACAGGCACTCTCTTAAACCTGCTTTTCAATAATATCAGAAAGCAAGACAATCCCTCATTATTTTCAGTCTGCTGACATCTACCCATATGTCATTATTAAAAGCTAAGCATAATTTGCTGTACACAGAAGGTTCTGAGTTTGCTGGGAGCATCACACACAGCACAGTAATTTTGGCAAGGGACTTGATGGCATCTATTTTCAGAAAAGAATGAGGATGGTGGTTTTCCTGAACTAGTATGGGTTAATAAACATGTAGTTCTGTTGGACTGTAATCATAGCAGTTAGGAAATCAGACTATTCAAATGGGTTTTGCCCTGTGAGTATGCGAGGGGGATTTTGTTCTCTCAAATGCAAAATCTCTTTCAGTGCAAAACTTTTTTTTTTTTTATTTGTGGGCAACAGACAACAATTTATTTTACAAAGATAAAATGTTCACAATGAATGATCATTCCCCAAACTACAGGCCTGAATTCCTAAACCACTATCCCAGAAGCAAACTCAGCAGGCTCTTGTTTGCCATTACTTTTCACAAGAACAGACCCTTTTCCAATGACTCCTAATTGTAGGGGGAACACAAAGCTGTGGGGTAGTCATGCAGTGGAAAGGGAGTCAAGCTAACAATTGAGTCCACCACTATAAAGGAATAGTAACATATCACAGTTTTCACTATTAAAATGGCATGGAAAAATCAAAATGAGAGTTCAACAATGATTAGAAAGTTCATCAGTACTTAAACTTTATCTAATACTACATCTCCTGCATGATCCCTCTACCTTTCATAAAATAAAATTAAACCAGTACCTGGAGATACTCTCATGAGAAGCTGCTGAATCTAAACTATCCATTCTTTCAGATGCTTGCAAACCAGATGCTTGACTGGGATTTTTATCAATTGAGTCCAGTCCTGATTCCTCAGAAAGTTTCATCATGTGATTCTGGTAGTACAAATGGATGCTCTCCCGTGTTGGAACATTCCCCTGTGGAAGAGAGTAGAGGTAGATGCACATTGCAGGGCAGAAGTGTATTCCTCGAGGAAGTAGTTTCCTCTGTCATTTGGCAAGCAACAGATTAAGGACTTTGCAAACAACTGCCTAGTAAAAAATAACTCCTGTTTGTAGTTCCTTTTCAGAGTGCAAGTCTGATTCTGACTTAAATTACCATGGTATAAAGTATTTGGTTTTGAAGTAAAACTGGAGCAGCCCAGGGGTTTGACTATATATAGTCACCACAACTCTGCTGGTGGACTGCACATCATTCAGCACGAGAATATGGACTGAGACTATGACTTAGTCTGTACTCCAGCAACTTTTGATGTATCTCTTTTAGACAGCTTCACTGACCCTAAGAACAATCATAGGTATTATTAGTGGCCAGTAGCACTACTTTTAAACAGGGAAA
>VXBX01008415.1:1004951-1034054 GCA_013400415.1 Scytalopus superciliaris | reverse complement strand
AAAAAAAAAAAAAAGAAACAGGCCATGTACAAATTTTCATTAGTGTCCCAAAATCAGAATTTATTCATGAATTATGGACACAGTTGGAAAACCATGAAAAATACACCAAAGACTACTCTTTCTTCATGACTTTACAATCAAGCAAGTTCATGAAAGGATGGTTTCATTAACTGTCAGCCCAGATCTGGGCACAAAATCAAGTCTTTCTGGCTATGATATTGCAATCAGAATTCTAAAGGTGTGTCACAAGAATAAAACTGAGAATTTTATGGACTGTTCTTAGGCAGAAACACATCCAATTCATTCCATTAGCAGTTGTGTTACCTTCAGATGATAACATGGAGGGGAAATTGCCATTCTTGAACAGTCATTTTTCTGACTTATAATGAAGTCTTATGCAATGACTTTTTCCAGCTAAAATAATAAAAGTAGTCTAAAATATTGCCTGTATTTCCTTTACTAATATTATTAGTCTCTAGTATTTCAACCATGGTCCTTTACAGTGTCCCAAAACTACAATATTCAAAATCTGATGTCTTGTGGAAAAAAAAATAAAAAAAATCTTAAGAACAAAATCTGAAGCTCAGGTTTTTAATTACATTTGTTTGTATACAAGCTGTGCTGCTTCTGCAGTGATAAATGTTTGTGCCACTATGACAGCCTGATTCTGAAACAAGCACAGGTTACATTCTAGCTCCACTGGAGGCTTGGGATAAAGGATAGGAGTCATGATAGGGAAAGGGCTGCACAATTGATGGAGGACTTAATTTCAGGTTTTTCTGTAGCTGGAAGAGAGAACAAAGGAACCTCATACATCAGGTTAACTGTCTCCAACTCTGCACTGGACAAAGAAACACGACATCATGAAGGCTGCAGTGAGAGACTCCTTTCTTGGGCAACAGTGACAGTTGTGGGGCTGCTACAGAGACCTACTGATGCTACAGAAGAGGCCCTAGTACGAGAAGGTTTAGGATTGAAGTATGATATAGCAGCCTGTGCAAGGACATATGGGCTCTATTTCAATCAAAATGCAACTGAAATGAATAAATAAATACTAAATCTACTAGGAAAAAAGGACAGGAAACCCCCAGAGAGTTGATGTGAGAAGTAGCAAAGAACAATTAAAATAAGGTCTCAAAAAACTAATGGCCACAGAAAGGCAGCTAGCTTGGCTTCTGCATAAAGATTCTGTAAGAATCAGAGGCAGTGAGAAGGAATCGTATTGTGCTGTCAGACATCAACAGAGGCTTTAAGGATTTATTGAGGTCTAGAGTACTAATGTGTTGTTGACCTTTTTGACTAATTAATCTCTGAGACAGTCTACAGCTTTAACAAAAACTGGAAGGAACTAAAAATGCCAGGTTTCAAAAGAATAACTGGCTAGCTAGTGATATATATAAAAATACCAGTGCTTAAAATGAGAGCGTTATCCAGCTTCAAGGTATCATCTACTTACACCTGGAAGATCCAAATACATTTCTAGTTACACTAGCAACATTAATCTTTGATAATAATGGGTTTTACTAACATACACCTAGCTTGTGAAGGACCACATAGCTTCATTGTGATTGAAGAAATTTATGCCTGTATGTTGGCAGTAATTTCTGATGCAAATTCATCTACAAAAAGACTGAAATACATGTATTGAGGTAGTCTTTGAGATGTTTAAAATGCCATGCTTTTTCTTCGCTTCTTGAATCTGTTTTGTCCCCTCAAAACCACACTACACAATAGAAGTGTTCCAGCTAAAATCTTATATCAACCTCTCAAAGAATTATTTTTCCAATAATTTGTTTTGTGTCCAGATAATAAATCAAATAATTTATTATTTGTAAACTTATAAACCAGCAAGCAGTAAAAGAGTCCAGAACTGTTTTTAAAATGCACATATAAGTGAGATTTTTATAATTTTCCTCCTTACTACAGAGATCTGAAAAGACAACTTTCATTTTTCACCAAGCTGGAAATGGCATTAACAGAAAAAGAAGTCCAAAGACTTTACCTTCTTAATCTCCCTGGTCAGCATACAGCGCTCAATTCTTAGCACAGTGGAGATATCGATGTGTTCTCTTGAGATGGAATTAAGCCAAGCTGTAAAACTGTCTAGTGTTGCCAGGAAAAGGACCCAAGTAAACTTCAAGATATTAAATATCCTCTTGATGATGTTATCTAAGGGAGAACAAAAGCAACAGAGAGTTAATGAACACAAATATATTTTATTGTACTTTTGCCTGGAGTTAGATTCATTTTTCCTTTATTCTCTAATAATAATAATCCAGTCTGCAAGATCCTGTCATACTGAGGAATCTCTGAAGATGGCTGGAGGCCTTTTGGCTGTCTGGACCATTTTCCTGACTGTATGCCTAGGCTTATCATCTGGAATCCCTTTTCCACCCTGTAAGTCCTTGGTCCTGCAATCATTAGTCATTTAATCAGTGCCTGATTTTAGAGACACTGTATGCATAGGTCTGTAAAATGAAACCCAAGGATTTGGGCATCTCCTGAGAGTATTCAACATCCCCAGGTCCTGTGATCTGAAAAACTGCTCAGCCAGTGTTAAGCTGAACCCCTTAACATTCACTTGTGTGTGTTTCTTTCTGCACAGACTTGGCCTTTTGTGCTTGAACCTTGCTTAGCTGAGTTTTCAGGTTTAACCTGCCTGGATAATCTTCTAATCTCTTCCAGTTTTCCATCCTCCTAAACACACCTCTTTATATTTACAGTTTTCAAAGCCTCTGTTTTTCTAAATAGGTTGCACTATGCCATCAATGATCTCAGATCAACTAGCACAGCTAGGAAAAAAAGTAATTTATAGAACTCCATTCTTGCACCATTTTGGCAAAACAGTGCACTTTCCCATGAATAAAGCTTATGGGTTTATACCAACAATAGTTAGCTTTATTTTGCTCAACACATCTGTCTCAAGTTAATTTCTCATTTCAGTAGTTCATTTAGCATTAGTAACTGTATTTCTCATCCAAAAAGCAGGACTTTCAACTTATTTTACTTCCACTCACACCCATACACAGCACGCTACAGTTCTCATACAGTGTTGCAAGTGTTCAAGGCCAGGTTGGATGGGGCTCTGAGCAATCTGGTCTAGTAGGAGGTGTCCCTGCCCATGACAGGGGGATTGGAACTAGATGATCATTAAGGTCTCTTCCAACCCAAGGCACTCTATGATCCCATGAGTATACAAAATACTAAAAAACTTCTTTCCAACTAGCCAGTTCCAGAGCTAGTTGTCCCTGTTAGGTTCCAAAGCCCAGAGCACCAGTTTAAAGATGAATTTTAGATTAACTAGCCTAAGAAATACTAGAAAACTGACAATAATCTGCCACACAGGGACAAAATGTTTCAAGTAGATACTAAGGAGCCAATCTGTGTGTTAGAGCATGATGCTTTCAACAATCTCACTTCTCAGAAGTACCACAAGATGGCACGCAAAACTCTGAGGAGTGCACATTGGCTCCTTACAAAGACTGCAAAGGTGAATCTATAATGAAGCAAAAGATTTCCTAGAGAGAAACATGCACATGTCTGTGGGTGTGCAGTCAGGGTTGTATAGATGTACGTGCATACAGAAACTAAAGACAAAAATCATTAGTGGTACATGCCTGCAAAGCTGATGCTGAAACGGCCGTTTGTACAATGTACATGAGCAATACCACGAAAATGGTCTGCTGCCCCCCAGCATAGGAGTATTTAGCCCCTTCACTTGGTCATATAGTTGTTTCAGTACTATTTTGCCTTTTTTTTTTTTTTTCCAGGCCTTTTTTATGTCATTAAAAATTGGAGATATGAGTTATCTACTTAAATTTTATTCATTCAACATGCAGCTCTTGAAGTTAAGGAAATCTCACTATTAGAAATTAAATGTAAAGCTGTTTCTGTCTACTTCAAGGAGCATTAATTTCCTTTGAATTCCAAATAATACCATAAATAGGCGAAAAGAAAACAACACTCATACACAAAAATATACAACACATAAATATTCGTTTTTAACCCACACTCTTGCCCTCTAATATATAGTTTCTGCCACTGACTTCAGGAGAAGCATAACTCTCAGGTTAAAATGTTCTTTAGTGTTGATGACCATCACTGGCATACTTTAGTCTCACCATGGTGCCAAGCACTTCCAGTCTAATCTGGAAGGTCATTTTTCTCTCTGGGATAGAGGTGATTTAGCATACATTTTTAATGACATTGTAGCTCTTCTGGCACCTTTGCTGTTCTCCAAGACTTTTTAAAAATAATCTTTTGGGGATCAGTTGCATCCAGACATCTTCAAAAAGGGAAACAAATATTTACTTTTGGCAGAGAAGGGTCAAATGCAGAGAGGTCTTCTGTCTGCCTGAGAGTGTGAGATAGGAATCGATCTAAGGTTTGTAATGATACTAATAATTCATTACCAATTACTGTCTAATTTTTCTAACCATCTTCTTTAACAGATTTTGCCTAGAAATGGTCAAAGCATTTCAACAAAAATATAAGGCACCTTAAATTGATTATTTCTAATATGTATTATTTATAACCTTCCTTCTTTTTCCCTAACTCCCATTTAGCACCACCAGTATATCCCTGGAGATGCATTTGAGTGATTAACTTCTGTTTTAGTACAAATAACTGCATTGCCAGTAAGTAACAAATAAAGAAGTCCACCAATCCCCACTCCCATAGCAATGCAACCCACTTATTTGTGATAGCAATGACATCTCCCACACCCTTGTAACATCTTCTACTCTGTGACTCACCCAGGGACACAATTCTAAGTGAAACTGTGGGAAGAAATTTTAAATAAAGAAGAAAAATAGCTTTTGATGACAAAGTCTCACTCAAGGTAAGCCATGATGAAGAACTACTTAAAAAGAGAGTCTGTTTTCTTCTTTTACTCCAGTTAGAAACAAGGAGCCAAACTTAGATTTATGAGCTACTAAACTTCTTTGTAGGAAAGCTTTCAATACGGGCAAGATCCTGCAAACTGCTGGCATTTCTTCTGTTGTGCAGAACAACCCTAAGTCTGATTATGAATAAGGACGTGTAAGATCAGGAAAATACAATTTCTTAAAGGTGACTATTGTACCTTGCTGAATGGGCAAGTACCAACAAAAGCATTATATTAACTTTGCTAAAACACTATGAAAAAAACCACAAGGTCTTTGTGCTAATAATAGCATTTCAGACATTCAAAATCAATGGAGTATTTAACACAGGCTTTATGTAATCAAGTATGGAATCTAAGCTCAAGTTGTTCTAAAAGTAAAATACACAGCACGTGATCAAGTCTGAGCTGGCAGATGTATTTACTAATGAGTATAGAGAATGAGTGCAGCAGCCAATACTCCAGAATTAGAAGTTCCTACGCTCAAGGCTTGCAAATCTCACCACTGAAAATCTGACAGTAGTTAGGAAGTTACCACTGCATTGGTTAGAGTGGATTTTGTGGCTTTAACACAAGCCTGTGATCATTGCAGCACTCTCTCTGAGATATGCCTCTGGTCACAACTGCATTGTAACAGCAAAGAAACCCTTGCTCTGCCTTCATACCTGGTCCATCAGATTTCTTCTTGATAGGTTCCTCTTCGCTGTCTTCACAGTCTGCATCAGTGCCACCTCCTGCTAACAGTGAGGGAAACAGTGAGTGTTACACCCATAGAAGGGATGGTGTAAGTGCCATTCAAGCTAGAAAATGCAGTTACTAAGCAGTAGTGACTGGTTCCTCACCTATCACCATAAGAGACAGCACATTTCCATTTCTAAAGGACTCAAGTGAGGGGACAACCCTGTCAGTGAAGGTTTTCATGGATGACCACCTCTCTCTTCTAATTTGCAATGGCATTTTCTTACTAGATAGGCTGCTGAGCAAGAGCATCTCTAGGTGTAAACCCAGATAATTTCCTTCTCACTCTCAGACTCACTCAGCAGCCTCACCTTCTGCTGATACTCAAGCTCACCTCATGACCTCTGCAAAAGGCAACCTGATCAGTGCTCTGATCTCCTGCCTCTGAACCACCAAACTGATGGAACTGAGTGGGACCTTCAGGTTGAAACGAAGCAGCAGAATTGGTTTGAAACTACCTTATGCTTTTATTTAGGCCTGTAGCAAAAGAGTACGATGTAGAATCACAGGCAGAAATGAAGGACGGACAAATGACCTTCCCTTTATCTAATACCCAATAACTGCAGCTGCAGCATCAGTGGCAGCAGCCCAGTTACAAAGCTCCTTATTTTTGGCAGGTGAAAATGCCAAATGGAGGAAACATCTAGCTGATTCAGCCTATATGTGCCTCCCTTTTTCCCCATCTATACTGTCCAGAAAAGCTTTTGATTTTCTATTTTCTTGTTTAAAAAACTGACAAAAATATGAAGAGATATAAACCACTTATAAACTGGCTTTTTTTTTCAGGGGTGTGAATGATTTTACAGTGCCTATTAACATTTGCATGTTTTCCTTTTGCTACCTACTGAATTATCTGTGAATTTAGGGAGGATCATGGATATTTGGGTTCCTCAGTGAGTACATCATGGAAAATGAAAAATATTTCTAGATATTCTTCCCCACATATCAATTCAAGCTTCTTTAGGGAACAATAATTCTTTAGGAAATGTGGCCAAAAGAAATAATGTGTGACTATTTCATTGAATATTTCTTACTGTTCCACTTGAACTATAGCTGTTCGGGAAATCCCTTATGAAACAGTTCTTCCACACCTTTCCCTTGGAATACGCATAAATTTACCATCAAATTTAGTGACTTTGATCAAGTCTAGAAAAGCCTGGACATAAAAGATAAAAAGATAAACCTTTTCATGAGGTGAGGGAGTTAAGGTGTGACGTACTTGCTCTGCCTGATTCTGGACAAACACCTGGCATTTACAGTCCTATATTCTGCAATAATGCTATTGACTACCAGGTTGTTAGGTTTATAAAGTTATGTCTTTACAGGGTTATGGCTTTCTGTTGCAGTCTATTTTCTATCCCAAAAACATTTTCATATAGCTGATGTTTCCTGCAACATGTTGAATCTTCCTATTTACCAAAAGTTCTGGGCATGTGTCTTGCAACTCCAAGGAAATACACATATCCCATCTTCTCCTTTATCTCCCTCCATGTGTATTATGCAGAACAGAAGGGCGTGGCTATGGCTGACCTTGTCATGGGCTGGTGCAGGGAAAGACCACCAGCTAAAGGTAAACCCATTTTTCCAGTTCCTAGCCAGAACTGAGAGCACTCATCGTCTAAAGCTCAGCTGCCTTTCACTACCAGGAAAAACAGGCAATATTTAATATTATATTTTTTAAAATGCAAAATGCTACCTACCATCCCCAGATCCTTTCCGCCTTCGCTTTTCTTTCCCAAAACTTTTCTTCTCTTTGTGCCTCTGTCGTAGAGCTGTTTTAGGGTCAGTGATCCAAGCTTGATAAACAAACTAGAAGGAAAAAACTCCTTTATTTCAAGGTTCTTTATGTTCTGAGAGTAAGCCATAGAATAAGCCACAAGCAGGATTATATAGTTTGAGTAAAAGCATTCAGACCTGCAGAGGTAAGGAAATATTTTTAATCCCAAATCAAACACCTCCCCTGCAGATCTGCTGAGTTTTCATGTGCTATTTTTGTAAGCATAAAACCAAATGTGAAAATACTTGTGGCTGAACCAAGTTTCATTAGAACCCACAAAACCTCATGCTCTGAACTTCAGGACTTAATACCTTGTTGTGCATATAAACTGCCTCATCTGAATCTCGCCATTTAATTCTGTATTTCTACTTTACCTTTTTACAGGCAAGATGGAGAGTAATGGAAACTTTGAAAGTGCTGCAATCAACTAACTAAAACATCAAAAGATGTAGAGATATCCCTGTACAGGTATTGACGTATTTTTCATAGTTCTTTAGATTCCAGTGGAATATTTATGGATCTGTACAGAGTCCCAAACCTGGGAGTCAGGAATTCCTCAAATAGTATGCTGATTTTGTCTTTGTTGCTTCAGATAAGCTACTTCGGAATCCTTTTGTCTCAGTTTTTTCAGTTGTAAAATGAAGACAGTAATACTTACCTGTTTATCAAGAAGGATCTATGTGACCAAATCCTGCCCATAGCACTCACTTAGATCAACAGTCCGTTGACCTGTATGACTGCCTGAAGCATGAAATTGGCCCAAAATATTTAAAATGCTATAGCAGTGGGAAAAAAAAATGTCAAAGTAAAAAAGTTGATGAAAAGTAACTTTTTTAATAGTTCTGCTTAAGCTGTGAAGGAAGGCTACAGGAAAAAAAAAAAGCAGCCAAACTAGTATCTTTTATCCTTGGATGACAAAAAACGTAACAGAAACTAAACTAACTTTATCTTCTCCACAACTCTTTAGGACAAAAGATGTTCTTTTGTCCATTTTATGATTTTCATTGAAAAATGTTAATCATCTTCAATTGGCACTGCATTGTCTTCTATTTCTAAGCAACACAGGCTGATAACAGAGACAGGGAGCGAAGCACACAGATGCAGGCATGAGGCTGGAAAAGCACAGTAACAAAACAGCTCTATTAATGCACAAGACAAACATGCAGACTGACAACAACACACGTGTATCTCAGTGAAGCTGGGACTGCCCCTCATAGGACAGAATGGTACCATTTCTATTTGATTTAGCTATATTTTTTAAAAAAATTCCTATACATATTGCTTTGGAACATTAAAGGCATTTTTAAAAATGGGCAAACTGTGTTCTGTGAATGTATACAGCAATGGAGAGGAAATTGGTTTGGTCCTCTCGATAGGAAGGTCCTCTTCCAAATCTCTTAAAGTCTGTACATTTATTTTTCTGTCTGAATTGATCAAAACAACCACCACATGAGAAAATCTGTGGGATCAGAGGCCCTGGTTTGTCTTTGCTTTGTAATGGGTGTTTTCTAATTAGGGTGATTGGAGGGAATGGTGATACTTACGTTAACCAATACCATACTACTTACTGAAAAGCAGAGACTGTCAGCATCTGCTATTGCACAGTTAACTGTGAAAGTGCACACTAGCCACAATTATGGTGTAAATAAAAAAATTAGAGACATAAGGCAGATTTGGAAGGGGATAAAAAAATGTGAATTAAGAAAGGCATTTGATTTATAAATTTAATGTAACTACTTATGCTAAGTAGTGGAAATTTTAAGAGCAGACTGGGTGTATAAGTATGTATTAGTTAAGATTTTTAGCACTGGACAAACTTTTGGATTGGTATCTTTTATGCTTTGGAGCTGGTACACTCAAACTGGAACACTCAGTCCTTACATCTATGGAGTGTAAAATGATAGGAAATGCTAAATGTACTCCAGGAGGACAAGAGGGAAGAGGCACAAATATTTTTATGATTATAATGACCAGAAAAGTAGAGAGCTAAAAAGTGGTTTGGAGCAGAATGTGTGTTTTGCAAACCTTTTACCAGCTTTCTGAGATCAATTACCACAGTGTCATAAGATACATGCAACTTGATGTGACCACCTTGTATAGCAGTATCAGAAGAAAATGAGAATTTGGGTCTGCATTTTCTCTCTGGGGTTACACTTCAAAAAAGATAGACCACTTTGCTTGTGGCTTGAGCACTCCAAAACTATGAAATGTATTGCATTTACTAGGAATGAAGCTTTAACTGTCACTATTGTTTTAAATCATTCATATATGAGGAAAAATGCAGATGAGGACAGAGGTATATATACATTACATCAAGAACTATGGGATGGGTCACATACTGAGCATTTGCAAAATGTCAAGTACCTTTGCTGCTTTGATTAAATACTGAAGAATAGTTTTGGGTAGTTTAATGATAGACTTTGGCAAGGCTAAAATGGCTGAAGCAAATTTTCCAATAGCTCTCTATAAAGAAGGACAAAGCAAGAGTAATTAGTAGAAAAGAAGAAAATATTAATAAAAAGGATCTATTGAATTACTGTATATAGATCATTAAGAACAAATTCACATTCATAAACTTTGATAAAAGATAATTTATGATGGTCAGATTAAAATTTCAATGAGATGATTCTTATCTGCCTGCATTCTCTAACATAAAATCTTCAAGTTAACCCTTGAAGGAACCACTTCACACAATTTACACTGAAAGAAAACTCATAAATTAAAAATAATTCTTCAACAGAATCCACAACAATTTTCACCTTGCTAGTATTTTTACTAAGACCATGTGCATGGTGATGGAAGGTGAATAAGGTGTGTTGACCAAATGATGCATAAAACCTATTTTCTGTGTACACAAAGCCATCAAACACCTTCATGTTGCACATATTGCAGAACCTATACATCTGACCAAAATTTTGAAATAATGAACTGATCCTCCATCCTCAAATTAATAGTTTCAGGACTGAGATGAACAAAAACCCCAAATCCCAGAGTAAATGAAAGAATCTTGTTAGCTTCTGACCTTAAGTTTAGAACTCTTTAAAATTTCAGTGCTTGGCACCAGCACATCTGAACTAACATTGTTGTTGCCAATTTTTTAAAAAATCAGCAGAAACGAGAATGCAAATGTTCTCTATATCTGCATGAAAATCAGAGAGAAAAATGACCTAGAAATTAATGAGCTATTTCTATGGTCCAAGGTAAGTTAATGCAAAATATATTAAAAAAGTAGCATGAGTAGTAGAGAATAAAACTTACTTATCACATTATTTTGATCCAGATTTGTTTTGCCCTTATTAAGGTCAGGAAATTCTTTTCCCTGTCATTACCATGCAGGCAGTTTACCAAATGTAATCAGCTGGTAGTGCAATGCAGTGTAAGTATATAAACCAAAGGCACATTGTATTAATGAATTAAACAAAAAATTTCTTCTTGTAATTCAGTAACGTTGCCTGAGAAATTTTGTTTAAAAGCTTTTGGCTTAAGGAGCAGAAGAGCATGGAGACACTCTCTTGCTCTTGCTTGGCTTGAACATTTAGTAACGCATCAGTTCTGCAGTGACGTGAACTCGCAACTGAATGGGAATATTCATCTGCAAAAAGCTACCTCTTTGCTTAAGTTTTTAAAGTTACACACCCAAAAAAGTTATGTAGCATTTCTGAAAATTCTCCCACAAGTAAAACTTTAACCTTATAAAGACAAAAGCAATCTTAGATGCATGAGAATTTCACTGACTTCTTGGCTCAAGTCCTTCACTAAAGCCATTGCATTCAATATCTGGTACTGTCTAACATCAACCAGTCTATATTGAGAAGCCCTGATAGGAAACTTCAGACATCTTTTTAACATCACAATATCATCTTACATCAATACAGTCTGTCACCTCAAATGAAAAAATATAAATTCACACTGTCCTGAAAAGGAAAGGAAAGAAAGTGATGTGGTCTCCTTTGGTAATTTTAAATGCCAAGCTCTTTCTAACCCAATGATATACTTCTCTGGCCCACTAGGATCAAAAATATTTATTAAGTACAAATTCTTTTCCATGAAAAGTTGCTTATTTTTGGGATAATTTCTTCATGGAATGATAATATCTACTTAAAACCAGAAAACTACTAGAGGCATTGTGTAGCAGCACCAGAGGCAAGTCAGCTTCCTCAATTGTCTCTATTGCAATGCAGAGGAAAAAAAGCTCAGATTCTTAACTTTTGGTATTTTTCTATTTTTCTTATCTTCAGGAATAAGTGAATGAAGATATGACTCCACTGTAGTTTCTGTAGGAATTTGGCAATGCTTAAAACAGTCAAACTTGCATTTTAAATTGGCAAGAAATTTAATTTCCAATACTTAGAAGAAGTACTTTAGAAGTACTGGTAACTTTAACATATGTGCCTGGGTTATGAGAAACCTACATTTTTTTCCAGATGTCAACTAAAAATTACCACAAAGTACCTGAAATGCAGATTTTTTTCGAGGCTCTTCCTCTTCTTTTTTCTCTTCTTCCTCTTCCTCTTCACTATCCGTCTCAAACAAATAATAATTTCCACTTCTGACCACTAAGTGAAACAAAATATTTTCTTATTTTTCTGAAAAGTTCTATTTTCAAGTCCCCCAAGACCTATGAACAGCCAGTCATTTAAAAATTCATAACCAGGAGAGGTGAAAACAGAGAACAAGCAAGAGATGAAAAGGTCTCGGGCTATTTATTTGATGTTAGTCTGTGAAACTTCGGGTATGAATAAGAACTATACAAGAACTAAGCAAAACATCAGCATGGGAAGAAAATCTAAAGAAAAAGCTTGAAGTATTTAAAGTTACAAGGATTATTTTTTCTTTTTTTGAAAAAAATGGCAATTAAGTCTTGATTGATTGGGGACTGATGGTTGGTCATTTGAGGGAGTAAAAGAGGCCCAGCAGGTAAGTAAATAAACTTACATGAACAGTACCACTGGACAAAAAATACAGAACTTCTCTTTAAAACACTGAGGCATCCTTTAAACTATGCAATGGGATTAGTAAATACTTTCTTCAAACATTTAAGCTTTGATGAGGTAATGGAAAACCTTGGCTTGTTTAAAACAAATCACTTGGATTCTAGTAACATGATTACAAAGGAGCTTCAATTTTTTGCCCATGGATTCAGAAAGATTCTGAAACCTTGATACAGTAAAGATACACAGTGATTAAGCTAGGCCTTATATCCTTGAACAGAAGCAATGTTTCTATTTCTCAGATGGCAACGGGCCTACAGGAATGAACAAGGGAAACAAAAGAAATTAAAAAGTAAGGTAATGAGCAAGAGAAAAATAAAAATCACAGCACTACATTCAGCAGTGAAAACTGGTAAATAATTTTCACATTTAAGCTGAAATATTTAATGGAACAGTTACTTAGATGAAACATCACACAATCTGGATATATGAAGCAATACATATTTATATAAAATTATATTTAACCCTCTGGAAAAATAACAATTGCTCTAATTCAATCATACCTTGATTTCTACACAGATCTTTTGTGCACAGACGTTCACACATAACTACTGTAGAAATCTCAGAGTAAGCAGACTGTGAAATTTACCAATACTCTTTGGATCATAACTCTGGCATCTAAAACTCTCTCACAGAGGGAATTTTGTGCCTCATGTTCCCAGTTATGACATTTAACATCAATGACTGCCCTGCAGAGGGACAGAAAGTCCACCTCAGCAGTATTAATTGCTGCACTGATGTGAAAAGCAAGTTTGGATAAAGCAAATTAATTATTTGGTACTGCTCCCTCCAAGAACGCCTATTTAAAATGCATAGAAGAAAGTATTTTAAGAGCCAATAGCGTGAAGTTCTCTTTCATAAAGAGGTATCTTGTAGTCAGCAATAGAAATTGTTCACAGAGAAGATCAGCTCGCTCAGGTTTGACATCCGTGGATGTCTACTCTCTAATCTCTCCTGCAGTGCAGCTCCTTAAAGGCTGAGTGGCACTCAGTCAGACTTGAAACGCCTGAGCTGGCAGAAAACAAATGTCCTTTCAAAATTTTTAGGTTCAAGTGTATCTGAGGGGACACTGTGATGTAGCAGTTACACCTCTTTTACAACTAAAGAGGGAGGTATGATTGAATAGCAATAATGCATTCTTGCACACATCAAAATGGAGTAAGTGGTGTGTTAGTCACTTACAGGGATTCCTGTAAAGACCAAATTTTACTAGAAAGACAATTCATGGCCAGACTGGACTTGGGAGACCACTCTCTTTCTGCAAAATGTGACTTCCACCTACTGAGAAAAGGGACTTACAGGCTTTTCTTGTGGGACAAGACAGAGGAGGCAGAAGAGGAGTCATGCAGGAGAAAGTGTAATCTTACCATCTGCTTGTGCCCAGAGGGAAAGAGCTCCTGAGCACCATCTTTGCACTATATCAGACACAACTTTGAGCCTCAGGAGAATCTAAGGACCTCAAAGCATGTGGTCCTAACTCCTGCTGATCTTTGTGGGGCTCCATAAATAACCCACAAGCACTGGAGGAACTATACCTCCCTACAAGGCGGACTGTGAGCATGTGTCAATCAGGAAGCCCTCGCTGATGTTCCTTATCTGTTCTACTCAGACCCAAATTCATGGCTGTTCTAATTGCTATGATATACAAAATGAGGTATCTTTCCATACAATAAAATCGTAACAAGCAATATAAAAAACCCAATAAAAATCTAAATTAAATCTCAGATTGGCATAAAACTTCAAGCTTGAGTGACTTCAATATACACATATGCACAGCCACAGCCACAAACCCAGTTACAGCCATGTGGTGCAGAATGCTGCAGTTACAGCAGTGTCTCAAAAAGAGTGAATGGGGAATATAAGTCTATTTCCAATCTGCATGCCTGTGAACACTTACTGTCAGTGCCATGTTTCAGTGAGTGTGCACGCAAACCATGTGGCAGGCAACCACTGGTTGTAGGATCAGGGTCTGTGATGTTTCCCACAAGGTTTTGCATTATTGCAGTAAATAATTTCAAGAATGCTCAATACTTAAATAAATTAAAAAAGAAAAAGTTGCCATCTAAGAACATTAAATAATGAGGGTGAAATAAGTAAAAGCTAAAGTCAATGTCTCTCTTTATGCAGTTCTTCTTACTAAAAAACCAGTGGTGAACAGAAAAAGAGACCATATCCCATTCCTTCCAAATCACGATAGCTTGAAATTCTGTAGTAAAAACTCAAAAAATTATAGTTTTGATCTGTTTTGTCATTGTTGTTCTTAATTAAACTACAGGGCAAGAAGTTCATTTTCACAAGACTTTTGAAAAGGGATAGGTCTCTCTAAAGTGGCAGTGTGCCCTTTAGAAAAACAAAAATAGAGGCACAGTTTACTTGTGACTTGATAGAAACAAACATGTTCTGTTAAACACTGCTGGAGTTATAAATAAATACATATAGGTAAATGAAGTACTATGTAAATGAGCAAAATTATGACCTGGAGTAAGTCTTTTAACCTAAATGAACAGGCACAATATAGATATTCATATTTTCAATGGCATGAAGCTGAGCTGCGGAAGGTTTAGGTTGGGTATCCGGAAAAGGTTCTTCACCCAGAGGGTGGTTGGGCACTGGAACAGGCTCTGCAGGGAAGTGGTCACAGCACCAAGCCTGACAGAGTTCAAGAGGCATTTGGAAAATGCTCTCAGGCATGGTGTGATTCTTGGGGTGTCCTGCACAGGGCCAGGAGCTGGACTCGATGATCATGATGGGTCCCTTCCAACTCAGCATATTCTGTGATTCTATGATTTCACTCTGAGGAGTGCTATACATTTGAGTATTTTTTTTACATCTTTGGAGGCTATTAAATAGCTCATGTCTGATTTCATTCAACAGAGATCCAATCAAATGACACCCGATTTGAGACTGCAGCCTACTCAGTTTTCTTGTTTTATCTAATCCATAAAGTAGGGAAGAACTCTATCATATGCCTGGACTGGGCTACAAACAAATTGAAATATCATAATGCAACAATTATATAAGTGACACAAGCCAATAATTTCTTGTGCACATGGCCGGACATATATTTGCTCTCAGATAAACACACAAACCCCCTGAAAATAGCAAAACAACTGGCATCAACGATGCATTAAAGTGTGATCAGAGATATGCAGAGCTCTATACAGCCTAGCTCTGGGAGTAGCCTTGCTGCCTTACTGTGGTACTCAGATTTCTACAGTTGACACTAGAATGACTGATGGACTATAAAAAAAGATGTACGATGTGCGTATATGAAACAGAATTATGACTAATCTTAGAATGCATTGGCAAACTTTCACATTCACATTTTTAAATATATTTTGCTCTGCAGTAGGGGGGAGTCAAGACTTTTAAGGTCAAATAAGATTCTTTCTGGCATATATTTATCTGATTTGATACTTTTCTAAGAATGCTCAAAGTAGCATGAGCTAGCTATGCTTCCAACAGACAGAAGTTCAAAATATGGTTAAACTCCTTGAAGACTGGAAAGTAGAAATAATTTGTTGAGAAAAACAAGCCTTCTATCAAGTCACAGTCACAAAATCAGGCATAAAACAAACAGGTCATGGGAATGCCTTCATTCTGGTCAAGGATATAAGGGTTAAATCCACATATTTGTAAGATGATTGAGAAAACCTACTGGAAGCATGATCAACCCAAGGCCGCCACCACAGCTTTTTTTTGCCCTTGGCTTTCTCTTTGTCTGCTTCTCCTAAAATAAAATATGTCCAAATATTAATTTTACAAAATGAGAAACATGTTTCTTACACTGATTAATAATTTTTATTTTCTCTCAAGAGCTAAAATGTCATGAGCACATCAGATTTCAGATCTACTGAGTACATTCATTATTAAGATAATTCAAATGCATGACAACTAAGCAGAAATACGCTGGTTTATGCAGCAGTTAAAACAGCATTCCACTCTAAAACAGCTAAAAAGTTGAGTTTTGTGTTTTAAAACATGCAGTCACACTTGACTTTGATTTAAAGAATATTTTTCCTCCTCTCAAATCCCCTTACATTTCAGGCTCCAAAAATTTTAAATCCAATAAGAGCTGATCCCAGGTTAGTGCTTGAAATGTGGCACTACATAGGTATAATTTTATCTGTTTCTGTGTTTCAAATAACATTTAAAAGTATACAAACATTTCAGTGACTGAAAAAGATACTGAACAGCATCCAGAAAACATTGCTGGAAAAATGTGTGTGCCACCTACTTGTAACACTGTGGTTTATAGATAATGACTTTGATCAAAACAAACATCTGCTGCTATTCAGCTCTTTGCAACAGCCTGAAGTTAACCAAAAATAACCTCAAAGTAAATAATTTTCTCTAAACTTTTTTACAGTACATAATCACAGATCTTGTTTTGGTTGAAAGCCTGAAACTGATACTAAGCTAACAATGTTGTTACGTGCTGACAGTTTTGAAGAAAAATTTATCACTTGTCCAACTAGTAGGACTATTAGATCCTTAGCACTCAACTGCAATTATGGTACAACAGTAGCCAATGGTACCTTCATCATCTTCTTCAGAAACCTTCCGAATCTCCGGCCCCTCTGAGGACTCCTGGTTCATGCTTAGCATCCTCTCTTTACCCTTCTTGTATTTTTGCTGCCTGGCTTTGATGCGATCCATTCTAGCAAAAGGGAGAATCTTATTAGATCCATCCCTTCACCCTTTTCGACCCATTCTGAAAAACAAGTATTAAACACACACATACACACACACACACAGACACACACACACACATTACAATGCTTCTAAAGGAAATGTTCCACAGTGTCATTAATCCTGCCCTTAAACATAAGGACTTACATGGCTCTGAATGGGCTGGCTGGAAGGATCAAGCCTAGTTCACTCACTGGTCAGTGAGAGCTGGGTTGCCTGCTACCAAAACTGCTTCACCTACTCCCACTCAACTATCTTATTATCACTTCAAATGAAAGAATTTGTTGTCAGGAGTTACAGCACAGCAAATGAAGCTCTGAGACCCCCTAAAAAACCCCAACAAACCAAAACCAACAAAAACAAAACAAAAAAACCCTCTTCTATTTAATGCAGTGCTTTTACTAAAACTTGTCACTCTGAACCAAGGACGTGGCTGGCTGCTCCTGCACTATTTGTGCTCCATCTTAACCCTTTAAGCTCATTTGTCCCAGTGGACATCAGTGACAAGTGGTGTCCTTCATGGCTCCAATGCTATTTTTTCATGTCTTCATCAATTACATGAACAGTGGGATAAAGAGCACCTGCAGGATTTTAGACGGGCTATAAGGAAGAAGTCTTTTACAATGAGGGTGGTGAAATTCTTGAAGAGGTTTCCCACAGAGGTGGTAGATGCTCCATCCCTGGATACATTCAAGGTCAGGTTGCAGGGGGGTCTGAGCAACCTGATCTCGTTGAAGATGTCTCTGCTCATTGCAGGGGGATTGAACTAGATGACCTTTAAAAGGTCCTTTCCAACTCAAATTACTCTATGACTCTGTGATTCCATACAGGCAGGGAACGCAGTCCCTGCAGTCTTCTGATGCTTCTTCACTTATGGAGGTGTGGAAGAAGCTGTCAGGAGTGGGCTTTTACACTTGGTTAGGAAGCAGTTAGGGCTTTTCATGCATGGTGGTGGAGGAGCTTTGAGAGCTTTCTGCAGTTTTAAAAGAGGCATGCTGGCTGTGTGCAAGAGAAATCAAAGTGACCTAGTGGCTGCATAAAGTGAAAGGCTATCCAGACCACTTAAACTGAATGCAAGGATTTTCAGTGAAGGTAAACATATTTTGCACACGAACACTAGAAGGGAAACCACAAATGAAACAGAACGAGAAGATATGCAACAAATTTTTTCCAGGAATACAGATGTACAGAACAAAATCCTAATAACGGTAAAGTATTTCTAGGCAAATAATGGAAGTCAGTATTTCTATAAAAGAAAGTGCTAGATAAATACCACCAAACAGTTAAATATGTGCATATGTATGCATACATACACATATATATAAATGTATCAAATACATACTGTCTCTTCAGTTGATCCATTGATTTTTTTTCCTCTTCAATTCTTGCCTTTACAGCCTTGACAATTGTAGCCTGAAAAAGCTCAGCACCCCTACATCAGAAATGGGGCAGAAGAAAAGAAAAAAGGAAATTAAATGCTAAATGTTTCTATGTTTCTCTTACTTCAGTTAATCACAGAGAACACTATGTTCCCTCTGTACATGACCTCATTTGCATAAAACAAAAATAATCTAGAGCCTGAAAAGAAATAATCAACTGCTCTAAAATACTAATATCTTTACAGTCAATCATTTCAAGATCTAGGGCCAAATGTCATGAACCCTACCCAGCCTTTAAGTTCCTCTAACAACTGCTCCGGGAATTCAGTTTCCTGTCCTCAAGAACACAGAACACAAATAGGTTCAAGGCTGAGGTAGGATTTCTTGCACACCTCCATGATTTCTTTATAGTCATTTCAGTTATAGAATCACTTCAACTCCCTGCCTCAGTCTCCCTGGAAGTTGTGAGCAATGTGTAGCTTTATCCAGAATAACCAAAACTGCATTTCTTCAAAGGAATGCAATTAAGACAGGCAATCCTTATGCAGTTTTGGTTATTCTTCATAACACATGAAAGAATCATTAACCTTACAAAAAACATGGCTAAAAATTAATTAGAAGTAGACCATATGGTAAAGTACAATAAAGAAGAACATGTTCTCCTTAGTGAATTCATCACCCCTAAATCTTTATGGACTACCAAAAACTGTCACTGGATCCTCACTGCTATTGTTTGACTCACAATTTAATTTTATTTCAGTGAGGAATTTGTATTTCACAACATTAACTTTCACTAGAAGACAGGCTCAGACCATGCTGTCTGAATCCAAACCCAACCATCTCCATTTTTCATGTAAATTCTTTTTAAAGTCTATACTTTAACAAGGCAAGCAGTTTACTAAAAAAAAAAAAAAAATCATTATATCACTATATTTATATTACCTACCTTCCTGTAAAATTTTGGCACTTCCTGATCATTAATACATTTATCTTTACAAAGCTCCTGACATATGCCAGTATGTCTTCATTTTGGCTGCTGGAGAACTGAAGCCTGCATAGGTTCAGTAACTCACCAAAGAAACAAAGCTGGAAATAGGAACCATACATGTTTCTTTCAACCCAGTCCAGTGTTGTTTCCATGAGCCTGCTCTTTCATTCTGGATGCACATTTCCCCATTTAGGAGTTATTTTGATACTTACGATTTTGCTTTATGCTATTTTCAATGTGAGTCAAGCATAATAATAATAATAATAATAATAATAATAATAATAATAATAATAATAATAAAGCAGCTACAAAAGGGCCATATCCAGCAAAATTGGGCATCAGCCCAGTGCAAAAGTCTGAGAGATGCAATGTAGAGTGGAGGTAGAGATCTTTTGCTAGCATGTTTTTACAGTGGTGAATTTTCTTCAGTACAGGCAGCAAAACATGTCCCCTTTTTAAAGTAATCCCTTGAGAGGGAAGAGGAGAAAGATAAAAACTACTGCTCAGAACATGCAAGACAAATGTTGCCCTGAAACAGTCAGAAATCAATATCCATATGGTTTTTCTGGGGGAAAAAAATCCACAATACATTTAATCCAATATTAACAAAAGTAATTTCTTAGATATCTTACAGAAATTAGAACCAGAATTTCATTCCTCATCTGCCTTCTTATTAAAAACTGGAAGAATGTTTGTGCTAGTGATGGCTATGAGTGGATGCTTTGTTAGTGTTTAGTGATGTGACACTTCCTGAGTGTGTTCCCATTTCTTCCCAAGAGAATGGAGCTCTCCCATTTTTTTCCTCATGTTACATTTCTTAAAAAGTGACTTGTAAGGACAACTGTCTCAAACAGGCTCTGAGAGCAGAGTATTTTCTTTCCAAGACTTAGAAACTCTGGCATTTGCTCTCATGCATATCCACATTGAGAGATGCTGCCAGACACATCAACTTTCACAGCTTTTAATAGGAGCAGCAGATTGTATTTGGTATAAAAGATGGTTTAATTTCTATTAGATTCTCAATTAATTTATTTTCCTGTATGTGCTTTGTCCAAAGGTGGGTTTGCCATTATGAATTTAGCAAGTATTTTTTAAACCAATGTAAAAGCACTATTTTGGTACTAATCGTAAACAGATAAGTACTGTCACCATGAGAGATTTGAGCTGTTTAATTTAATTTCTTCTAAATTTTATGTTACCTTGATGCTAGGATCTGAGAAGCTTTTATATCTGCAACCACATGCAGGAAGTAGTAACTCATGAACACTCTTCTTTGCAGCAGCAGGAAAGCAAAACATATACTGTCCCAAATGATTCCTGCTTCTCCACTGGGCAGTTTACAATCTAGATTGCTGGTTGCTGGAAAAAGACACCATCAGCATAAGGACTGTTGCATTAAATATTCTTTTATAATGTTTAATCATTTAAATAATCTCAGCCTTTAAAATTATTTGAATTGACGTATTTTAATTAGATTTTTCTTAAGAAAACTGACATGCATTTCCATTTCAAGTGCACCATACTTGCTTTTACAACAAACTGGAAAGCTTCCAGCAATGTGATGCCCCATGAAAATTGAGAATTCAACAGAAGTGAACCATTTGCAAATAAATTCACCCTACTCTAGTAAGTACTTGAAAACAAAGAATGGAAAAAACATTTTTTTTTACACTTAATTGTATGACTTTGGTATTTTCTAAAATGGATTTTTTTTTTTTAATTCAAAGTGACTTTTGTTTCATTTTCCAATTCAGAACACTATCAACATGAGAAAGATGTGCTTTATTTTTGTCAAAATAGTTTTTTGACTGCCACCACCTAATATCTTTACTTTTCCTCTCTGCAACTCAGTTCCATGTTTCTTTCCAGTGCATAAGAGAAGAAATACTTGAAACTACAAAACTGCTTCCTTTGGGTAGGAGGAAACAGGCAGAGAGGAAATCCCATTCCTCCTACCTCTAGATTTTGGCTTGGCCTATTTCTTTCTTTCTTGCTATATTCTCTGAAAGGCAGTTTTCTTGGGGATATTAAAAAATTAAAACTGGGTTTTGTGGAGCTAGACTGTCAACTATATGGCCTATGCTGCCCTATAGAAGGCAATAGAAGGACTCAAGGGACAGGCCTGGCTCAAAGCTGGCTTTACAAGCAAGCAAGGCAATCTAATACCTCTGAAAGGTCAAGCTCCAAGAGCTTCAAAAGCTTCAAAGACTCCTGTGCACAACCTCTGGAGGGTCAGAAACCTATGTCTAAATTCCTGTAGCTGCCAAAAAGTTTTGGATAACACAAGAAATACTGGGCATCATTTTATCGTGTGAATTTCTGTCTTCGTCTTTACTTTCTTTTCCCCTACTTCGCACTTATCTGTTAGAGTCAGACGTGATGACAGGACTTCAGAACTTTGCTGCAGACTCACTAGGATGAAACAGCTCTTTAAATTCAGAAAAAAACCTCCAAAACACTAAAAAAAATCAGGTGTTTTCAAACCATCAATCCAGGGTGTCAGGACAAAGTGGAGACAAATTAATAGCTCCCTGAAACATGAAAGGTTTTGCTCTCTATACTTTATTCCTTCCTTCTCTCATCTCCATTCATACATATTATCCACTCCCTTCCTGTTATCACCACAAACACGAGGATAATCATAAGGGAAAAAAATTTGCCTAAACTCACTACACACACACCAAAAAAAAAAAAAAACCAAAAAAAAAAAACCAGTTTCACCCCATTTCATGAGCTGAACTAGTTTATCCTTTGAGCAACTGAACCCTAGTACCCAGGGAGGAGTGGGATCCACACTCTACACAGGGAGTGCGGCTGGGAAAAGGTACCCTCGTAGTGATGGTGAGCTGACATTTTAGCTCAAGTTGTACAGAGAAACCATATCCTTGAGTATCACGTCACCTGCATATACAGGGAAACTGTGTTAAGGGCCAGTATCACCAAATTGTTCACTTACAGCAAATGCTGGCTGTGAATATATGCATACATATACTGGGGTGTTGATATGTATGTCTGTATATGCGTCTCCCTTGATTCTGCGAAATATTTTCGACCTTCTGTGTTGCTAATCAATACAGGACCAAGGAGTATTAAGTCAACTTGTGGATGTGATTTTTCACAAGGTAATACGTCAAGGGAGGGCACAACTTAAATATGGTAGAAGATGCTAAAGGTGATTCTTTATGGAAAATTATGAAGAAAAATAAGCTGTACTTACGAATACGGTAGCCTTTAACTGTACAAGCCAGGCTAAATGCCTGAATGACCCAGCAACTATTCTTAATTAATGATTCGATATAGCCACATGCTCCTATCTGGAAAGTAAAAGAACAGTTTCATAGAACAAGACATAGCAGAAATAAAGATAAGTTGAATCTTTCTACATTACATGATAAATAATACAGCCAAAGGCACTCAGATTATTCTCATTACTAAAACAGAGATTTGAAGAAAGAGTGACTTTAGCAGTGACATACATCACTTTTAGATAGAATTTGGTTCTCTGATTATCAGTGAGATTAGAAATATGTGGAATTTGTTTGTGTTTTTGCATAGAAAATGACACGTCTGGCATGTGATGTGACAGCTAAGCAACTTTTATAAATCACTGACTTAATCTTACAAACATACATGGACAAGCCTAAGACATATGTAGTTCCACTGAATTCCCAAGCATGAAGCACATATGTACGCATTTAGAACATTTGCAAATTCAAACCATCCATAAATCAATTTTATTTCAGTATAGTGCCTTACATAAATGTAAAAAGAAAAATGTCTGCTCAGTCCAGCACTAAAAATGATCAAAGCTAAAAAGAAATTGCCCGGAATAAATCTACATTTATCTTTCAAAAAGATTCAAATTACTGGGTTATCTCAATCACCCTATCAGTGACACTGCAAGAATACACACTAAAGAGTCAATTAATGTGAGAAAACCTTTAATATTTTGCATAATAATTTGACATTTAATTATTAAATATATATTTTCACCTGAATTTCACACCAGTTCTAAAGGAAACAGGAATGGAGTTTGTAAGTTTGTAGTTAACTTCACTAATTACATTACATCCACACAATTGCATTTCATATTAGGTTTGACAATTCTTTATTTAAATAAAGCGTCTAATTAAATGTGCATTATTTATAAATGGTATGACTAATCTTGCATTTCTTACTCTTTTTTCACTCCACTGAGATTTTGGTATGACTTCTAAGGAGATACTTTATTAGGCAAAGAAATCAGAGCCTGGCCCTTAGAAAACAGCTTGTGAGCTTTCACAGAGCCCGACTGAATATGTGATGTATATGCAGTACCATTCCCTAGTAATGCTGAATTAAAATGGAGACTGCTTTGTGCTCACTGAAGGCTGGGGTCCTGAAAAAGGATTTTTAATGACCACTCAATGCACTGTGCATGCTTTCAATTAAACTGAAGAGCTGCGGGTAAAGGAAAGGCAGCAGCCACCTACCGACAGGATGTTCTTCATGGTGATCACAAAGACATTGTAGGCAATCAGCCAGTCCCAGTACCGCAGAATGCTCCTGATGGGCTTCAGCAACAGATCTCCACCAAAGAGAAGGAAATAGAAACAGGCCACCAAGTAGCCCATACAGAATATGCTGATCCTTGTGGTTCCCGTTATGAAGATTATAGTCAGCACAAACCAGAAGAGGTAACTAAATATTATCACCTTATACATATCCAAGTAGGATCTGAAAGTAAAAGAAGGAGAAAAAGTTACCATTTGTTTTCTAAGGCAATGTTACCTTTCTTCTTTCTGCACTACTGGCTGACACTTGTGCCTGAGGTTTTCCAAGTGTTCTTATCCCACTTCAGCATTCGTGCACCTGCTCATGACTAACACCCTGGTCAATGGGTTTAGTTCATGGATGGGTCTGCCTGTGTCGTGTACTCTGTTCTAGCTCATTCATGTGCACAAGAATCTTGCTACACCTGGTCAGGGCACTGCATCATGTGGGATCAAGCCTTGTATGGTGAGAGGGGGAAAACATGTTCTCACCAAACTTCGTAATAGAGTAGCATTATCTGGCAATGCCCTGTACATGATCAAAAAAGCTAACTGAGATCATCTTTTAAGAAGTCTGAGAAATACTACAGCAAATCTATTTTAAAAAGCCAGCTACAGTATACCATGCAAACAATTCCATATTTATTGGTGACTTCTAGGGAATTCAGCCTGGTTAAAAGCCTAGTTTTCAAAGACAGCTGCTAAAAATATGTTTCTTTGATGGAGATCAACTGTAAAAGTTTTAAGGGGTAGAAGGTTTTTACAGAACGGAAATGTGATAGAATTTACTGAAACATTTGCCAGGAAGCTATGAGACAGAGCTATCTGAAATCAGACTGGCCCACAGTGGGAAAGAGTGAAAAACAATTTGGTGTTTTCAGATTCCTTAAAATCTTGACTTAATATTGACTCAGTGAGTTTTCAAATAAGAATATCTGCCAAAGGCAATACCAAATACTACATATAGCTAAACACTGCAAAACCGACTAATTCTTAGTTTCCCTCCACTTACAGTGTTTTGATTCCAAATGCAACTGTGTTTTCAGCCTCTGTTCACCCAGGCTGCAAAACTAGATTTTTCAGGAAACCAGGCAGGGAGAGTGCTACAGGAGTACACATATACCTAAGCCAAACCATCTGAGGACTGAATGAACTAAATGCACTGTATGAAGCCACATAAAAAGGCCCCTGCTGCTCAATGTTCTCAGGCTCAGAACTTTCTACGAGTCTGTATTTATAGCTCTACATTTATAGGCCTGTATTACACATTTCACCAGAGACGCATTTAATGAAAGGTAACAAGAAAGTTCCTTTATTTTTATTTCCCACAAATATTTAAGAAATTTATGATCTACTGCCTGTAGATCTAAAATCTACATCTAAAAATGCCATGACTTTGGAGATGTTACTGGATTATGGGTGATAAAACATTAACAGAAAAATCAATGTGCACTGGGAAAATAAAGATGTGGAAGACATCAGTTGACTGATAACTAACTTAATATGCACTGGAAATGGTGCTCACACTGTTTCTCCAGAAAGTAATATACTATTTCTCTGACAAAATATTTGATATTCCTTTAATAATAACTATTGGTGTGTGGGAGGTCTAGGAAGATATCACCTTCCTGACATGGCTGCAAAAATTGCAGTATTTCGAAAATCTTGACGTCTGCTGCACTAAAATGCATCAGCATCTTTTGAGAAAAGCCCAAAATGGAACTGATCAAACAGACAGCAATCTCTTAATACTCTTCAATAAAAATGGACTTTGACTCCTACAAACAACTAGAACTGTCTGAATCCAAACTTCCCAACATATACACATGGCATTTGCTTGACTCATAGTCAACAGCAGATATCTCTCTCAGATTACAACCGCCAGAAATTAGAGAGAATACAAAAGGAAGACAATAATCTAGCCATTTTTTAACTATAATGTTAACAATTTACTACATTTAGCAGTCATCTAAAACATAAAATACATCTGTTCTTCTTATCTTCAAAATAGTCATTAAATATAATTGCATTGGGCATCTCTAAACTAACCAAACAACAAAACCCCATGTAAAGAAAAACCTCTCAAAAGGCAGTAGGCAAGTGACAAATTATGTAGCTCTTAAAGATGGAAAGCATTCTGATTTTTATAACTATGCAGTTATGAGCAAGTCCAACAACAAAAATGGCTCCCAAGAATTCATCTTGGAGTGGCCATCTTACAAAATAGTGTTTGAACAAGTTACTCAAGGCACACCTAAACAATGAAGACCACGAACCATCCGAGGTACTTTTGTGCTGGCCCAAGAAAAATGCCACATTGAACACAGTGGAGAGAACTACAGCCAAGTGGTTTCAGGTAGATAAAAATTTTCCTAAAATCACACTTCTTTCAGCTGCAATATGTGAATTCTCCTTGTCTCTTACAGTATACAGTCCATGCATCTCCCTACTTTTCATTAATTGTTTATATTGATATGGGTGGGTCAAGTCCTGTAAGAGCAGGAATGAAGATGTGTCTTGGTGGGGAGTTCTCAACATATCACCTCTCAAATCACTTGAAGTATTCTTATATGAAAATGTTTAATTCTGCCTCAAAGCCCAGAAAGTTAGAAAGCAAGCAGCTTCAGTTCTTTGCTCTGGAGATTATAGTGCAACAGTGTGAAGCTGAAGCACAAAGCCACCCCAAGAGTTAAAAGACCCTAAACAAACCTAGCAGGACCGTAAGGATGCTTACGCTCTATTTGAAAAATTCTACATAGACAGCAGAAAATACTTAGTCTTGGAGAGCATATACTGTGATTTTATGCTTTCACTGCAGACCACACACATCATTAGTTTAATGTCATGCAAATCTTCCAAACCTCATCTTCTAAGTGGTCTTTAAATCTCCATTTAGTCACCAAGAGGAAAGGTCACACTCAGGATGTGGTATTTAACAATACACCTTGGATATCTGAGCAGCTGGTTCCCAAGGGGACAGTCCCACTCCCCTTCATCCTCTCAGCTCTGCATTCCAGCCCTTTCTTTGGCTTTGATACTTTGAAACAGTTTAAAGAAGAAAATTTGCAAAAGCCTATTTATTTGGGGGTTGGACAGAGGAAGGGATACTTATCTGTCCATTCAGCCTGTGAATCAACTCTGTGCGGGTCTGAATGGGAGGGTGCAGCTGGAGGCCAGGAATACGGACATACGTCTGAGGAAGACTAATCACTACACCAGTGCACCAAGATCATCAAGCTACAGCTTTTGGTAGCACAACAGCCTCTGAATGCAAAATTTTACAGAAGAAACCTTAAAGATTAATGAAAAACAAAAAAACTTTGATTTTCCAACTGTGTCATTAGCAGAACCTGCTAATACTCTGGATAACATTTTGGAAAAACTTGCTGTATCACTTTGCTCAAAACCAAGGAAGACAAACTATGAAATTCATTCCACAGATCCATCAAAGCTATTGTAACCTCAGATGGCTCTCCATACCAAATCATCTGCTTTTCTTTTCTAAAGCTTTGTTAGTCTTATCATTACTATTTAAACATTTTATTTCCATAGGAATTAATTTTTAACTGTAATACAATCCAGGCAATTGCAAAAAGATTGCTGTAGATGAAGTAGTTTTTCCCAGCATGCTCTGTGATGTGCTTGGCTATGGCCAGTCTCGTGTCTGGACCTCTGCCTGCAGGCACCGAGAGGTGCTGATGCTGCAGCCAATAACCCCTTTGAGGAAGGGTGTTTGTCTTCTGCCAGCACTTTGAAGTTTAGGGAGAGAACACATTTCTGCTCACACACTGGTGCTGTTGTGCTGATACAGCTCAGTGCTTCTTCATGCTGGAGGAGCTGCTGTTACGTAACTTCATGGCTTTCCCTCGTCAGACACCTGCTTTGTTTTGAGTGTGGCTACCCACCTCCATATAATCCCAAGGCTCTTTCCAGAGACCTCTTCTGATGAATACCCCGTCCATCTTCTCCAGGCATATTATCACTATATATATGCATTCTGTAAGCTACACCTACTACCCAAAATTCCTTCTTTCTTTCTGCTCTTCCATGTCTCCTGTTCCTTACACTTTAGCATCCTGTGTGACCCTGCATCATAGTCCATTTCCCCTTCTAATCCCAACATGGCTAATTTCTCACCAAGCTTCCATCCTCAAAGCCCTTCCCTGTAGCTCTATTTCAGCTTTCAGAAGGCAGTATGATTTTCCATTTGCCAATAGGAACATCCAATCTTCTGAAAACTAGCTCCCTCATTTCAACAGACTTCTTCAAATCTCGTGTTGTGGATCCTATAGGTCTTAGTTCCTAATATTTTTGTCGAGTCCTCTCCAAGGACTGATATTCTTCTACTATTGCTTTCTTACCAGTGAAGTCCTTTCTTCATGCATAGATTCACTTTAAAAATTCCCAAATTCAAAGATGTGTTATGTGTTGAGGCTCATTTTAATAGGAACAAAATGCTTATCTGCTTTAAATAACAAATATGGCAGAAAGCCTGTAATGTTCATTTGCAGATCCTATCTCACTAACCTAAGTTGGAAGACAGCTCCAAGACTGGCATTACAGCTACTTTTCAGAGACTGTACCTGACTCACCTGGTGATGGTTCCCAGGGTGCCGGTATTAAAAGGGACGGTTCAATAACTGTTTCTGCTTTTAAGTGGAAAAAAGCATTACAATTCCAAGCCTTTTTTCCCTGACAATGTCTAGGCGAATGTCTGAAAACTTGGGAACTGAAATGAGAATTTTCCAGCATTAAAGACTGTGGGAAAGGATTATCATCAGTGAAGCTGCTTTAAATCCTGTATCATTCTAAAAGCTCCTACTTTCTGTTCTTTGTCCTTATTTCTGTTTCAAAGTCCTTTGGATATGCACTCTCTTGGGGTCAAGCACGTATCCCCTGAGAAATCTGGGGGTGGAAAGACTAGAAAATTTCAGGAAATCTCTTACTTAGACATTGTTGAACTCTAGTATTTCTCCAGAGAGAAGAAATCTAAGCATTTGGAAATACGTTCTTTTTCTGCCACTATTTATAATGCAGTTAAAACCTTTTTATCCATGCCTACTAGAACAGTGACCAACTAGTATCTTCTCAGAAAACACAGGAATACTAAGCACAACCTTTTTT
>VXBX01008415.1:871875-1004944 GCA_013400415.1 Scytalopus superciliaris | reverse complement strand
AAAACACAGAGAAATCAAGACCACCTTTTTTTTTTTTTTTTTTTTTTTTTTATGCTTAGTAATTTATTCATAGCCAGGTTGTCTTCATGCATTTTTTTGGTTCTTTATGACTGACTTTTGGAGAGATGCCATTAATTTCACTTGCTTGGATAAGGTTTGAACCAAGTTCTTGTCCATGTTACTAAATATTTAGACCATTCTGAGACTTCTATAGAAAAGCACAAGAAATGTTTTTAGAAAAAGCTGTTTCAGTTCCAAATTGTCTTGGATGGAGGCCAGATACATACAATTTCTTCTGAGGTGGATCTTCAGTGGATTACCCAGAGCTTGAGAGTCCTTCTTTTAAAAGATTTATAACTGCTAGTAAAAGATTCAGTCACCTTAAGATACTGTCAGCCATTCTCTGCTGCTTCTGTGAAGCATATTGGGCATTTAGAATTGCATATGTGCAGTGGAACCTCTTAAAAACAACATAATCTAAAACCTAGGAAAACCTGCATTGTAGTGAAAGAATTGAAGGAGGGACTTAAGCGCTCAAAGAAAGGTAAGACACCTTCAAGAACACAGGATCTATTATGCAGTTCATACTAAAGGAAGGTCTGTTTATACTTAGAGACACCATTCTACGTGTATGTTCCCATTATAGATACAGGAAGCTAACACGACGAACAAAAAAACCCCAAACCCCAAAACACAGAAGAGACTTGAGGAACTACAGACTGGTGAGCCTTACCTTTGTGCTTGGGAAGATCATGGAGCAGATCTTCACGGAAGCGATGTTAAGACACGTGCATGACTAGAAGGTGATCCTAGACAGCCATCATGGCTTCATTAAGGGAAATCTGTGCTTGACCGACATTGTGGCTTTCTGTGATTGAGTGAATGCAACGCTCAATAAGGTCAACACATCGACAGATGTCATCTACCTGCACTTCTATAAAGCCTGCGTGATAACCTTATCTCTCTAAATTGGAGAGACATGGATTTGAAGAGTGGACTATTCAGTGGACAGGCAACTGCGTGGCTGAATGCAGACAGAGAGTTGTGGTCAATGTCTATATGTCCAGGTGGAGGTTGGTGACAAGCAATGTTCCTCAGGGCTCTGTCTGGAGACTGGTGTTCTGCAATAGCTTCATCAATGACTCAGACAGGGAGATTAAGTGCACCCTCAGCAACTTTGCAGATGACACCAAGCTGAGTGGGGCAGCTGACACAACAGAAGGAAGAGATGCCATCCAGGGGCACCTGGACAAGCTTAGGAAGTGGGCCCAGAAGAAACTCATGAAGTTCAACAAGTCCAAGTGCTACGTGCTGCACCTGGATCAGGGCAATCCCAGACATGAGTACAGACTAGGAGAGGAACTCTTTGAGAGCAGCCCTGTTGAGAAGGACCTGGGGGTTCTTCTGGATGAAAAGCTGGACATGACCCAACAGTGTGCACTCATAGCCCAAAAAGCCAACTGCATTCTGGGCTGAATTAAGAGAGGTTAAGGATTTTGTCCCTCTACTCTGCCCTCATGAGACCCCACCTGGAGTGCTGCATCCAGGTCTGGAGTCCTCAGCACAAGAAAGACATGGACCTGTGTGAGAGAGTCCAGAGGAGGGCCACTAAGATGATCAGAGGGATGAAGCAGCTCTTCTGTGAGAAAAGGCTGAAGTTGGGGTTGTTCAGCCTGGAGAAGAGAAGGCTCTGGAAAGAGCTCATTGCGGTCTTCTAGTAATTAAAAGGGTCCTACCAAAAAAGAGGGAGAGCAAGTTTTCAGACAGGCATGTAGTGACAAGACAAGCGGAAGGGTTTTAAACTAGAAGAGGAGAGACTTAGATTAGATGTTAGAGAGAAATTCTTCACTCAGAGGGTAAAGAAACAAGTTGCATTGAAACAAGTTGCCCAGAGAAGTGCTGGATGTCCCAACCCTGGAAGTGTTCAAGACCAGGCTGATTGGAGCTTTGAGCACCCTGGCCTAGTGGAAAGTGCAGGTGGATTGGAACTAGATGATCTTTAGGGTCCCTTCCATTTCAATGCAAACCAGTCTATGATTCCATGATTACCTGCATAAACATCTACTAGAAAGTGTATCATACACAGGAATTTTCTTTGCTCCTGAATGGGTTAACTAATGGGGTTTCTATTCAAGATTGATTGAGTTTTCAAACAAAAATATCCCTGTTCCTTTTCTTTCTCTGCCTTGTTCTTTTCATTCTACTCCTTATTCACACAACATAAAACTATCACACAAAATGGTCGCACAGGTTTCTGCATTTAGCTGGAACAAGTATAAAGTGATCATGGTTTATTTGTTCAGCTCACCACCACTAATGGACCCTCCAGTTTTCTGTTCTTTTGTACCTTCCACCAACAGTACTACTTTCTGCTTAATACACATTGCAAACTCCCAGTTAAATGATTGCATACTGTTAATCACCTATATACAGGTCTCCTCGGTCAGCACCTGCCCAGCAGTGTGTCTAAATGGATTTTCTGCCACCAGTGGCTTCAAGCTGATGCATACCATGCATATGAACCACAACACAGAACTTAATCCAAAGGATTTTGGAGGGGCAGCAGGACAGTTCAGCTTGAACTTTGCTTTCCGCTATAAACCTGACTCTGATTCCCATCCAAAATCTTCAAAGAATATCCTCTGTGCTTCAAAGTTTTCATGTTTGTCCATTTGGGAATATCTTCTACAGATGACCAGAAATACCTATCAGATTCCAAAAACACTGAAACAATGCCAAAAGAAGCTGTTTAAAAAGCAGTGATTTTCTTGCCTCTTTTCCCCTTCTGAAGACAGCATTAAAACACATTCTCATAGTTAATGAGCTTTTTTTTTCACAATGATTTTTTTCTGGACTAAGGGAGGAAAATTTGATCTTTTTTTTTCTGCCAGCAACCAGTGATGGTCTTTGCCAGTGACCAAACACATCAGTGTGCCTGATGCTACTGCTGCATCAGCTTTTGCTAAGATGGACAAGACGTCAAATGGCAAGAAAAACCTCAGGTAATTTCCACTACATTTCCTCTAACCCAAACCCTATTTGTCAGAAGTCTTTTGGAAAGCATTCCCACTTGACAGAGCATTTTGAAGAAGGATTACTACTTCTCTATTTCTGCTTATATTACTGAATCTAGAGCACTGGGCCCATGGTATAGACTGGAAATTCTCAAGGGGAAGAACTGTTCAATCTTTGTCCAGTAGTGACTATAAATCTCTGGACAAATGTTTAAAGTGAATGTTTCAACAGTCTACTCTTCAAACTATTTCAAGACAGATTTGGCCACCAATTGCAACAGAAACAGCAGAATCAGATTAAAGATCTTGAGGAGGGCTTCTGGCGATAGCACTTTTCCAGTGAAAGAAAAATTTTATCAGCAAAAGGGAGATTTTTTTGAACTTTAATTCTAGGCATTTTTCTATTCCTGAAATTCAGACACCTGTTGATAACATGCATTCACATATCAAGTCTGAGAGAACACCATAGCTAAGAAATATTATTATTCCCATTTATTCTTGTATTACTGCACAAACTTTCAGACAGCTGTAATTAAGAGCATGCACAGCACAATTTGGAAGAGCTGAGCTAATCTGTGTTGACTAAAATGATCACAAAGGAACAGTTCCATTATTTGAAGACCATTCAGAACAGACTGTCTTGCCCTCTGCCCCTTTTTATATTATTCACCTTCTTCAACAACCTTATTATTCAATGCTCAGAAACAGGAAGACATGTCAGTTGTCCTTCCAAGACATTCTTAAGGTTCTTACACCTAGATGAAATAGCACAAAGGACAGTCTCTTCTATTACAGTCCTATTTTGATTGTGCTTAGACAACAACTTGGCACGACATGACTGATGACTTTTTGGGATTAAATACATACATGGGAAGCTGCAGACTATGATGGATTATTGCTAACATGTCTGTGTTTTAGGGGAAGCCACCAAAGCACTGAAGTCCACCATAAATGCTGCCCCACAGGGCATTCATGGAGGTAAATTCAAATTTTGTTACCAAGATTCCTTCTGAAGTTGTAAAAGATGGAGCTAAACAGCTGAACTGCAATTTTTCCCAAACTCTCTGAATCAACATATGCACAGATAGCATGCAGGAACTTGTGACCTAAAGGTGAATATTTCACAATGTGGTGGTTGTCTAAGACAGCGGGACTTGATGATCTTAAAGGTCTTTTCCAACCTAAACAAGACTATGATTCCATCAATACAAGCTTCCAGGCAAATTTACTACTGAATGTCCCTCTGGGGAGCACTTAAAACAATCATCAGTTTTAGGAAGGCTTGTTTGCATCTGTCCTGTTCTAAACCAGTCAGATTACTGAGAAACGAACTATCTGCTGACTCATACAGTAAAAAGTATGTGAGATGGGAACATACATGAATATGAATTCCAAGTAAAATTGGAAGAATTACTCGGGAGTTACTTTTACACTAGAGAACTTTGCGAAAAGAAAGCACTGTGTTTTCCAAGTGTTTAAGATTCAGTTTTTACCGGCAGTGAATGAAGTCAGGAACAGGATTATGCTGGCTAAAAGACGCTGCGTCAAGATTCATGCAAATTTCCACATTGTCTCCAGCCATGATTCGTACTGCTGCTTTGTTTTCATCCTCAAATGTCTGCCTTTGCAAGGATGCACACAGCAGCAACATGAAATCATCTAGGAAAAAGCAGTGATTACAAGGAAAAATCCAGTCATTACACAGGTATAAGGAGTGGTCATTATATGTTATAATGCAGTTACCAGACTGTTTTCCCACATTTGGAACCTTCAAAACTGTGCTGTTTTCAATGCATTTAGCACTGATTTGAAATTTACCTGTTTTTACTTGTCATTGTCTATGACTTTTAGTGAGACATAAATTAAAAAAGGGATAGAATTCATACTTTTTGATGTCACATTATTGAAAATGGGATACAAGAAAAACAGATGTAGAAATTACTAATTCTTTGAATTTTTCATGCTTAGTATTAAGTTTCCCAGAGAATATGTCATGTTGCTACTGAAGATTAAATAAAAGGCTGGCTTCAAATTACACTGTACAGATGTTATAAGCAAGGGACATATAAACACTTTACAACTATGTGCTAAAACACTTACACACAAGGAAGACAGGGTTTGGTCTCACAATGAAGTCTGGAAAGTATAACCACTTTATGATGTTGGAGTTGAAGTTGGCATTACCACTTCTCCATGGATAGTCTGTATGACAGAAGCATGTAAAAATGCAATCAGTACTTTATAACAATTACCTAATTTTTTTTTTTTCCGAATACTTACCAATTTTCCTGCCGTCTTCTGTAAAATCAAGCAGCAGTAATTTTCCATAAGGGGAAAGTGTCCTTACCTTTACAAGGAGCAGGTGGGATGCCAATGCAAAGGAAGTACTGGAATGTAATGATGCATGACAGAAAACAGCAGTATTTTGGCCAGATCTCTGCAATCGCTTTTCTTCTGCGTCGATACAATACAGCAATCAGCCAGAAGGCATGAATCATGGCATAAAAATCCATCCTTTGACCAATTACATTGACTGAGAGAAGAAAACAGGTCTGGAAATGAAGTAAGGAAACACAAGCAATTTACAACCTGATGGCTAGTCAATACAACAGTAATAAAGTATTGTGGATCCTGACACAATGTTTGGACATGTGCTGCACACCCCAACACCCAGTTTTTGATACTCTTCTGTCTCGAGCAGGTTTCCACTATGTGATACCTAAAGATACAGAAAGGAAAGGGCGTTGTCACAGTAGCTGATATGCAAAACATTTAACTGTTGCCAAGCAAAGCACATATTACACAGCTATATATTTTGATAGGACTTACAGATGTGAAAAAGAAAAGGAACTATTAAGATTAGGAACAACTAAAATGTATCCTCATGTGGGAAACAGACAAAAGGAAAAGGGATTTAGACCATACAGCTTCTATTGGTGATAGACAAATCCAGTCAATTCCTATAAAACAGCTTTAGTTCTCCACTATTCTGGGGGCTCTGCATTACATTTCTGTTCCCTGGCTTCACTGAAAGTAGTTCAATCACTGAGTTCCATGAAACATGTTTTCAAGTTTAGTGAAGACTTCATAGTGAATCATTTATTCAGTGCACTACTCTGTTTTGATTTTCTCTCTCCTCAGATTAGTATTAGTTTAAAATTATTTCCCAAAGGAAATAGCTTGCTGGTTTATTTTAATTTTTACTCATTCTTAATCCTCAGACTGGCTGTGAACAGTTTACTCTGTTTATCAGTAGCAAGTGATGGTAGTGTTTAACAGACAGTTCAAGAGCATCATTAGGATGAGAATTAGGATACATTAGCCTGGGAGTTCCCTTCCTTGACAAACCATAGACATTTGTGAAAAATCACTATTTCTACAAACAAACATGAACAAACAGGCAAGATAAGGGAACAGAGATGACTAACAGGAGTGATGACTAAGAAGCACCCAGATCTCAAATACAGTCCAAGCTATTATTCAAAAATAATACAATGAAAAGGTTTAGAATGACAGTCTAAAGAAAAGTAGTATGTAGCAATTTACCTCCAAACCAAATTTGTAGAAGAAGTAGTTTATGAAATACTTGATACAGTTTACCAGTCCATCATCCAGATGTGCTCTTGTAATATCATGAAAAATGGTTTTAGTCACAGGTGCAGTAAGGTTATTTCGACATCTGTAGTATTCTTGATGACGGTAGATTGTAACTTCAAAAGCCAGAATAGCCAGCATCAGTAAGTTATTCTGTGGGAGACATAATCAGAAGAATATTAAATAAAAGTCTGAACCATAAGAAGCTATAACATTTTCTGATAAGCATAAACTCATGAATACTGAAACTGATGTTACCACTGAGCACTTCTGCACTCCAGAATGCACTGGCACCTATTTCCAGCTACTATCATTGAAACAAAGTAAGGCTCCTATCACTTCTTGGATTTTGATGAATCATACATTCAGAAAATACATATAAGAACATTAATTAAAAAACACTATAATGAACAATAGTTGTGGAAAAGAAGGGGAGGGAAAAGGCATTGACCCACGCCCTCTCATATCTCATAACTTCTCTTAAGGTATGTACTTCGTTTTGCAGGAGATAGAAGATACAAACAAGCGCAAATTCCTCTGTGGGGGTTTAGCTGTCAGACACTAACTTCTTAAAAAATGGATGCTGGGTAGAGCAAATTTAACCTGGATACTCTTTTAAAAGAACAGTCTATCTGCCGGTCTTTGCTCAGGCACAGTTCCTTCTGTCCCAGAGCAAGACTGATTAGGATGCAGTCATGAGTGGCTTTAAATTGATTTTTTATTTTGCTCTGGTGGGAGATCTGCCCTATGCTCAACAGAAGAGAGGTACTAACATACTCCAAAAGTTGGTTAAAAAGACCGGCTCAGAGAAAGTTTCTCAAGCAAACCACAACTGAATCAGAAGATGAAATTTCTAGATCTTTGTCCTCTGAGAAATATTTGGGACAACAATCTCATGAAAAAAGTGCCACTGGGGTTTGTTTGCTTGTATTTTGTTTTGTTTCCAGGTACTTATTTTTGCTTGCTATTGTTGGGCTTCCTTGTCTTGTCAGGACAGTTTTACACAAACCATCAAATATGAGCTCCTCATTTTAATGCTGCAGACGTTTTGAATGCCTGCTATTAAAGAGGCATAACAGAAACACAAACAAAGCATACAGAGGTGAGCTGTCAGGGAAGAAATTACAAATAAATCTAGCTAGATCAAAATTTGCTATTGTTCAGTTGGTTATTTTCTGACAATCTTAAACTGTGTATATACAATTTTGGAGACTCTTTACATTACGAAGAGATATGTAAAGTTTTCCACAGGACTTGGCACACTTCAATTGTAAGTGGGGTTGTTTAATCGAGACAGGAATAGCAAAATATTGCTCACAGGCATCAACCAAAACCAAGAAAAAAGCCAAAAGACATCCATTTACTAGTGTTCGAATGAACTATTCCCTTAACTCATTATATTTTCTAAATTGTGGCTAAGGAATAAGCACTTAAAAAAATTAACTGCTTAGAGCATACACTGTCATTCAAGGCAATTACTCCAAACAGACCCGTCAGTCTTTGGTACCTGAAAGCTGTGTATCTCTTAATTACTTAGAGTTCTTAAATATCACATTTCTGAAAGAGCTTTTAACAGATGGTAGAGTACAAAAGCCATGCTTCTGCATGAAAGATTATCTTAAATGGTACTGAATCCCTTCCAGATATGTTCAGTGTAACAGATACGGTTTTGTGTTGCCTCTTTCCCTCTGTACTTCCCTATTATCAGTTAGTACTTTTTTTCTCTGTATGCGTGTGACAGATTATTCATTTCAAAGACATTGCTAATTTCATCACAAACAAGAAATATCTAAATACAGATAATTAAAGAAGTTACCCTTAAGTACACAAGAAGGGGATTAGATTTTCTCAATCCAACCCACTCTGCAGGATCAACTGGCCCACTGTAGAGCACTGAGGTTTTGAGTTCTTCTAAATTGACCTTTGTTTCATTCTCTCCTGGCTAAAAAGAAAATGTAACAGTTATAAAACATGAGTTTAAGGCTGCTTGAGGAGGGAATGATCAACAGTAACACATCAAGTGAACTGTCATTTTCAGTACTTGATATGCTTCCTTTTGCTCCTCACTGAAGAAGGAAGCAGTCAAACCTTTTAATGTGCACTTGTACTCACCAACGTACAGTTACTGGAAAAGTTTTTGGGATCGATAGATGAGAGCTGGTACAACATTTTGCAGACAATAATCACACATGTCCAGACAGTGCAGATACTTGATGCCAGTGGGCGAAACTGAGCATATGGCAAAGCAAGAGCCCAGGCAATTAAAAACACAAAGTTAAACAGAGACACCTGAAAACACAAAAATAGTACAGAAATTACATGGAGTAACAAAAGAACTGAGAACGACTGACCTTTCCCACAGTAAATAAAAAAAAAAAAAAATTATTCAAAAGAAAGGGACATGGAGAAACTTTGAGGAAAATACTGAAAAAAAAATTACAATACACACAGAAACAATGTGGTAAGTGAAGAAGGAAAAACTTAATAGTTGGTTTAGGGAGAACTTTATCACCTATATAATATTAATGCTGTTAGACCCACAGAACTTCACATCTTCCCTGTCAACAGACATGAAATAAGAAGGACCACATCCAGTTTCTGCTGCTTTAGTACACGTGAAACAAACATGAGATGATACACTTCTATGTGTCTGTGCAACCAACCTTCATCCTCTTCACCATTTCCCCACAAAAATGTGAGCAAAAGGAGTTTTTGTTTTTGTAGTGAATCTTGTCCGACTACTCTGTTCAAAGAATGGTTATGTCATGTAGAGAACTCACACTGCCCACACCAAAAGCACAGCTAAAAGCATTGCTCCCTTTTTCTTTAGGCATTGTTCCACATTCTTATTTGTTACACATCAAACTGAGTTCAAGTAATTTTCTTCTATGTACTTTCCCGACCTCTTTCTGCACCCTCCATCCCTGGATGGTGCCCACAGCCAGTTTGAGCAGGAGAGGGATTACAAATATCTGGAGAAGTGGGAGGGATGAGACTATCTAGATTGAGGCAATCACTGTAGAAGACATCAAGGCAGGACCCCAGCATGTGACAAACCCAGCTGGATTCCATAATTTTAGTGAGGTCTGACAGGAGGAAGCCATCTCCCTACATTTGGGTGTGTAACTGTATAGCAGATGTTGACAAGCCTCAATGATGTGTAAGAGTTTGATGGTGGGTGTTTACTTGCCTCTTTCACTGTGACCCAGATGATGTAAGAGGAAACAATTTTGATGATGTGCAGCTCCAACAGCCACCACACGAAGACTTGCATCTTATGGAAATACTCCAGGAATTTCAAAAACAGTACTGTAAGGCGGTCGATCACTAGATGCCACTTGTTCCTTAAGTCTGCAGGGATGTTCAAGCAGAACCATTGTGAGAAGAGAAACAGAAGGTCTCTGTAAAATGGAATACTCCACTAGACAACGAGCTTTCTGCTTCTTCTCTTCTAAGCTTTACAGTAAGACAAGATGGAGGATAAAATTATGGCTCAGTGGTTAGCTAAGACAAAACAGGGTTGAGGCCCACTTAGCTGTGGTGCTCTCCCTTCTGACCCACATTCACTGGAAGGATTCCACATTTCAAAAGCAGCAGTGGTAGCCTTCCTTGCCAATTTTGATTTTATTCCTCTCTATCAGAGCTCTTCTTGGACTCTACTGTCCTCCAGTATCTCGGGACTTAAGCTTAGAGATCTCATTCAGGGACTAATTCCAGCTCTGGTCCTTATCCAGCTCAGAGAAATACAATTTTTTTTGATGCTTGGAAGCTATGGACCCAGCTTGCTTTCAGAAAGCACAGACTACTATTCAGAAAGCTTGGAAGAGATCCATATAACATTAGGATTAGGATTTCTGTCACATGGGTTTAGACAACTACACTATAGATGCCTTCAGATGTCAGAGTTACCTAAACTGCTTTGGAAACAGCACAGCCTCCTAGAGTGTGATCTATGCCATCACAGGACCGACATCCAAAACAAGCAAGGCTATCTGGAGTCCAGTTGAATATTTCTCTCAAGTTAAGATCCTGAAGTCGAGCGAAAGTATCCCTTTGTCGGGGTGTTTTGCTCCAACAGCCATCTTCCCAAATACTACCCCAGTGAGCAAGCATGTGGTAACATCTATTAGATGTGAGTGTATGTGACAATACATATGCTGAACAGTGCTCTCTAAGTGCCAACTTTGCTTGTGGGCTGGATATAAAACTGTTTCACCAGGCTGGTATATATTAGTATAAAGTCTTCACACTGTATTAGGGGATTCAGAAGCAGGCGATTAGGAAGGATTTTGCATACTGTGAGAACATTCTTACAGTTACTATCAGAGATGGAAAAATTTGCAAGTGATACCAAAACACATAATTATCTAGGCTGGTAAAATTGCAAAGGAGTTACCACCTTCTACATGCAATTATTTCAACTTATCACATTATTTTATATACACAGCAAGCCAAGTTGCTTATTCTGTGCATATTTGTGTGAAGAACATATGCACATTCGTGTGAAAAAGCAGACTTTTGGAATATCTCATAACCAAAACCCATGTTTTTTACTTCTGCCTTTTTTCTCCAAACAAGACTTAGAAAATTCTAAGAAAAATACTGAGTGATGTAAACTCCACAAACACATAATTAAGCTTAAGAAATTAATTAAACTACAGAACTCTAATCTTACATGTGTTTTATCAAGCACAATGACTGTATGTAACTAAAGTCTTTACAGAATTAGATGTTCTCACTCATTCTTTCATTGTATTTATTTTAATTGGCAGTGTTGCATCATGCAGGATATATCCAGACAGTGGCAGTTGAGTGGAGCAGGCAGACAAGATACTCTAGTGAGCTCTGTCTAGCATGGCCTGGCAATATGTACACATATGGGCCTGAATGCATCCACTGAAAGACTGTATAACATTGTGTAATGAAGTCTACACATGTGAACATGTTTAATGTCAGAGCCCTAGCCACATGGCTACACAAAACCAGTATCACTCTTCAGCAGAAATAAATGCATGTGAAGCTTAAGGATGGATCACACATGGCAAGCATGTGTTATTTCCAAGCCCCAGTGGCTGCAGCTCCCCATTTTCCTGCTTGCATGTATCATGGACAGAGTAACCTCCACCAGCTGGCCTCTGTCCCAAAGCCCTTCCAGCATGTAGGGAGGGACAGACTGCAACAGTCATCACTCCTCACAGACCATGAAAGCTTGCCAAGAAAGGCTCCCATGACCCATGAACACCTCTCTGAGGGCAGATATTCCAGCCCGGAAGGGTAAGTAGTTTCAGCTCAGGTTTGAGCACTGGAAAAGGCTGCCCAGGGAAGTGGTAGAATCACCATCCCTGAAGGTATTTAGATGTGTAGATGTGGCACTTACGGACAGTGGTGGACTTGGCCATGCTGGTTTAACAATTGAACTAAATGACCTTAAGAGGTCTTTTCCAACATAAATGATTGTATAATTCCCTGGGGCAGCTAAGCAAGATGCATTGCCATTTTGCCTTGACAAAGATCCTATTCCTACTTATGTGTCACAGTCCTGTGAATATTGGCATGAGTAACTAAACTTGCAGTAAGGCATTTCCAAAGAATACAGCACCCTTGGGTGTTAAATGCTTTTCCCTGAGTTATGGAAATAAGTAATGCTAGGAGTTCATCCTAGCAATATCAAGGATGACAATATAAGCCTTACCCATGTCTGCCCTTAAGTTTTTTTATGTTCATCTGATATCAATTACACATTCCATATTGAGAAGTGAAAAATATGACACTAATGTGCACATAAATAATGAACAAAGCCATTGAGACTTCTGGAGAGGAGTGTCTTGAAAGCATGCAGTATCAGATATTAAATATGTATGTGTATTTTCTTTGTTGTAAAATTTCACTCAAAAGGGGTTCTTAGTATTTGGGGTAGCCTCCAAATAATTCAACCCAGACCACCTAGAAGAAAGAGGCAGGGTTTCTTTTCTTTTCTTCATCTCAGTATCCTACAGAAAGAGTATGATTTTCCCCCAGAAGAGCCTTTAGTCTGTTGAATAATTGACAAGTAGCCATCTGCTCAGTTCAGGCTCTTTGACATAGATGTATGTAAACCTAGAAGGAAAACCTGAAGCTTGAAGTTAACAGGGATGACCAAGAAAAAACCACCTGTTGCCACTGTTAATTAAGGCTGAGGAAGGCAAAATTTTCATTCTGCAGAGCTTACCTGTAGTTTCTTCTTCCTCTGATTCATTGTCTTCATCATCAGAATCATCTTCCTTGTCCTCATCTTCCTTTTCTTCTTTTCCTTTTTTGACCCTCCCTTTCCCTCCCTCCCATTCTGGCTCTTCCATTCTTTTCTCACCAGCCTCTTCCAGCATTTTATCCTCTTCCTTTTCTCTGCTGGCTGTTAAATTCATCATAGTTAGGTCTGGCAGGCTCCCATCTTGGTGCACCAGTCTGTTGGAAAACAGTAGCATGTCAGCAAACCAAGGAGTAATGACATCACAGTATTTTTCTTTTTCAAACTGTATAATTAAAAAAAAATAAACTGTTCATGGAAAATGCCTTAGAAGTGGAAAAGTTAATGATTTTGGTATTCTCTCCAAACACACACTGAAAATTGAGTTGGAATGTATTAGTTACTACTTCTCACTCAGATACTAATGGTTAGTTAGTAATGAGTGGTATTAACACTTAAACTTGACATTTTCCCCACTGGAGAAAATGGTCAGAGTTTAAGATGTAGAAGCATGAAATGACATTATTTAAGAGGAAACATTTCATGACTTCATAGGGGACTTACTCATTTTGGTGGTTTGGTATTTTTTTCTTGAGGCTGCTCAAAGTAATTGGAACAGAAAGAAAAAGGGAGATGAGAACAGAGGGGTTACAGAAGAAGGTCATTGACAAATATGTCATGCTACATCACAAGTCATAAAGCATTCTCCTACTCCATCTGCGGAAGCCTTCTGATGCCAAGAGCATGCCATCATGACATTCACAGGGTGCTTCTATAAAGAAACATGGATTTGCAGCACAGATGGAAAGGGGACAGCCTATTTACACCAGTGCTAAACGTGGTCAATGCTTCTACCATGCTGTGAGTAATGCAGCTGAACCATCACAAGTGTCTGACCTATCACTGCTAATGTATTTCCACCTTCCTCCAATGGAAAGATGCAGCTGGAAAGCCAAGGAATTTGCAAATTTTCTTCCAGCTACGTTTGGGAACAAACAAAAGCAAAAACTCCATGGCTGCGGCTTCAGAATATTTTATCATATCTGTCATTGACAGTGCTCCTCATTCTCTCTCTCTGCTACATCTCGCAGACAATTTTTCTTTAATTTCTAACTGTCTCTATCTAAATCTATTAGTAAGTTTCAGAATACCAAAACTGGGATATAACTGATTTAATATGTTTAATATTTCTCTAGTGCCACAGTGCCATTTTTTCTGAGATTTATTCAGTATATATATTTTCTTTAATGAGAAAAGAGATATTTTATTACAGTTTCAGACATTTTCTTTTTCCTCACACAGCTGTGCTATTGGGACTCACCTCCCATACTTGCAGAAAACCCAGTTTTCCTAATTTCCTGGTTATATGTGCTTTGCTGAGCATAGTGTTTACTGCCATAAGGAGCCCCTCTGAATATGACTTCTTGCAATAAAGTCTCCCTTTGGCAAGTGCATATCTATATGATTAGGTCACTAAATGCTTAATTACGCTGTTGAAATTACTACACACAGCATACATTCAAGCACCTTTAAAACTGTTCAAATGTGCTACAGTACCGTCTCAGGGATTTATTTTTCATGATGTGAAATTCTGGCCGATAACATTTAGACAGGAAATTCTGCTGATTTTACCTAGGATTTTTACAGTTCAAGAAACTAAAAATCTAGATTTTTCCTTCTGATCATTAAAAATTAAGAACATAGGCTAAGCAGGCAGTGAGAAAGACAAAAAAGCAGAATTATTTTTCAAATATTTGGGAGTTGCAGTTTCTTCAAGACGGAAACTTTGGTGGCTCAAATGAAGGAAAAACTACAGATATCTGACTAAACAATCCTGAAGTAGAAATACTATACCAATTGCCAAAAGGTAGAAAAGGTGGATTAAAATTAGAAATTTAACAAGACAGTTAAGCAACAAAAAATCTCACTGAATGAATTTTAGCTACATTCATGACTAAAATCCCTCATCATGTATTGGGCAATGAACTTGAGTGTCTAAAAATCTGAAAATCTGTTGTACTCAAGAATATATTCAATAGTTTTGACTACTGAAAATAGAATAATAGAATCATAGAACAGTTTGGGTTTGAAGGGGCCTTAAAGATCATGTAGGTCCAACCCCCCTTCCATGGGCAGGGACACCTGCCACTAGACCAGACTGCTCAAGCATTATCCAGCCTGGCCTTGAATGCTTCCAGGGTTGGGGCATCCACAGCTTCTCTGGGCAAGCTATTCCAGTATCTTACCACCCTCACAGTAAAGAATTTCTTCCTAGTATCTAACCTAAATTTCCCATTTCAGTTTGTACCCCTTACTCCTTGTTTTGTCACTACAGTTTCTGATGAAGAGTCCCTCTGCAGCCTCCTTGTGGGCCTCCTGCAGATACTGGAGGGTTGCTATAAGGTCTTCATGCAACCTTCTCTTCTTCAGGCTAAACAGCCACAACTCTCTCAGTCTGTCTTTGTAAGGGAGGTGCTCCATTCCTCTTATCAACTCTGTGGCCCTTCATGGTTGTTCCATGCCCTTCCTGTGTTGTGGGCACCAGAGCTGAACACAGAACTTCAGGTGGGGTCTCACAAGAGCAGAGTAGGGGGGGAGAATCACCTCCTTTGACCTGCTGGCCATGCTCCTGTTGATGCAGCCCAGGATTTGCTTGGTTTTCTGGACCATGTCAGCTGTTGCAAATTGCCTCTTTTAGGACTTTTAATTTTTACATTTAAGTTAGCATATATACTAAAAGGAAATTCAAATCTCTGTTACATCCCTACCCTAGAAGGACATAAACTGACTTATATTTAACTAAAACTCTAATAAATGACCAATAGGAGGGTAATATATAAAGAAGAGAGAATGAATTTTCAGTTCAGTTCAAATGTTATGGAGATCCCTGGTTACTTTAAATCATCAGATCCCATTTAAAAGGCGATGCACCACAAAATGAAACTGACCGTAATCAGACAGGTTTTGCACACATTCAATTGCACTGATTTCTATGAGGTATCTTCCCAACTGACTTTTATAAAGGAAAAATCTACATTCACACTGGTGTAAATCAAGGACTTACTGACTTACCTCAGTGTAAAATGGATAGAAACACAATAATCCTATGGGATTTTGTATGAGTAGACTCATCTTTCTCTTATTCATAAAATTCCTATTCACATTCCAGAGATCCATGAAGTGATGGGGTTATAAAGAAGGGTACATGCAATATATATACCTGATAAAGCCTCAGTATGAATTTAGCCTTTAGTAGGATGGTGCTTAGTTTTATCAGCAGCAGTAGGCTTGAGCATTGGATCATGAGCTTAGGTGATCCAAGCCTACATGAAAAGCCCTGCCCACTTGTCTACTTGGAATCCTTCTTCCAAAACTTATTTATGTATTGCTAGGATTGCTTTTCTTATTTTATATTCTTTCTGCTATAAGATCACATTATATTGTAATAGACAACATTGAGATGTTAAGATACAAAAACCACACTAGTTTAGAATTTTTAAGACAAACTACCCATACAAACCGCACAGATAGTTAGATATAACTTTGTTGTTGGAAGGTAAATACTGATGGGAAATTATCCAAAATAACATAAAGGCATTATGTCTGATACTTAGGAAGAGAAATAATTAAGTAATAATTCAGATGACAAGCCTTGAAGGTTTTAACTGAGAGCATTTCTTACCCTCAAATTCATTAAATAGGGCATCAATAATGAGAAGCATACTAGTAAAAGTAGTTTGGGGAAAAAAAGCTATTTCAGTGGCACTAAAATCAGGAATGTGCCACATATTCTTGCTGGATTCCTAGTACTTCCATCTATTTGTAATTTGCTAGAGCAGAAGACTAATTAACTGAATGCATTATGAAGTATGTTTTGTCTTTGATAAACTTTTGCAGTTTATGAGTTGCTTGAAACTTTCTGACTCAAAGAAATTCTCAAGCACCTTTCACACAAAGCCTTAAGAACAGAAAGCCTTCTAGTCTGCAGACCACTAGTGACTCATCTCCTGTATCTTTGGTCTGCAACACTCAAACTGAGCACACAATGCCGTATGTCTGTTGGCAGGACCCTGAGTGTTTTTGGGCCTTGCAGGGGATTTGTTGCCTGAATCCAAGCCATGTTGGGGTATGTGGACACACCAAGAAGCCTCTCCTTTCACTGGGAGCTGCTTTCACCCCTATATTGTGGCTGCATTGCAGCTGTGTCTGCACCTGCTGCCATGCCTCCCTGATCCTGAGCCTGACATGCAAATCTGGCTTATATCTGTGGAGTCACTGGGACCTCACCAGGTTGTGGCTGACCCTTGTTACCAACTCCAGATCTGATCCTCACCCTCAGCTGCTGGTTCATGTTCCTGACTGCCCACAACTGAGAGCCCAGCCTTGCCTCCTGGCCATGCCGCTTGGCTCCCAGCCTGCCTGCTGGGCTCACCCTCACTCCTCCCTTAAACATAGACTTTCTACAGAGCAGATTTCCACCTCTGGTGAACTTTTAAGAACCTTTTCCCAAACTACTGATGACATTTGAAGAAGGAGCGTGAACACGACACATAAATTAACTTTCTGTTAGAGCGGGTAATCACAAACATCTAAACAAGGGATTTTCTTGGTTTTCCGGTTTATATTCAGTAGTGACAACAAACTTGGAAGTCCTTCTATTCTTAGAGATGATTAAACAAAAGCCCACATTTATTCCAGTCAAATATTTTGAAATAAATCTAATGTATTGAACGCTTTTCAAGATACCATTTTAAAAGGGTTGACAGTGATGGCAGTACATGTTTTTCTAGCTTGGATCCCACAGCACCCAACTCAGCCCATGAATTAACAGCCTTAGCATGCAGTGGTTTCAGTGCTCCATTTCTGCTTCTAAAATTTCATTCTGTACAAACCCATAATACGCACCACACATTTAATTGACCTGACCCTCAAATTTCCTTTCTTATGTGCTTGTGAGGAAGACAGGGATTTGTGTCTGTGTGTCTGTGTGCCTGTGAGTACATACACACATGCAGGCATGCACCTTTCCATGCACAAACAAAGGATAAATAAACGAGCCTCCTCAACCAAGTCTATTGTCTGCAGCCAATTACAGATAGCACCAATTATTCCTTACTGAGGCATGGGCAAAGTTTATGAGAATTCCCAGCTGGGAGAAGAAACTCACAACATATAAATATGCAGGAGAGATGTATTAACTGCTTCACCAGCTGTAGGAAAACTACAATACCTGAACAACATTATCTCCCTGCTTACTTCACAGTACTGCACAGCAAGAACATACTTTGTTTGAAGGCAATTAATGAGTAACAAAGAAGTTAAGGTATATCTGTTTTAAAGGAAAGGAAGAATTGAAGTACCCACCTATTAATTATTAGATATACACGGCCATTGACTTTGGCATGGCTATGAGGTGGGAGATGAAAGAACAAGATGAAAATGGGAAATGAATTAGAGAGAGAAAAGAAAACTGTTAAATTGGAATGAATGCACTTTCCTATCTACCAATGTGTTATGTCATAACAAAGCATAGTCTGAAAGCTTAACATATACCATGCAGTGAAAAGTCTAGGAAGCTTATAAATGCAACCCTTAGACATTTAGATGGCATGCAACTTCAGTCAGAACTACAAGTAATTTTTATAGCCCCCAAACGTGAGAACAGCCTTCACTGCTTTCCCTCAAGTAAGCTTTAGAATGTCCATATTTTTTTGATATATTTTTGCTTTTTTAAAAATGAAATTATTTGAAGGCAATTATGGCAGAGCATCATATCACAGAAAATACCTACCTCACAGACTTTATCTTTGCCATATCATAATTCATGGTACAGCAAGGAAATGGGATTGGAAAATCCTAATCAGGATTTTTCTTTTTCTTACAGATGTAGAACTGAGACATTCAGTTCTGACACCTTTATAAATAGTGAAAAGTGCCACACTGTGCCAGTGCCCTCTATTTGCAGCAGACAGAACCTTACTCTTGAACTCACTCTGCAAATTTTATGCATGTGAAGCAGCATTTTAATAAATTAACATTCTCAGCAATTTTAATAGTATTCATAATCATACATGGCATTTCAGGGGCAGATGGAAGAACTACACCTGCTTTCTCTACTATTTTCATGACCAGCTCTCACCTCCTGTGATTCCTTTAAGAAGTTTACTATTAAAAGGACTGAGTTCTGTCTCCTTACTCAAAATTAACATTCAGTTTCTTTATTTAAAATTTTTTGTTGCAAAAGATGCAGCATAAAAACAGTTAGGAAGGTAAAACAGTTGTTGAGTGAATGCTAGGATCTTCAAAGCAGAAGGGAAAATTAAGTTTTAGTAGCTTTGTAAGAAAATTACACATGGATATGAGTCTTTAATCTGTGTTTTAATTGCCCCTGCAACTTCTTTTTATTGCTAGCAGCAATGTTAAGATGAAGTTGGTTGTTGTATCAGTTCTTATCCACTTTTATGCATCATCAGTACAAATGTCAGCAGTACTATGAAGAGTAACCACAAGTTTGGAATTTTTCCATTTCTGCAGTTCAGTTTTACAAAAAAGCCTCACTGGTCAATGGAAGTAAGTTATTTGTCACAAGTCTCCCAATTTTCACCTGGCCCTCAAAATGGACATTGAAAAATTGAAGTAACCCAAATTAAAAGCAGTATTTCTTATTGCTGACAGGACTTACAAAAAGGCACACAGCAATTAAGGATCTAACTCCCTTTAAAGGTCAAAGCCAATGAGATAAATACCATGAGGACCTTTGAAATGTACCCCAAAATGAAAAAGTTCAGTGTGTAGGGGAAAACTGGGGAAGACAGATGCTTTGTTTGTCGTGGGGTGCTGGATACTGAGCATCTGGTTTTTAAGCCACGTAGTCACAGCAAAGGGAAATAACACCTGAAAAGTGAGCTTTACAAGACAATCAGAAACAGCATTTTCATACAGATAATCAACAGCTCCGTTTACTTTGTTTCTTTACCTGTAAATAGTGTTGTCCTGTTTGCTGGTTACAGCTTTTAAATCAGTCAGCTGGAGAAACTGATCATGGAAATAGTGAAGGTGTAAGATACACACCAGCAGGAAGGAGGTTGGAATAAAGATACGTGTGAATAGATCAGCCACTGAAAACTGTTTTAAGCCGAGGTCCTCTAGCCTGTGGGGGGAAAAAAAAAAAGAGAAAGAGCCACTAAGCCACCTTTTCACACCAAAATATTCTTGTCATGAGATATTACTACAAATCATTTGCAATAGGAAATAAGGGGCTGGTACTTGTTACATGCTTTTGATTTTTAAAATTCTTCTGAATTAGCAAGCTTTACAATGGAACCAACTCTGCCACAGATCTCTTGAACCAGATGAGCTTTCTCTGACTGCAGGTCCTGCACTGGAGTTCCACTCATATTGCATATACTTTCTCATGTAAGCAATCTCGAAACTCAGCCCTCCTCATTAGCAGGAGAGCAGGTCCACCTTCACCAGTTCCAAACATCCCACAAATATGACCTTAATCTTTGCCTGGATCTTGCTCCTATGATCAAAGCTGTAAAGAGGCATTGACACTGTATTGGGAACAGAAGCAATCCCAAGGTCTTGGCAGCCAGTGGGAGAAAATAAGACTCTTTGAGCCCCCCTCTTTGTCTTGCTTATCTCTACTGTTAAGGCTTCATATTGGAGTGCTTAAAGTCAGCTATGCCTGAGAATGGTCCCATGTTGTTTTTTCCCCACAAGAAGGAAGACTACTCTCAGACCTTTCCATCACACTGAACTCAAAGATTCAAAGGAAAAAAAAAATTGTTAAAAACCACTTACTTTGCTTCATCCAGGCCTGTCATGTTCTTCCACAACCCAGGGAATGACTCAAACTGGTATGTGTAGATGAAGATAAGTACCAACATCGTGTAAACAACCACTGACATCCAAAAGTACTTTAAAATCTTTCTCCACCATTCATAGTGCACCTGAAAATCACACACTAGGGATGCTGATACAAGCTGAAGGCAAAGACACTGACAGAAATATTGACAATGTTGAACTATCAAACAAAGATAAAGAACACTATTTTTCTTAGATGGCCTGAAGTAAGCAATGCTTACCCAGTGGCAGCCACAGATCTTTGAGATGCAGTTATTTTCTCCTGATGTACATGCACTCAGGAAAAAGCTTTCGTGTAAAAATGTCTGTTGGGACATGGGCCACAGACATAAAAGTCAGAGGTAGCTCAAGTCACTCAGTTTCATCACCATTAGGGGATGAAATCCAGGAAGAGAGGGACTCCATGCTCACTGAGCTGTGGAAGCTGTGTGAACCAGATATCAGAAAAGCTGCTGGCTATGTATAGATGTGCACAGGCCCAGAATTTTCCATATAAGTTGCAAAGCTCATGGTGAAGTGGCATGCCAGAGCAGAGGTGTGCATCTAATTTATGTGCACTTTGCCTGTCACTATTGTCAAAAGACAAAGGAGAATTACTCTTAGCCCCTTCAAATGATCTTTTCCTGCTATATCTAACTAAAGAACAAATACACTGTTTATGAAGTCTATTTGGAGCTACTTTATTACCAAATTAAAGGTACAGACAATTGTATTCAAGGATAAAATTTAGTTAACACAGTTCTCACTTACCTGATAGAGGGCCACACAGAAGAGGAACAGTACCATATAGATGATTTTGTACATGACAATTGTACCCTCAAAGCTGACAAAGAAGAACATGCCCCCACAGACGTAAATCCAGTACTTGATTAACATAGCCATCACCAGCTTCCCCAGGACTTTCATTATATCCTGTTCATCCTCCTCCTCCTCTTCCTCCTCCTCCTCTTCCTTCTCCTCCTCCTGTTCTTCTGACACTTCTCCCTCTTGCAACTCCTCTTCTGCAAATAGAGTGACATTTGGCCTCTGTCTGTTCTGGGTACTTTTAGTAAGAATTTAAATAGGTGGAAAGTAAAATCTCTGCACACAACACAGAAACTTAAAACACAATATTCACAAGAGACTGCAATTCTGAATCAAACACATCTCTGGAGCAAGAAAAAGGGGTTTAACTTCATATGAGTTTCCACTAGCTCCTGAAGCCATAGGGCACACAGCTATATGTCCTTACCGGACACCCATCTTTGCTTTGTCTGAAAATGCCAGCAGCTGTAGCAGAAAATGAGAGCCTAAGGGTTATATAATGGATAATAGTCAAACCATTTTCCATGGCAGTGGTTATACTCTCAAGTAGGCAAACTTTTAAACCAGAAAACAAAGAAACCACCAGCACCACCAGAAACCTCTGATCTTGACTTTGAACCTCTCATCTTGAGTTTTGTCCTTTAGAGAACAGGGTGTCTACCTCCAAAAGCCACAAGCAAGAGAAAACATTAACATAAACCCAAACAAGCTTAAAAATATGTGTTACACTAACACTGCTGTTTTTCAAAGAAATTACCACTTATCCAGCTGCTTCTTCTGCACCTGAACCATTGCAGAAAAGACAAGCTGCTTTTGCCCTATAAGGAGGTCAAGATCCTCCAGTTATTGTGAGGTTTGCAAAGGGCAGAGTAATTGTCCCTTCAGCAGCAAGTATGTGTGCAAATATCCAGATAACAGGGCTTGCCAAAACCAGCATGTAGCTGTAATGCTTTTCTTCCCACTGAAAACAATACTGAAACTTCACCATTAAAAGGCTTGTCCAGTCCTTTTGTCCCACTCACCATCCCTCTTCTCAGGATCTTTCTTTGCAAATCCTTGCAGTGTCCAGCTTTGACACTGATCAGATGTTTTACTGAAACAAGTATTGTAATTAATCAAAAAGGAAACTACACCACTGCTCCCAGGGCTCACTTTGTACCATTTCAGTGCATGGGACTTGTTTAGATCAGCATCCGTATATACAGAAGAGGGCAAGAAAGGGTTGAGGGAACATGGGCCCAAGTAGCAAAAGAAAGAGCAGGCCACTGAGCTGCTAGATAAGCCAAACCTATAGAAGTAAACTTTGCTCTCAGGTATGCCTGTGCTCCTGCATTGAAAAAAATATGTTTATTTTTCCCATTTCAATTTGTAGTTTAACTTATGTGTCTATTATAAAGTGTTTATGTACCAACACAACTTTCAAGGAATTTAGCAACTGACATTTTTATGTAAACTCTCCTCCTGTGGTTAAATTCCTAGGGTAATTAATCTCCTGGTTTGAGTTTGGGACACAGCAGTAAACTGGTCATTTGAAAGTTCCATGATACTTGAGTCATTTTAATTACCTTCAAGTAAAGAGTACTCTCATTTTATTTGAATTTCTAAAATTCAAAAGTGTTTTATTTTTGTATCTGAGAGATAGCTGCACATAGATTTTGTAATATCTTTCTCAGCTAATAACAGATATCTTTCTAATTGCTTTCAATATCAGAGAAATGCAGTAACTAGAACATCCATCACAACTGAAGGACCAAATTAGAGCTGGCTTTACCTTTCTCTTCATTTTCTTCACTTCCAACTTTGACCTCAGATAAAGTAGCTTCTTTTAGCCGAAGTGCTTTCTGTTCAGTGAGGTGTTGCCTAAGCAGTAGCCAGAAAGTAATTGTGAAAAGAATCTGCAAACAAAAATCAAAACAAAACCAACAGACTAATTGTATATCCTATGTCCTACTAATACAAGCATAAATTTTCATAAATTTTGCATGCCTTTGTTTGCTCTCTCTATCAGAAAATGGCAATGATGACACTGATGTCAAAGTGAATCTTTGTGCAAGTAATTTAGGAAACATCCTGCATTACAAACAACTTTGTTTCATTTGCACATTTCCACTTCTTAAAGGTATTTACCTATATGTTTCTATTCTACCCCATTCTATTCAGATTTTAACAACTGTCTTATAAGTTTAAGGATCTTCTCATTATGCATTGATTAGTATAATTTCCCTAAATATTTTGATTTAGGAGGTTTGGTACTTCAGGTGCTTAAGCACAATTAATTTAAAAATCAGGTTTTTTAAATGTCTTTCAGTTACAGAAGACCCTGGCGACTGAATATACCCTGCATTTGCAGCAGTTACAAGACCTAAGATAGCTCTTAATTCTCTTAAGAAATTCAGCAGGATACCATAGAAATAAACAAATCTCTTTAATGACAAGTGCAAAAAGCTAAATTCAACAGCTTGCAATACCGAGAGGTGGACAAATTCAGAAAACAGCATGATGCCTATCCATCAGACACTTGATTTTATATTTGCTTTTTGCAAAGTTTCACCTAATTTCCCTGTGAAGAGGGAGACTTATTTCACTACTTAGCTAGAAGAATAAAATCTCAAATAGGAAGCGTGTAAGAGCCAAGTACTTTGCACACAATAGAATGACAAGGCCAGTAGCACAATGTAAAAAACTCTCCTGTTTTATTTGTAACACACAAGTCCTTGATGGGGGAAATGAGAGCTCCCAGGATAGCGACAGCTGTTTTTATTGACACTGCAGCTAATGCTGACCCACTGCAACAGATTGTCAGCTTATGTGATACTGGAAAACACAGACTTGTTCTTCAGTGATTAGCTCTGTCTTCCTACAATGTTTACTCCCTGTTCTACTTGGCATTTCCAGAGCCAGAGTGGGCTCTAAGAAAAGGCTTGAAGAGTTGCAGACTAAAGAAATGCTTTAAGTCACCTTTTACAGTATACATTTTATCTCATTTTCAGACCAGGAAATACACACAGCATGCAGAAACTTACGCAGAAAGAATTATAGTACACTTCTATCTGTTCTTCACTCTGCAGAATAGAGTATCCAATCTTCAATTACATTCAACCCTTACTCAAAGGACTTTAAACTAGTAATAACAGGGGGATACAGAGTTACTAGAGCCCTTGAGAGGGACTGACGGATGAGGCTAACAAGCAAAGGGTGATAGGGGTGATGGAAACAAAAGGAAATATACGATCAACAAAACAGGGCTTATACAGGGTCACCTCAAGCGTTTTTGTATAAGCAAGGCAATTACTTTGAGACACCATTGTGGGGAAATCTTCCAGCTCCTTTCTCAGAAAAGAGCATGCCAGCTGCCTCTCTGAAGTGCCTGTACACTAATGTGTGCAGCATGGGGAACAAACATAAGGAATTAGAGACCTCTGTGCATGGCTGTGATCTCATTGGGATGACAGAAACAGGGTGTGATGGCCTGATTAGCCACAATAGAGAGCTACAGGCTCTTTAGGAAGCACAGACCAGAAAGATGAAGAGTTGGGAGTTGCATGACAACACAGCTGGAATGCATAGACTCTGTCTGGGGATGGATGATGAACTGGGTAACCTGGGAGGAATGCAGAGAGACTGGCAGAGACAATAGCATGCAGAGACAAGGCTAGAAAAGTCAAGGCCTGAAACTGAGTCTGGCAATGCATGTCAAGAGCTACAAGAGGAGTTTCTGCAAAAAGCAGAAAAAGGAAGGCTAGGGAAAATCTAGGCCCACTGAGTGGGGCTGAGTGGGGCAAGGGCTGTGGTGACACAGGACTTGCAAAAGGCAGAGGTACCAAATGCCTTCTTTGCCTCAGTCTTTGCTAGCAAGACTGGTCTTAAGGAATCCCAGGTCCTGGAGACCTTGAAAAAGTCTGAAGCAAGGAAGATGCACACTTGCTGGAAGAGGATCAGATCAGGGAATATTTAAATAAAGTGGGCATATGTAAGTCCATGAGCCCTGATAGGATGTACCCATGAATGCTGAGGGAGCTGGCTGGTGTCATGGTAGAGGCTATTCTCAATAATCTTTGATCAAATGTGGTGTCTGGGAGAGGTGCTGAAGGAAAGCAAGCATCACTCCTATCTTCAGGAAGAGGCAGATGGAGGATACAGTCTGGACAACCTCAACTCAGTCCCTGGGAAGGTAGCAACAGTGAGATGCTGAAAAAGGTTTCCTAGAGAAGATGAGGATGCTCCATCATTGGAAGTGTCTGAAGTCAGACTGGATGGGATTTTGAACAACCTGGTCTAGTGAAAAATGTTCTTACTTATGGCAGGGTGTTGGAATAAACAATCTTTAAAGGTCCCTGTTGAACTAAATTATTCTGTGATTCTAAGGTGATAGAGCAGCTAATCTTGGAAAACATTTCCAGGCATATGAAGGACAAGAAAATCATCAGGAATAGTCAGAGTGGATCCACCAAGGGGAAGTCATGTTTGACCAGCCTCATAAGCTTCTACAATAAAATGACATGGTAGATGAGAGGAGAGCAGTGGATGCCATCTGCTTAGACTTCAGACAGGCTTTTGAAACTGTTTTCCATAAGATCCTCATAGAGAAGCTGATGAAGTATGGGCTAGGTGAGCAAAAAGTGAGGTGGAGTGAAAACTGACTGATCAGCTGAGCTCAGAGGGTGGCGCTCAGTGGCATAATGTCTAGTTGGAGGCCAATGATTAACAGTGTACCCCAGGGGTCAATCCAGTCTTGTTCAATATTTTAATTTGTGTTCCAGATGATAGGGCAGAGTTTATCACCAAGTTTGCTGATAACACAAAATTGGGAGGAGTGGCTGATACACCAGAAGGCTGTGCTGTCATCCAGAGTGACCTCAACAGACTGGAGAAAGGGGCTGACAGGAACATCATGGCATTCAGCAAGGGGAAGTGCAAAGTCCTGCACCTGGGGAGGAAGAACCAGCACATGCATCATTACATGTTGGGGTTCAACTAGCTTTACAGTAGTTTGGTGTAACAAGTTGAACGTGAGCCAGCAATGAGACCTTACGGCAAAGAAAGGTAATGGCATGCTGGGCTGCATGAGGAGTGTTGTCAGCAGGTCAAAGAAGGTGATCCTTCTTCTCTACTCAGTACCAATGAGGCCACAATTTGAGTGCAGTGTCCCATTCTGGCTCCTCAGTACAACAAGACATGGATGTACTGGAGTCAGTCCAGTTGAATTTGCCACAAAGATGAAGGGATGGGAGAATCTGTCCTATGAGGAAAGGCTGAGAGAGGTGGTACTGCTCACCCTGAAGAAGACAAAGCTCAAGGGGAATCTCATCCAATTTCTATAAATATCTGAATGGAGATGGAAAGAGGTTGGAGCCAGACTCTTCGGTGGTGCCCAGTGATGGGAGCAGAGGCAAACTGAAACATGGGAGATTCCCTCTGAGCATGAGGAAACACAGTTTTCTTCCTGTGAGGAGGACTGAACACTGTCACAAGTTGTCCAGGGATGTTGCAGAGTCTCCATTCTTGGGGATAGTCAAAAAACATCTGGGAATGGTCCTGGGCAATCAGCTCCAGATGGCACTGTTTGAGTAGGGAAGTTGGACCAGATGACCTCCAGAAGTATTCTGTGATTCTATTAAAGTTATGGTGTGCATTATATTCAGCCTAAAAAAACCCCACTAGACATCTATTAGCTTTAGGGAAGTGGCCAAATCATCATATATACACAACAGTTTTCTTGACACTATATGATTTTAGACAAGATATTTGATGATAGAGCTAATAAGAAACAATGTCAAAGGGGCTGACATAGTAAGACAGTTAAAACTTCATAGAGATTTACAAAGTCATTGAGAAAAACTGTAGAACTTCTCTTGCAGAACCCCTTGAGCTTTAACCCTCTTATTAAACATTCCTTATCTTTACAAGAGGAATAATATAGCACTCACTAACTTTCAAATGCATTAAAGATCCAGAAATGGTTGTCCAAAGGGTGCTGCCAGCAAGGAAGAGCACTTACAAAATCACCTTAAATTGTAATTAGGAGTCACAAGGGAAGTGATTCACTTAGTGCAATGGGAGCAGTGCCAATGCCATGCACTCTCTGAGATGCCCCTCTTGGGTGCTCTAGGAAACAACTTCCTGTTTGTGCTCAGTCCTTTCCCCAGAAGCAAACTTGCCAAACAAAATGCATTTTGTAGTGCTTTCAACACATCAAAGAAAAAAGAAATCTATGATGCACTGAGGTCAGCAAACTCTCTTGGCTCTGACTTGAAATGGATTTCAATTCATGCTGATTCAGGTGTAAGGATAAATATTAAAGCTTAGTTACAGTTATGTGCTGCTGCCTGTGAGAAACTATAAGGGAGTGAGTAATATTGGTAATTGAAATGACATTGTAGTTCCAGCTGCCATCATAGTCAGAGACAGATCTGACAACCCATGGGTATTAATTTAGAAAATCAAATCACATCTAATTTTGAATTCAGTTTATAAAACTAATCAAGTGAGCAATTTCCATCCACTAAGTAATCTCATGAAGATCTAAAGATATCTGGAACTTTTCCTCTAGTATTAGCTTAAGAAGCAAGAAGCAGTTTTTGGAACACTATTTTTTAATGACTTACCCTTTATTTTAGAACTGCTACTCCTAGTGGTTACACTGAAAACTGTGGATTCACTCTCAAAGAAATGCCAAGAGATCCACATTTTTTTATCACAATATATTCTGTGGTTTCATAAATAAATCTCAGCTGTTTGTAACACCTACCTTTGATGCCAACTCCCCAGGTTCCTTTCTTTTTAAAAAACCCGATACTTGAGGAAGCTCATCGTTATTGAGTTCAATACTCCATATATACTGTAATATTAGCAGTAAATTTCCATAAAAAACCATGAATGGTGAACTGATCATTGCGTATTTCCTTCGGTCCCGAATCATCCACAGTGTGCAAGACCAGATCAGTAACACGAAAGTCAACCAGCTGTGATACGTGATACTCCATGCCTTGTGGAAGGAGGAAAGAGAGGAAAGAATGTCCACAGATGCACTCAGGAACAGCATAAATGCACGCTGGCAGTTGCATGTTATTTACACTTCTCTACTTAGAACATATTTTCACTGTCATCTGACTCTCACCCATATTAATCATCTACTGGGCCAGCTACAATAAACCCCTTGAAGAACATGCAGGAAGCGAATTCATAAGAAACGCACAGCTCAGGGCAAATCCTGCTTTGTGCAGTTTGTAAGCAGAATCATTGCTTCTCATTACACCAAGCTAAGAGAGACAGAGAAAACAGACTAATCTTTGGAAACAGCAGCAAAGAATTCAAAGCAGGAATAGCAAAACATAATCAGTAGGTTACTACATTCAAGGCCTTTGACAGACTTACAAAACTGTGCTCTGTGCTGTTCTAGCTTTGGTGGAATCAGCTTAAAGTGGAAAGCTATAGTGTGCACCCACCTAATCTGAAGAACATTTAGTCTACAGCAACCACATTAGATTACCTGAAATGCTCACAACTACAGCATGTTTTCTATTGCTTTCAGAATTCAGTTACTGAAAATTGCTCTATTAAACACTTGAGGAAAGGATTTGGGGTTTAGGTGGTTTTTATCTACATTGTGTTACTGATTTATGACTGAATTCAGCTGTATATATGCTGGTATATCTGTGGAATAACTGTCAATAGGGAATTTTATATTCCTTTTTGAGTTAAGTAGAAAATTATTCAACATTAAGAATATTTCTATCAGGTTAGCTCAGCTCCCTTGGAAATTATGTCTTTTAAGGGTACATGAAAAACAACAATATGGTATTTATCTGTTCTCATATAAGAAAATAGCTTAGACTGAGCTGTCTTTGGCTATAGTATAAATGGATTCTCATCAGAACACACGATAAATAAATTCATAAATTAATTTGGGTCATATAGGAATATATCATGAAGGAAGAAGTGCAGTGCCTCAATATTAAACTAAAAGAAAGCTCTTTGAATATATCTTCTCCTTTTATATTGAGAGATATGACCCTAGAAAATTAATTTAAAAGAAAATGCAGATCTGGTCTAGTAGAAGATGTCTCTGTCCAAGGCAGGGGGATTAGAATGAGATGACTTTTAAGATCCCTTTCAACACAAACCATTCTATGATCGAAGTACATGAGTTTAAAATAATAGGGAAGAAGCTACCGTGTCTATATGAAACCAACTACTTGTTAATGTCTCAGAATGCATCAATCGAGATCCATATTTTGCACAAGGAGCCTGACTTAATTAGAGAAAAAAAAATTTCTGCTAAAAGACAGTAAGTAAAGTTTGAAACTTTATGCAAAAAAGAAGAAGCCAAGCTAATTTGTTTTACCATTTTTAATGCAAAATTGGGCCACGAAGCCTCATGGTTAATTTCATCATGGTTGAAACCTTTCCAAAACAGTGAAAAGAAAGTTTGTGTTGGGAATACAGAGAGAGATCTAACCATTATGTAGAAAACTTGGTATAATGAAGCTCAAAGCACTGCTTCAAGGAGGCTTAAAAGCAAGCAGCAACATGAAAAAGAGAAAGAAGGGGGATAAGTAAAACAACAGGAAAATCCGGCTTGGCACAAAGTTGTATTTTTCTTGAGATCTTTCTGTACCACTATAAGAAACCAGGCTTGAAGACCTTTTCCTCTCAGAGAGCAACTGGATGTATGCATCAACCTGAAGTAGGAACTATATTTTAAAAATCTTCTACAACAGCATGAAATGCTTTAATTTTGTAGGTAAATTCCTGAATGGTGCAAACACAAGACAAACCTTCTTGTGCAGAAACTTGGGAATCAACAGAAAACTGAGCCCCAGTAGTTTTCTGACATTCAGATCAACAACAAAGCTGGGGACTCCCAGTCCTGGGTATGTGATATTTTAACCAGAATCCCATGTGTTGCTCTATTTATACTCTATAACAAGCCTGGGAATTATGCAATAACCTAAAATGGGCCCAAAATGATGTAGACACCATATTGATATTTTTTAACCCCATTTTCAGCAATTATTTATGGAAAATCAATGAGGAAATTACTTTCAGAAAGGCATTGAGAAGACACCTTTGTAAAACAAATAGCATTATTCTTTTTGTGGCCAGTACTTACCATCATAGCTATCAGAGCACAAATGTAACTTTGTTTCATGATAAACTGGAACACAGAGACCAGGGCATGTAATTTAACATTTTCTTTGTCCTCCTGGGTAACTTCCTCTTCTTCTTCTTCCTCCCCTACCTCTTCTTCCTTTTCTAAGTAGAAAAAGAAATTCTTATTTGCAATCCATGCTGGTCTACAAATAGTATATGCATCATCTCCTGGAATTATTTTGCATATAATTACTCCGATGGCTACTTCAAATCACTGTGTTGGTAGGCAAAGTATTTTGGACAGCACACACCTACAGCCCAGTTTACCAAATTGCCATATGCTCAGCCATCACTGTAAGTTGACAGCAATTATTAAACTTTAACAGGCCAAAGAGCTTTCCAAAGTGAACATAAATGCTAGAGGCAGTGAGCGGAGATACAGAGTAAGAAAACATGAAACTAAGGACAATTCTTAGGCAATTCACTACCTGACATGTCATCTGAAGGCTCCCATTTGTACTGTGGTGTTGAGTACATGTCTGCTTTGGCCGGGCCATTTTCTAATGGCAGTGGAGGGTGGATGGTGTGATAGTCAGCAGGGTTCCCATTCACTGTTACCAGCAGCACCTGCCAGGACATCGGAAAGAGGCACTGCATTTAGGGTGGCTCTTAGAAGAATGTGACTCCTACCTCTGTACTTCACTACTGTTGGAGTGCCAGTATTAAAAGAGCTTAACAAGTAACTGCAGTTACTTCCAAAGAAATTGGTATGTTATAGTCATGTTGCATGCAAAAGTAGCACATAACAGCTTCCAAAATTAATTGTTAGTTTTTTATGCCATATCAATAAAATTAACCAAAAATTAGTTCTTCTTCTTAGGCAAACTACTACCTTGAGATTTTAAGACTTCAGTTCACATCCAATTATTTCCAGCAGTCATGAAAATAATGGTTATAAATTACTTTCAAATTTGATTTATTCCTGGTGACATCTATATTTGTTGCTGTTAATAAAATCACATATGGTGATTATTGTTATTGATGCCACATTTACATCATTGGGTAGTACTGACTCAATCCTCTTTCACTGTTTCACTTTTTTACTTCAATTTTAGCCCTTGTGCTTGTTGGATAAGGGCTCCAGCAACCACAATCATTAATATCGCTCACACCGGCAGAAATTCACATGCAATGCATTAGTGATGGTAATACACACTGAAGACTGACTTCTGCTCAGGCTGTGAGACAGGAGCATATTTTGCCTGTAAAAACTATGCACAGACATTTGTGGCCTGTATCTGGGTTATGTTCCGTTATATCCAGCGGCTCCACCAGCCACAGCTGAGGAGCACATTTAGATTTGATTGTGGCTGCTCCCAAAATTCATCTGCATGTCCATTCTGTGTATGCTGAACAGAGAGGATGTTTCTGCTTTCAGAGTCTGCTAGGGTCTATAACAGTCAAGACAGTTTGCTGTCTGTTCACAGATTTTCTGTAATCCGTAGATTGAACTCATATGTGTTGTCAGTCATGCTTTAAGGGTCTCAGCATTCCAACATGAATGAAATAAAAAAATAGAGCAAAGAAACTAAATCAAGTTTAAAGATGGTTTGCATTAGAAAGCATATTTTCATATCTTATTTAAACCCAATGAAATAGCAAAGATCGTTTGCCAGTTGGTACTACTACAAGCAGTTTAATTTCAGTGGTCAATCAGTGGTTTTTCAGTGAAATTAAGGAAGCAAAGGACAATTATCTTTAGGGTAATCAAGGATATAGGGTAAATGTCAGGCTAACCAAAAGTATAGAAGTTTTACAAATGTCATCTAAGTTTTTATCTGTATGTATCAGTGTAATCTGTATTTGCACACATTAAGAAGAACTGCAAAATTACAAAGATTAGTAGTATACTAACATCCGATGGCTTGTATTCATCTTGGGTCATTGACAGAAGCTGCAAAAAGCAATGTAAGGACAAATTATTAAAGAAGCACAGCTCAAGCATTAATAAATCTAACTTTTTGAATACATGCATGCACATATGCTGACTTTTGCGGATTTGCACTAAGAAATTCAGAAAGAATTCTTAAAAAGCCAGCAGAATTGTACATTACCATAAAATGATATTCATTGTGCCATAGCATTAACGTAATTTTACTGTATGTTCCTGTGAATTTTAAACTAAAACTGAGAAGGTTGCATTGCAATGTTGGATACTAGGTCAAAGAATTAATCAGTATGGCATTATACTGATTAACTGCTTTCTAATGTTTTTCTAATGATCCAATGCTTAAAAACTAAGTTTTTAAACAATCATTAGAATTACTACAATTACAAAACCAGTTCCAATAAAATGTTGATATAAATATAAAAGGTGATACTTCATCCATTTGCCAGCTCATTTACCATTACTATTATTACGGTGGAGTTCTTGAGGCTTGAGTACATGTGGCTCAACAAAATGTTCATATATCCCAATTTTGATGGCAACTCAACAAATGCAATTTTGTGCTGCAGCTGGTGCAGACAGATGGTAGAAAGCTGGACCTTTCCAGGAGACTTTGCACAACTGTCTTAACTGCCTTGCTTTATATCTCCAACAAAGACACCAGTATGTTTGGAGTAAGATAAGTTGGCAGTCCCCACTTACCAGTGACAGCGCTAATTAATAGTTACAAGGCAGATCAAATCTTTACATCAGGTTTAGCTCTCTGACAGACTTTCTAGTTGTTCTGCACAAAGATAATGGCCCTATGCCAAAAGGCCAGCCCTAAACTACTTAAATGCAGAAGCCAAAAACATAGAGCATGCTCTTCATTTACTTCCTTACACTGGCTCCTGGTTTTGTTTTATTCATTTTTACAAAATATATTCCTACTCTGCCACATAGTCTTGATATTGTATCTGATTTACATAATCACACGGGAAGATCTTACTTGCAACTTATATAATGCTGGTCCCCTTAATTTCAAAGTAACTGTGTAATGCAGAGACCCTTCCCCATCCAGCCTTACTTTTCTTTCATCAGTTGTATAGTGGCTTTCATACCACAGACTGCGTCTTCTCTCCGCTGTCATTGGAATTGGGCTGCAGGGTATTTCTTTGTCATCTTCCCTGCTAACAGATTTCTCTTCATCAGACATCTGCTAAATGACAACAAATGACAACACTAGCTATGGCTCCACAAATGCAATCTTATCAGAAGAATTTACATTTCCCCCAGCTGATGCTCCCTCTCCAAAGTATGTCTTTGAAACATCTTTTAGTGACTAACACACTCAGTTCATTTTATGTGACTCTTACTGAGATGACATTTTCAGAAACGATGACAGAGCTTTTCTGTAACTGCTAGTTACATGACACCAGAATTACACAGACCTCCATAGACTACCTTAATTTACTATATACTGATACCACAAGCATACATAAATACATAAAATATAAACCCCATAAAATACAGATGTTTAATTTTCAAGGCAGTGTATTGTGTATTCTCATCTGCTTATATATGTGAAAGGCCAATTCTGCTTCACGAAACAGAAGAACGGAAAAGATCAAAACCCTTTAAGCATATGTATCTACGACTGAAGATTAACCTAACTCACCGTACCTCAGTATGTAACAAATTAGTCAGTGCTGGTCAGCCACATAGGCTCATCTAATCTTGCTCTGGAGTCAGCAAATACCTGTGTGTGCTCACATATAAAACAAGATAACCGGAAGAAGTCGATACAGATTTACCAAGGGAAGCCTGATTGTTTTTTACGCTGAGACAATGAGTGGATGAAGAGAGAGCTGTGGATGTCAGCTACCTTAATTTCAGCATCTTTGACTATTCTTCCACAACATCTTTGCTGAGAAGCTGGTAAGATGTGGACTTGACAGATGGTCTACAAAATGGGTGGAGAACTAGCTAAACTGTCTTTCTTCAAGCAGGGTAATAGTTCAAAGACAAATAGGTACTTGGTCATGAGTGGAGTTCCTCAGGGACTAGCACTAGGTCTGGTACTATTCAGTATCTTCAAAACTATCTGGATGGAATTGCACCCACACAAAATGAACTAGGAGGAGGTAGATGAGCCAGAAGGAAGAGTCACCATACACTGATGGAACAACAAAAAAATGCACAAGGTCTAATAAAAATAAAGTCCTGCATTTGGAATAAACCCACATAAAGGCTGTGGACAGACTTTGTGGGAAGCAACTCTGGAACAGGCTCAGAGGGTGCTGGTGAACTGCAAACTGAATGTGAGCCAGCGATGAACTCCAGCAGCAGGAAGGCAGACATGTCCTGGAATGCATCACCAGGAGTACTGCCAGCAGATCAAGCGATGTGATTATTCCACTGTACCTGGCAAGTGTCAGGCCATACCTGGAATTCAGTTCTGGCATCCCCAATCCCCCAATTCAAGAGAGACACAAAAAATCTGGAAAGGAGCTAACCGAAAATTGTCAAGAGGATTAGAGAGTTGGAGAAGCTGAAGGATGCAGGAATTAGGGGTTTTTCAGACTTACAGGATCTAAATTGTACTTTTAGAGAAGACAGAGGTACTCTTCTCATGAGGAGACATGGTTATAAGACAAGAGGCTAAAGACATAATTTGCTTCAGGCAAATGTCTTCTGGATATTAAAAAAATAAAATAAAATTGCATTTCACCATGAAAATACTGGCATTAGTAGCTTTTGCTGGAAATGTCCAAGATTCGTCCCTGGATAATCTAATCTGAAGCCCTGCTCACAAGGAATCGCATCATATGATCTTCATAAGTCCCTTCCAAACTGGACTGTTCTGTGACTCCACGATTGTCTCTGATCCACACAGTCTCTTTCTTCATCTGCATCAGCAACTGTTACCACAAAGTTGAGGAGGACAGGGAATGTACTTGACTCCATCTTAGTTCCATGGCTCAGATCTGTATAAGGGTTCCCTAATAGACATAGCATGGCTGTTATTATAGTACAGTGGCAAAGCAGGAGAACTGGGTATGTGTACATAAACCATGTTAGGTTACATCTCCTCTGTGGCAGTAACTGTTCTCATTGCTTATACAAAATTGCCTGATGCAATGAAAGAATAAATCAGGATGCTGAGCAGAGGTCTGCAAAGCTACCCATGGGAACAGGACATCCAAACATCCTATCTGGTTTTGAAACTCTCTCCATTCCAATGCTAACAGCAAGGTCCTGTTTTTTAAAAATCTTGATTTAGATAAACAATGGTTATTAATTTAGTTTCACTTCTCAGAAGAAATGGTAGCACATTTCACATATGATTGTATATTTATATTTGATTGGCATTCCTAGCAAAGCTGTAAGATGAAATAAACTGATTCTGCGTTTAAAATACTTGTCACTCCCATTTGAGACTTCGATGTAAATGTGAAACATAAAGAACTGCTTATGAAAAAGCATTTAGTTTGGCACTAGGGTGACCAAAAAAATACAAAATACCTAAGAAGCATACAATTATTTCAGTAAGATATTTTTAGCCTAAAGGACTACAGGGAAGGGTGGGAAATCTTGTTTTCTGTTTTGCAGAAGAAGAACAGAAGTCAGAAAACATGGTACTAGTAATACAAGTACAATTTTTAAGAGTCTTTTGACTGGTTTAATTTTTTCAGTTCTTTCAATACCTGAGCAACTCTCAAATACTTTTTAATTCAAACAATTATAAAAATTCTATGAGAGGACTCTACATTCAATTGCTGTAACTGTTGACTCCCGTACTATTGCACAGGACAGAATGAATGGGCTCTATTCATACATTCAGTACTGGCACTTACAACTATGAGCTGAAATGTCCAGAGGCACATCGCCTCTTCTTATTTGCAGAGGTAGAATTTCACAAGACTCAATGTTAGAACAAATCAGGATCCAAAATAGCAAGCATAAGTAAAGCAAAACTTCCACTGACTGCCACAGTCATTTTGCATGACTAAGATCCATTCAGAATCCCACAGAGACCATACACGGAAATCTCATCTGTGCCATACTTTGGCATTGTGGCACGCACACAAAAAACTTCACCCTGAAACTCAAGATTTGAAGTGGGCATTGTTCCTGTAAAAGTGTTCATCAGCTGCAGTATTTAGAGACAGTCTCAAGAGGATCTGTCTCAAAGACACCTCCTGCTGCAATCCAGGAGGAATTTTATCCACAGGAGGACCCCAAGATGTAAATCATACAAGAAAAAAAAACCCCATCAGGTTTACGTGTTTTACCCTGCTTTTAGTATCTATTACACCAGTTTTATATTTAGCTTATGTACATCTTTTTAGACTAAATAAATATTTCCTTATGCATAATCTACCATACACATTTTGTGCATAACAGGTTTTGTTCAAGAGATTCCTTTGAAGAAAATTTCTAAGATGACTCAATTCTTACTATATATGACAGCAGTATACAGAGAACAACTGTTTTACACTTTTCACTACACAGCATATTGTCTTTGCCATCCATTCAACTACAGGGGGGTTAGTGGTGAGCTTCTTAATACAATGAAACTGTGAAATCACTGGGGACTGCAATTCCGTAATGAATCAAACGCACCACAGATTAACAAGTTAAAAAAAATTTCACCCAGAAAACAATTATTTGGGAATTAAGACTGGAGTCTACCAGTGGAAAGCCAATAAGAGAAAGATTAATTCTTAATGTATGGCATCACTAAATGGAAACAAATTGCATATAGACAAAAAAAAATCTGTTAGGAGGAAATGTGCAAAATATAGCAAAATTTTGCAAATCTCAGCGTCTCTTTCTAATAACAAATACCTCCATCACTACATCCTGTGCATCAAAAGTAAGCATTAATGCATGGGTATTCTTTTCTTTACAAGGTTGTCGTTTTTCAGCATCCCTTTATCTTTGCACGGAAGCATCATTTCCTTGACATCTGAAGTTCTCATGGGAGTGCCAAGACTCCATATTGTGTCTCATGTAGCCATGGGTTTGAGAGACATCAGCATTTCTTAAATTAATGACTTTCAATACTTACTTGCTCTAGCTCAATTGCTTGGAAAGCATCTCTAATTTCATATGTTGGCAGTTCCCAGAGACTGATTTTAGTGCCTTATGGGAATATCTATCTGAGACACCACACAAGTAGTCTAAAAAAAACAAGACCACTATAGTTCCTCTCAAGTCCCTGGAGGAAATTGCAGCAATCACTCTATACTGAGACAGAAAAGCCCACTTCTATCCACTGAAAAAACTCAGCAACTAACTCAGTTCCAACACCAAACTTTAAGATGGTGAAAGCTGGATGAAAATAACCCAGGGACTGGAAATGAATTCCCAGAGTGGCTGAGATCACACAGATCACATTAACTGCATCTCACGTGTGGTTACTCCTCTGTGAATAGTTCTCATGATTTTACTATGCAGTTTGTGAGATGTGAAGTTTTAGTTACAGCCCCAGTGCTAAAATCATATTATTATCTGGAAATCTCAGTTTTCACTTAAGGAAAGGAAAAAAAAATCAAGTTTACAGATGCTGCTGCAGAAAAAAAATAGGAAAAAAACCCCTAAAAATACCCAGTGTCAGAAGATACTGGACTACAGTCTTGTGACTTTAGAAAAGACAATATTAAGATTTCTGGAAACTTAAAACAGTTTTTTAATAACTCAAGCTGACAGTTCTGGCATCACTTGCCTTTTGAAGCCCTATATATGTAAACCCCAGACGTCTCAGTTCAGAGGAGATGTCGGTTGCCTTTTTCAAATGTTAAACTGTTGCATTATCCATTATGTGAAGAAAACCTCTTAAAACAAGAAAACCTTCAACAGTTTTTACTTGCTACTAAGAACTCCACTAATTCACAGCAGTCATGACTATCTTTATTGTGTTTTACAAGCACTGCTAAACCTAAACTCTAAAACTGGCATCAATCCTCAAAGGATTGGGAGATTTAAATAAAATATATCTAGGATCATCCTTTTAATACTTTCAGTTTCTAAACTTTTAGGATACCTTTGGGTTCTTATACTCCCATTTTTCTCTTAAATTGGAAGAATTTTTTTTTTCCTCTTTTTTTCTCTTGCTTTTAAAAAAGGAGGGATTTTCACTCAGGCACACAGAATCAGGAGGAAAGGTTTCATGAAATTTTTTCTGTATCTGTGACAAAATTGCAAATTTCTGTCTTGTATTACAGTATTCTGTGCCAGAATACATCCTGCTTCAGTTCTGCTAGAAAAGCCCTGGATTCCACTTGATAGCACCTAAACTAGAATCATAGACTCAGAATCATTCAGGTTGGAAAAGACCTTCAAGATCATGGAGTCAATCAAGTCCAACCACTACTTCATATCAACACCTGCTTTCCAAATCAGTGTAAGCATTAACGTTCTGCCATTGCATTCTTTACATAAATAGTCCTGATGATTTTAAAAAGAATATCCATGTCACCCTTGTTAGATTGGACTCTTGCAGACACTTAGCAAAAAGACCAAATTCAACGTACCAGCTTGCACTTGCTGTCTATTTTCCCTTAATTTTCCTAAACGTTTGCACCTCTGTTACCAAGTATCTGGATTGGCCAGTCTCACAGTCATTAGTCATTAGTACTACAGGACAGAAAGAAGTTACCCTTACAACGGGCTCTTGTAGCCAGAGACGAATGAGAGTGGCGAGGGTGTAATACATCACCAGCAGTAAGATTGGATTAGCATGGTGATACCAATGTAACTCTTGATTTTTGATGATCATCCAAGTGCTTGAGCAGTTTGTCTGAGTAAGAGAAGTGACTCCAAACAACCTGCAAATATAAAAAAACAAGATTACCAAGTTAGAGAATAAAGACCAAATCTTACAACGCTTAAAAGTATTTTTTTGGCCATTTTTGCTTCCCTATAATACCAATTGCTCTGTTAAAAAACAGCATTTTCTGTCACATCTAAAATGCAGTGAATATTTTCATTCCACACATTTAGTCAAAAGAAATGGTTTTTTTCACTTGGTTTTCAGCGTAAAAAATAGGAGTATAATAATATTATGTCTACTATGTCCAATAAGAAAAATTTCAAGGACCCGTGCCCTGTAGACCCAGAGCTACAGAAAATGGGGAGAGAAAATCTGGCTGCAAGTCCATTTGGCAAACCACAGCAACATGACATTTCACAGCGATTTAGTAAACTGACGTACAACACCATTCCACTCACCCTGCCAGGACAGAGCTGTAAAGTAGAGCTTCTCAGCACACAGAACAGTTTACTGATTTTTTTCACTTAAAAAAGCTAATACTATTAATAAATTTCTATCTAATTATGTCAATGCTAAGAAACACAGAATTCCACTGAATTCACAGCTGTTTGGAACAAAAAATGAAAACATTCAGAAAGGTTATTGCTGCAGATCATCAAATAATTGAGAAAAAAAGAGAAAAATTAATTTTCAGTATTAGTATCAGTGATATGATATATTTGACTGCTTCTGGAAAAACTGAGATTACACAGTATTTCTGTCAAGTAACAATCATGTTGGGAAAAAACCCACCTAAGAATAAAAGAAAAATCTGCAACATTTTCAATTTAATACAACATGTCAGATGCCTTGTAGATGTGTTAGATACTGAAATAAAGCTAATAGGAAACATTCATTAGTCTGTTTTTTTCACTGTAAAATAGTTTGCAGAGTTCCAAAGTTAGGGCATTAAGCTACCAGTAGCACGTGTCAGTATTCACTATAAACAGTTTTGCCTATTGGCAAAAACTTTTTCTTCCACAATGTGTCTGAGAGTTTTCAATTTTTACAAAAAACAGATCTGATTCTAAGAGACAACTGAGAACTATTTCTTAGCAGAATAATAAATCCCAAACTATTGTTCCTCTGAAAGAGTAAACCAAACACATCAATAAAAAAAAGGCCAACAAACAAAACACAAGTTTTTCTGCTGGTGGCTTAATGATTAAGAGTAAGTGTGAAAGTTCAATTCTTTCTTTACCTAGTAAGATCCAACACGAAAAGTTGAATGAATACAAAGAATAAAATGACAGTCAACAGAAATGTGCTGCCTAAAATCTGCCTTTTGGAAGCTGTAAAGTGAAAAGAATATATAAATAGAGATATCATACTTATTCATTAACTGGGGTTTGCTGCATGGGCATAATACCTTCAACTCCCAGAATGAGAGCTCTACAGCATTTTCTCAAACAACCTATCACTTCTCATTCTGATTGTCAACACAAGCCAAAGGCTATAAACTTTAAGATTTCACAGAGTTTTTGGGTGGAACTGAGGTTGGGGAAAAAAAAATATCCTGCACACAAAGTAAATTGCTGGAACTTAAAAGCAACTGACAGAGCTGTGTTTGGAGCTGACCCAAACTCAAACTTCCATAGCATCCAAGCACATCCAGAGCTGTGTTATGGTATGGCTCCATCTCACTGCAATTCATGCTGGACTGTATTCTGTTCATATTTCTATCAGCATAGAGGAACATCTTGTTTGTCTGCCTTCCTCTCTGCCAACTGGCTTGTCATTTTTGTCATCAACAATCAGGGTTCTTGAGTTACTATTAGTTGTCAAGTTCCCATTAGTTTCATCTTTTACCTCTGTTTCACAACACAGCTCTCCACCTTCAGTTCATTTCAGGCATGTAAGCACATGTGCTATGTACTATGTAAGCACAGTACAATTCACCCTATTTCTATTTCATAAACATCAGAATCAGAGTGAAATCCAATTCTTACTAAAGTAAGAAGTCTTTCCATTGACAGTTAGTGATGAGTATTTCCTACATAAATGAGGGAAAGTTCCTGAGGGTTCTTGGGCTCTTCTGCCAAGCAAACGTGACCTTCATATCACATATTCCATTCTTTTATTATGTTTTATAATATACTATAGCTATAAAGTCAGAACAACTTGTGCTTTACTTTTATCTCCACTGAAAAGAAAACATTCCACATACTCCTAAGAGTTTAGAAATTTTATTATGTTTCAGTTAAATTCTCATTCTTTGTTGGCTTCAAATTATCCATACGTTATGCTGTTGGACTTAACTCTGCTCCCTTCTGGTCCTGGGTTCACCAAATACGCATATGATAAAACGCACCTTTTCCTTCTTAGTTGCCACTTGGCCAGGAATGTATTTCATGTGTTTCATTTCACTATATTCAATGTATTTTACTTTGCCTCACAACTCATGAACCTAGAGGAACTGCTCCTCATTTCTGATTTTTCCTTGGATTTTGAGACCTGTTAGTCAAAGGTACTCAACTCAACTAAAAGGGTACTGTTTGGCAAGTTCAAAATACACTGTTCTTCTTGGGAATGCTCATCCTGTCTGTTCTGGCCTCCAACAAGGCTGCAAGTCGCTACTCATTCAGTATTTATTCTTCATCTTGAATAGGAACTGCTGGTGCAGAACATTTTTCAGAGAAATAGAGTCATTCTGTCTTATTGAAAGCTTTCAAATACACAGAAATGGCTGCCATAAAATGTATGAGCAACAAAAATTAGGGCATTATTCAGTTCTGCATATTCCAATCTGCAAACATGTCTTTACACTCAGTATTGATCACAATTCAGCTGTATTTGTGTCCAGCTCAGATCTTGGTGTGACTTCATCTTAGCCAACGTACATGTATGCCATGAGTAAGGTCAGAGTGAGTCTTAAGTGGGAGAACCCAAACACCAAACAGGACATGTGTATGTGTGCCCCAGTACAGAAGATAAGTAAAACCAATTCTGAGAGACTTATTCACTCATGGAAATACTTTGCTTTCCAAAAGACTGCGTCTAACATCAAAAACAACTAGAGGTTTGCAAGATGTGAATGGATTAACATTTCTATTCTTGCAAAGAAGTAAAAATTGGGTTTTCGAAAGTCCTCATTGGCATTCTGAAAAGTGCATTGCAAAAAGAATTTGAAAAAAATTTTAGAAATTACGACAGGCCAAGAGGAACTTGAATGTCTGACTGAGAAATGCTGTGAAATAACAGTTAAAAACAATTCTTAAAATAAAAGTGCCATCTTTTTGTCCATTTACTACCCTATAAACTTGTTTTCCAGCAAAGCTTCCTACTGAATCTGTGAATCATCCTTCTAGCAGATGCACTTTTATTTTCTGTGACTTTCTGACAAAGTTGTAAGCTGTGATCCTAAAAAAATCCCACTTTTTATATTAGTCTAACATTAAAATGCAGAAAAGCAATTTCAATTTCACTTGAAAACAGAGAAACAAATTCCTTTTGTACCCATAGATATTTTGCTTAAGGAGCTGCTGAAGTTGTTAGAATTTTACATTGCTAAAACTTTTAAAGCATGCATTATTTAATTATTACATTAATATGGTAAAACAATTGGCATTAGTAATTGGTCATGATACTAAATACTAATAAAAAATGGCTATATATAAAAAAAAAGGTGTATTTCATACACAGAGTTATCAAGCAGCAATTACCAATCTGTTAGGTCTGTGAATTTTGCTTGCAGTTAAAATGATATGCTTTGGGGTTTTTTTTTATGGTAAAAAAGTACCTGTCAGTTCAGATCCTGTATATATGGATGCTTTAGAAGTTGATTTCAGATGAGGATCTGCCTCGTAATTTCCAGGGCCAGGAAAGGAAGTAATAATTCTGACTTTGTGCACAATGTAGGAATAAATAATTCTTCCGTTGAACAAAGTACTTGTGGTTGAATTACAGTTTATAGTCTAAGAAGGCATCCAATCTTGATTTCACACGATAGCAAATCTTCTACTGTCTCAGTATTTTCCTGCCAGATTTAGCTTCTATATTACTTTTGTTGAGAAGAGCTTTCCAGTTGCTGCATCTTCCCACAACTCTGTGTACTACTTTACATACACTACACAACAGAGAGGTCATTTCCCCATATGTTCTCTAAGCTTCCATGAAGATTGCAGTTTGAAGAAAGTGTTTGCATCAAGTCACTTCAGGAGATGCATTTCCTGATTTAGTATTTATGATTACAAGAACTTTTTCTTCTGGTGCCAGTCCCTATTGTGTGGTTATTCACAACAATGGCATCAAAGCCTTCCTTTGTGCCAGGCTGGATTTGGGGAACCATCTTTGCAGAACTTCTGGATTTGTGCTGAATTTTATGAATTGTCCGAATCTTTACTTCATCTGGATATCTTCTCTTGCATATTTATTTCACTCTCCTCATATGGAAGGAGACAAGAGTGGTGCTTGAAAGTCTGGACGTAGGAGAATGGGATATCAAGACTGACTGATATTTGAATAGCTGAGCATGGAAATGGAGATGGTAAAAGTGACCAAACAAGAGAAGAAAAAGGATGAAGAGGTAGGTGAAGAAGAGAACAGGGGAGAGGAGAGAGCAGAAAAAAGAAACAACGGAGAGAAATTCAACAACAATAAATCTCCAGAAATGGGAAAAAAAATTAGCATATTTGGGGAGGGTGGTTATGGTAGAAATTTTATTTTTCTAGGGCAGAGAGGACTGAAATACAGGGAGAAAAGGCAGAATGTCATGTTTTACAGGCCAAGTCCTGAAGCCTGAGATTCATTACTTGAAATACTGAAACAGCTATGTCCCAAACTCTAAGCACTGCTTGAAGAGTGAACGCTTTTTCAAACATTGACTTAAAGGAGGTTTAAACTTGTCATGTTTGAAAAAGTTCTGTGGTAAGATGGAGGAAGGAGTGGAAGGAATTAGTAAAAAATTAGCATACAAAAAACATCATTCCTATACAGCCCCCCTAAAAGTCAGGGGTCCCCTGTTCATACACAAGCCATCCTATGGGATTTTCTGTACCTGGATGGCAGAGCTACACGAGTTATGATCCATAAAATTATATCCCCTTCCAAAAGAATATTGTGAGTTGCCCCACTTGCTCTCAGTACATCATTTGGCTATATGCCAAAAGAAACACATACTGTTGGAAAGGACTCAGTCAGTCCCATGGTACCTCCAGACTCACCCTTGCCTTCCAGAAGGTTGTTACTCCCTAGGCTATAGGCTGGGAATTCAGAGCACACTGGGGCTGATGCTACAGGGTATGCTGAACCAACACAATGTTTTTTACAGAAAGAGCAGAACATTGGGAGGAAAGAGGCGAAAAAGTTGGCTGAAATGCATTAAGCACCTAAAACAATCAGGGTTAAGATGAGTAAGAGGCACTTGGTTTCACATGGTTTTTTAAGGGACAAAAAGGAATTAATGAAAAAATCGTCTTCCAAATCAGGTTATTTATAACAATCTACAGAGAAGGAGCTGATCCTTCATGCCTCCTCTTCAGCTCAGCAGGACAACTGTGTAGAGAGATACTGCAGACACAAACCCCAGTCCACAGTTGGACTAAAGTTATTAAATGTATCCATTCTGGAGTGATATATGCTTTAAAAAGCACTGCAAATATTTTTAGCACTTAAAAGCCCTAGACCCCACTTTGTTTCAGACTTGGATAATTCAGAACTGGCGGGGTGGAACTGTGCCATATTAATGATAACATAAAAATTTGACTGTTTGGGTTACAAAGTATTATGATAAATTTCAGCTTAACAGTTTAAAACATTTTTGGAAATATCTGTAAATGTATACTAAGGTTGGAACTGTTTTCCTTCAGCGTGTTGCTATCCCAACGCTGTAATACAGGCACACACATAGTGAATGTAGATCTTGGTGGGTAAGTAGTGTTCTAACTTTTGTTTTAATGTCATCATATTTCTACAGCTCTTTAGCAGATGTCTACATCCTTTTTCTTCTACCAAGTCTGGGTTTCCATTGCTTTCACTGGATCAAAGCTTTTCTGGCAATGACAAAACCAGCCCTGGTGTATCTCACACCCTCTTCTGAACATCAGTGACTTTTCTTCTAAAGGAAAACTAATCTCAAATGCATATCTATTGCATGAGAAACCTCATGAAAAAGTGAATAGTTTAAAACTTGTGTGCCAATATCATCTATATAATGAGGGAAATAATGAGCCATTGATCAGGAAGTTGTGGAGGAGAAAGAATAGCTTTAAGGGCTGTGAATTACATAAAAGCTTGCAAAAACTGCAAATACAACACAAACCTTAATTCAAAGAGGAAAAAACCCAACTATGTAAGTGGCCACAATAAAACCACTTTGCTTTCAAGTGAATTAACAACTTTAAAATAGGATGATAAACAGTATCTACTCTATAAACTGGGGAGACATTTGTGATGGTTTGTTTTTGGTGTTTTCTTTTTTAAAGTAACCAGATAATGGAATTTTCTCTGACACTGTGTGACTGGAAGCTGTTAAGGCCTGGATATCCATTAAAAAATACCAAACTTCAGAAATTAAAATACTTCATGTATCTGAAATAAAGCAGCTGTCTTGAGTGGAATTTAAGTATGAACATAAAGATTTGTGAGGTCTATACCAAATTTCATCCAGTAATTGAGCTTTGTACTGACTTTCTATTACAACAGCTTTCATTGCCTTAGAAGCAATAATTCCCCACTATTATCACAAAACCCATCTTCAAAACTCTTAAGTGAAGATTTATTCTATCAATCGGTTTCTTCTCTGGATCCCAAATCTCTTCATTACCCATGACACAGCTGAGCTGTGCTCTGAGTTTCTGGTAAGCAGCAATACCGATGTTGCTCCTTTCAGTCCATCAGAGAGCTGGAAAAGCAGTGTGGTGCCTCAACAGCACCACCTGAGTACGGACACCACTCAAACAGTGTGACCAAAATTAAAAATTGGTATTATTTAGTTGGACTTTCTACTCGGAGATGAAAGTATTGAGAAAACAGGTCCAGGCTTCTAAAGAGTCATGTGGAAAGCAGGACAGAGAAAACGAAAGGCATGTTCAGAAACATCTATGGGTACAAAGGCTTTCCCCTGGGAGGGAGTGAACTTGGACACCTCAGCACGGAGCAGGAGGCACAGCTTTACAGAGGCACAGCTTAACAACGCCTTTCTGTGCCAATTAGTAACTGAGGCTATTCGTTTTTCAAAGTGAGTTGGCAGAGCTGTTGAAAGGAAAGGAGCCAACAGTCCCACCTCAGAAAGTCTCTCACAGACAGAGCAGCAGATGGTCTGCTCCCAAAACTCAATCAGCTAGTGAAACCCATGGGCAGCCTTGTAGTTCTGATCTCAGGTGCTGGGAGAAGGACAGATGTCTTCAGGCCATTGAGTGCAAAGCTTCAATAGAAATCATTTAGGAAGAGGAGACCATGCTCAGATAATCCCAGTGAGAATCAGCTTTTAGAGGGGTGGTGCTGACCAGAACATGCAAGAGACCTGCTGCAACAACTAACCATGCAACTGCCTGCCAGCCTAAGAGATTTACCATTACGTCTTAGAATAACATGCACAGAAAAACAGAAATTGTTTTAAAGTATAGCTTCATACTCATTTTAACTTTGAGGTAACTTGGTCTGTGAGCTAGGACTCAGATTGCAGCCAAAAACTTTGGGATTTAATTCCAGGTTCTGGCTATCTCGGGGGGTTATGTGTTTCATCTAACTTCTCTGTTAGGGAATTTTTCCACCTTTGAAAAAAGGAGTGATGATACTTTTCAGACACATTGGGACAGTCTGCTAGTTTCAGTGAGGCATGCAGAGGATAAAGAGATTTTCCACTTACTCAGCTGGCAATGAAACACATTGAAAAAGAAAAAGGCAAGAATGATTGATACCTACATCAAGAGATTCTGCAACAGAAAGTGTGAGCAAAGAAAATATTCTTTTTTAGCAGTGAATGCACCAAGGCAGAAATGCAAGCTATAATTCCCACTTGGTTTTAAACATTAAAAAAAAAATAAATAGCAGGATATGGGAAAGAAGATAATGGGATAGTGAACAATTAGGCTTGGGAAATGTGTGGAAATAGCCTAACTTCAAAACCAAAGTGGTATAACAGCTGATTTTAAATTGGTTGTAAACTGAACATGATTGGCTCGGTTTTAATCAGCAAGTTCCGAACTTCAGCTAAATGAACATAAATAAGAGATTAAGCACTTCCACTCTGAGTGTTTAGAGAAATGATGTAGATCACCCCTGCACAGACAAGGACTATTTCCCCAGCGTGTGCTTGACCAAGGTTAGTCAGGACTGCCTTTTGTACTTTCAAGGAATGTGACATGATTCATTTGTCAGTGTTGATACACTGAGCTGCAAACATGAAGAGCTACATAAGTGCTAAATGTTCATCAGCACAACTTCAGGTCATGCCAGAATATGAAAATAAATGTTGAGCAGACCTCAGGAAAACAGTAAAAGCAAGCTTGTAATGCCAAGAGAAGTTTGCTGATTATAATCTATATCTCCTAATGCCACAGAGCAATAACAATACAAATCTGATAGGAGGAGAGGTCTTGATGTCTGTCTGTCCCTGTTTTCAGGCACTTGCTCAATGACTGTAACAATACGAAGAGAAAATTAAAGGATCACTTCTTCACAGGCATCCTCTGCATGTCTACACAGGACAGGCTGTGATGGGCAGGGAGTCTCTTCAAGTGTCAGTGTGAGGATCAGACACATAGAGGCACATGCTGTGTAGGGGGGAGTGATCCCTTTCTCCTTGACCATGAGCAGAGCTTTTGTTAGCATGTAGGCGTGCTGATGACACAAGAATCAGCTGTCTAAGTGGATGCAAAAGTGGGAAGGCTATGTTACAAGACCAGTTGCACCCCCAGTTCAGTTGAATCAGAATCAGTAGGCAAGTTTATCACAGTACATCAGCAGTTTTAAAGTCTTTGTCACTTCCCTCTGTTCCTCTCACCTCAATACTTCAATGCATCCAAGAAAGAGGTACCTTTGGCTGTTCTTACAGTAACACAGAGCTTTTTGGGTGCAGGAGCCATCCAGGAAGTGGCAGTTCACCAACATTATGTCATGTGATGGCGACTGATTTTTGTTTGCAGCTTATACTTGGTTTTCAGATGCAGTATGCTCATTGTTGGGAGCACTAAGGCTCCCCTGTCCCCACTAACGGGAATCCACTGTGGCCAGGGCCAATCCCACCAAGCTGTCAGGGCATTCACCAGTGGCAGGCTCACCACTGTAGCAGAACACAGCTCAGAAACTGGTCTGTCCCATGTGCAGAAAAACGTTGTTTCTAAAAGGTCTTAGCATGCATCTCAATTCACATCCCTTTAAAGTCCAGGGGAAGACAGAGGAGACGTAAATCACATGTGGTGCAACATCAGTGACATGAATAGAATTGTTCCTGCTTCTTCCAAGGCTAAATTTGGCACTTGATGCAGGGTGATGGTTATGGTGAACGCTGACAGCCACACTTGTGAGGATCAAACTGGGAAGGACTGCTCTCCAGAAAAATTGCTGCAGTTTACTTACTATTTCATCTGTTGCTTTTTTTTTCAGAGTTTCAAAGTTGCTTGAATTCCTGGCACAAATAAGAACTTGCTGTTTTTAAAGAATTGCAGTATGTAGCAAAAAGAGATGGTTATTGATAACCATGTAAAGATCAGCAAGGGCTACAAATTCTCCCTAGTAAAGCTGCATATGTTGACACCAATTTTCCTGTTGTCACCACTGGACTTCCACCAAAACCCGAGGCAACCATTTTAAATCAATATTGAGTACAACTCTGCTATAAAGTGAGAGCAGCATGAACATTTGTTACACACCCGCTGATGAGTGAATCTCTGAGGAATCTCTTTGAATAAGTGTTGAGAGAGGTGAATTCATTTTGGATGAATCGTTGAATGCCCATGTGGCAGAGCTAAATTAGAAATCTCACCACAGAGAGTATTTTTGCAATGCTTCCAAAGCTTTGTTGCTGCAACTGTTTGGGAAATCCACCACCGGTTCTCCTATCACATTTGGATATTCCACACAGTGCTAACAGAATGGTTAAAACTCTGAAATACAAAAGCAGTCAAAATCATACTAACCTTTTTCAGTCCTGAAAAAAGTTCAAATTGTAATGAAATTCTGAGTAGGGTTCACTAAATAGGACTCTTCCTTTCTCAGTCTTTTTTACCAGTTTCTAATACATATCACACCAACTTGTTACAGTGAAGCAAGACACTGAAAGGGAACTACAGAATATGCAAGGTTTGTTAAAAACTAGTAGACCTTCCTCTTAAGAAGGAGAAACAAACATAATGGAGGTTAGAAGATTTACTATTAATTTTCCAGCACTCCTTGGTTCATCTGTATTTTCAACTGTTTTGCCATACTGTCATGAAATCTGGTAATGGCTTACCAACCATAGCTATTGGCATGAATCTTTCTTGGACACCAGATACACATTATTAGGTAGTTAATTAAAAAAAAAAAGAAAAAAAAAAAAAAAGAGTTGCATGGACTGTGATGGTTCAGTTGACAGTAAATGGTCTATTTACTGTCTAGTACAGAACCATTTTCTATTGAAAAACTCACTTTGTATGGGGTACAAAACCCCAGAACAAAACATCTTTTGCAGGAGGGAACTTGGAATCACAGAATGATGGAATAACTCAGGTTGGAAGGGTTCTTAAAAGATCATCTCATTCAATTTGTAACAGGAAAGAGAGCCCTGGGCCATCTCATAGTTTGGAAAGGGATTATAAAAGCAAGGCTGATTATTATCTTTTGTCGACAGGAGTCTGAACGTGCATTTCTAACCTGTTAACAGAATTTTATTTGCAAAATAATTTTTAAAAAACATAATTAAGCTGAAGCTAAAGTTCTGAGAAAGCATACAGGTTAAACCCTTCTAAATAGAATCAAGTCTCTTAAAATGTGCCACATTAGAGAGCTAATGTGAAACTCAGCTGCAAAATTCCTGCAAGAATAAGGTCAGTTAGCTAACTTCTCTTCCTCTGCAAGAGGGAAATAGTGGCTCTCCAGCCTAATCTGCTCATCATAACCAACATGGTGTGGAGCATGCTCTGCTACTACAGTTTGTTTTGCTGATAGAGGATGATGGAAACAGAAGAAGAGTACTGTGGTGTCTTTACATGGCAATTATCCAAGGGTCTTGACTTTGCCCTGGCACTGGGTGCTGCAGGTGGTCAGTGGCTAAAAACATCCAGGCAGAAGGCATGAAAGCTGCTGCTGCCAAAGAGCAGCTCAATATGGGATACGTAAATGAACTTTAAATCTTCCACCTTTTTCAAACACTGGCTTATGAGTTAAAAGGCAACCCCCAAAACTTCAGAATTTCCTGCAAGGCTAAGAATGTTCTGCCCCTCAGAGGTGAGCCACCTTTGAGACAGATGCCAAAGACAGGTGTCTGCAGTGAGGATCAACAGTGGCTGCAGCTCAGGTGAAACATGTTGCAGAGCTCTTGGGTGCAGTGGAGCTACGAAAGCAGCAGGAGATCAGTGCCTTTCCTTGAAGAGACAAGACACTGTCAACAAGATAATCAATCAGCTATATCTTGATATTTTGGTGATATCTGCTCTTCTAATGGGATTTTATTAATATATTACAGCTGGATGTCCCACTCTGATCTGACAACTCCAGGAATAATTTTGAGACTGTCCTTAAGCAATTATGCCCTTGGCTGAGCAGAGTATTTGGGCTACAAAATCTGACCCTACATCACAGCTTTCAAGGAAGTCCAAATGGAGGATTTTCGACTGGACTCACGTCAGATTAATCTGAAAACAAACTCAGTATCCTAAATCTACTATCTGTAGAAAATATCAATGCAACACTCTTAAAAAATAAAGCAGTCATTTAAGCAAGCTTATTAGTTACTGTAAAACCTATTTAAAAAGTCCTCCTTAAAGAGATTTAAGACATCTTTCAGATGAAAATTTCCTCTTGAAAAAACGCCTTAGACTCCCAACTCAGATAGCAACAAAGCAATTGGTTGTGTAATTCCAAATTCCCATAGATGAAACCATTTGTATTTAAATTATTTTGAAGATTACTTGCCTGAAAACTACAAGCAATGCAAGACAGACTTAAAGTTTAAGAAAGCACATAGTTTTTAATTTATATGTTGAATCTTTAAATGAATATGTTTATAAGCACAGTTTTGGACAGGAATAACTTTACTGACTCAGGATAAACCTCATACCACTGCATTGATTCTATTTCTCCATGTTGGCAGGGCCTTATCAAAACAATTACATTGTTTTGCCAAAATAAACAATATCAGGAAGAAATGAGGCAGCAATCTGAAAAATGGCAAACATTTTACTGTGTATTTTTTCAGGCTGTGACACTGTGTGCATAATTTCTAAAGTCATTTTAGCTCATTGACTTGTTTTTATATTAACTTGGGTGAAAAGAATTTTATGGCAGAAGTATGATGTTTTTGGAATTTTACTTTAGGTGGGTACTTCTTGTTAATTGTTTTCTCATCTTTATAAACCACCAAATTTGCAATGTGGCAGCAAGCCAACACAAAAGACACCTATTATAAATGAAGTTAATTGAGTGTGGACCTTTGAGTTGACAGAGATCAGTTGGTAATTAACCAGTGTTAATATATGCAAGTAGGTAAATCCTACAAGCTGTGCTGCCAGCGTGCCTACCCCTGGCACACCAGCTATCCTTCAGAATTTTCAGTACCCAATACATTTCCAATCTGCAGATCCTAGTGCTCACTTGATGGCATTTCAATGTGTCTTTGTGTGTATACAACTTCTATCTGCACATGACAGAACCAGAAAGCCACAGCAGTAGATCTGAAACTTTGTAGGACATCAGTGCCTTCATGTGTATTAATATTGCTATTATTTGCTGTGCTATGGCAAATACTTAGGGCTATGTTATCACAATATCCTATATTTTGGGAGAATTACTTTGTTCACACAATCCTACAGGGTTTCGGGGCAAAATATGGAAATTCACCAGATCTCAGGTTATCCATTCCAAGAAAACTGTTTTTTTCTGGTGAGACTATTCAGTCACTTCTTACAATCACAAGTGCTGAATTCTGAGTTGAAGGTTGTTAAAGGGAAGGAGCAGTACATGGATGATGCAAACCTTAGCTGAATGATACTGTTAACCTGAGAATTCTCCCGCTTGTTTGGGTACAGTTTAACTTCATTTAGTCTGAAATCAATCGATACACTGACAAGCTGAATGCATTACTATTCAGAGAAAACACATTTTCTATTGATCAGAAACCACTTGTACATTTCTTGTCAACTTGAGAACTCAAACCCAGAAAGGAGCTTTCTAAAACAGACTTACACTCTGCAAAGAGAAATAATATCCTCCAGCAGCCCAACAGGAGTAGTTTTCACATCAGCCCTTGCAACTGAGGAGAGCTTATCCTGGGGATCAAGCTCTCAAAATTTTAGAGAGAAATAAAAGTCCTTCCTTTGTACAATATAATAATATATCATAGAATCATTTAGGTTGGAGAAGACCTCTAAGTCCAACCATTAAGCCATCACTAAACTGTGTCCCTAAGTGCCATAGCTACAGATCATCTAAATATCTCCAGGGATGGTGACTCAACCACTTCCTTGAGAAGTTTCTTGCAATGCCTGACGACCCTTTCAGTGCAGAAATTTTTCCTAGTATCCAATCTAAACCTACTCTGGTGCAACTTGAGGCTATTTCCTCTTGTCCTGGTGCTTGTTTCTTGGGAGAAGAGGCCAACACCCACCTCACTGCAACCTGCTTTCAGGTCCTGTAGAGAGTGATAAGGTCTCCCCTCAGCCTTCTCTTCTCCAGGCTTCTCCCTGATTCTTCTCTTCTCCAAAAAAAATCCAGTTCCCTCAGCCATTCGTCATAAGACTTGTGCTTCAGATTCTTCATCATTTTGTTGCCCTTCCCTGGACATGCTCCAGTACCTCAATGTCCTTCTTGTAGCAAGAATTTGGGGACTGAAATTATTTTCTAGGCATATTATTTACCCATGAAAGCCACCTGCTAGTATTAATGGAAACTCTGCATATTTAGCACAGTTTGAAACCAAGACGGTACATAAAATAGCAATGTATCGATTTTCTTCTAGGATGAAAAATGCTAAAATATTTTTTCTGCACCATTCCAATATACATTTTTCTCATTTTGCCTCTTCTAGCTACTGCTCATATATCAGTCCAGTTCCAATCATTAAAAATCATTATTGGCTCATTCTCACACTAAGATTTGCACTTCCAGTCACTGACAACACCTGTCTTTATGCTCTTCAAAGGTATCTCCCTGAAAGTAGATCAAAGTAAATGCATATACCAGAGAGAACTGCCAACAAAGAAACATGGAAGTCTCCACCTTCTGATGCCACTTCTGTTTTGTACATTCAAACACAATTTTCTATGTAATTTAGAACATCAGTCCATCACATGATATCCTGTATAAAAGGCAGAGTACTCACCACTACCTGTTCAAGAGAAAATCTGCAACACTTTCTGCCTCCAAAAAGGTCAGTACATACTCTGAAGGCCAACACCAGGGGTTTTTTTAACCCCAGCTCTGAAGGTGCTTTTCCATTCTACACTGAGGCAGAGGCAATTTCCTTGCAATCAGATTTTTTCTTTTCAAAAATTAATGACTAAGTAAAAGTGGCACATTGGTACGACATGCTCCATTATCATAAAATGGAAAATGACACTATTGCAAAAAAAAGAAAAAGAAACTACTAAATGAGACAGTAACCTTGAGACTAAATTAAGTGAAACTTTAAGCAAATAAAAATACAGAAATTTAAAATTAATAAGAAAAAAACACTAAAAAGAAAAAGGGGACTCCACAAATGATGCATATGAAGAGATTTTCACATATTCTAGCAAAACGGTATGAAGCACATATTTCTTCTCCTTGAGAAAATGTTATTGCTGTCTGGTGCTAAAAAATTTTGAGTTGATATCCTCGTAGCCAAGTAGTTGAGAATTTTAAAACCATTTTGTCTTTTTTTTCTTTCTTAAATACACAGAGACAGTAATATAAAGGGCTTAGTGTAGTTGTGAGCATTTCAGCTCCTTGGCACTAGAAATCATCCCTTCTCCTACACTGACCTCTAGGTGGCACAAAAGAACCTAAGCTAAGCAGGTCTTTTCTGCTTTTTCAGGTAATGTTATGACCTCCTCAAATCACCAACTCCGACACCACAAATTACACATTTATTAACCTGTACTAAATAATATGTCAAAATAAGTACTAAAGTAACAGCTACTGTTGCTAGACAGCTCAATTTTACTCTATTTTAATGGTGCATTGAGATATAAACCATTGATTCTCCACAGCACATCTAATTTCTTTTCACCTCCAACTTGTAACCCTTAAAAGGAACGATACATTTACTGGAAATAAGGTTTACATGTAGTTTAATGTAAGGATTACTACAACATTAAAAATAAAGATATCATAAAATCCAATTTGCAATAATAATCCAGCAGAAAAAAAATAGTAATGAGAAAAATACATCTATTGCTTCATCGTATTTTATATCACAGTATGTGAAAAACTAAAGTGTTGGTGAAATCCCAGCAAATCAATATCTATTGTAGCGGTAACTAGAAATGCTGTTTTTTTATTTAAGTGACGTAGCTGCTGGTATGAAGATAAGACTGGCACATTTTGTGTTACCAGAGAGAATTTTTATATTAACAGTCTAATATTATGCACAGCACATGAAGTAACCCCAGCAGCCTCTGCACACAAGAATGACACCAGTTTGTCCCAGTTAAGACACTATGAAATTAGAACCTCAGAGCATTTATGCTCCTCTACCAAAAAACCCAAAAGTGCATGTGTACGTCGGTCTTGTATCAATGCTGCCATCTATTTCCCTCATCTCCTGCCTTAGCCAAATCATTCATACTCCCATCTCAGGAAGACAAAACCAAAATCACCTTCCCCTCCTAACCTGCTCCAGCTCTCTGCATGCAATTGGACCTTCACCACTATATCATTCAAAACCATTCCCTCTGAAATGCTTTGACTCTTCCAAGACTGAACATGAAGCTATGTGTAACATTTGTCAAAGCATTATGTGGAATCTCATTTGCACCAACATGTGCTAACAGAGCACTGCATCATGTGCCCACAGTTAAACAGGAAAGGAATTTCTCTCACCTGGCATAGAAATCTTTCGGTGGAACAACTTCCTGAAAGAACTGTAGCTGGTACAGATAAAGTCCAATCAAGTGTCCCGCACTGAATATAGCCATTAATACACACAGACAGCTGAATATCAGCGGATCAAATGCTTGGCAACAGGACCACCATGTACACAGGCCCAAAAACACAAAGAAATACACAGCTGAGGTCAAAGACGGCACCATCATACCTGTAAAAGTAAAAACACGGAGGGTTGGAAAGGTGTGGGAAACATCAGCATTTGTTAAACCTTAAGTTTGACAAGAAGTGTATTAAAAATGTAATATAATTAGCATTTATGCTATTTATTACAATTAGCTCTAAAGACTGCTATTAATTTTGAGAATAGAAGAGTAGGATCTTTTTTTTCCTGTTGTTCAATTCACTTATGGCATATCTTAGCACTTAGAACACAACGGTTCTCCAGACTTTCCTCTGAGATGGAATCTTCTCTATGTAAAGATGTTTCATAAAGCATGGGAAAAAATAGAAAGGTGGCTGCAAGGCCAGTCAGTACTGCCTGAGACCACTGGGGCTTGAATTTTAAGTACAAGATGCTAAAATGTCATGATCAGAGAACAGTGAAAACCCTTCTCATACAAATCTTGAGATATCTTGAGTTACTAAAAAAAAAAAAAACCAACCCTGATTCATATACTGAAAGAGATTAGATAAAATCTACAGAATAATCAGTAAATGTTTGATTTTTTAAAAAATTGTTAACTTCTAGAAACTTGTTATTTATGAAAAAGACTCTGCTGTCTCACATGTATACTGTTTTTACGCTTGCATATGTAGCTGAGTGTTGCACTTGTGAAAATGCCTAACTGGTGAAGGAGACCTGATGGTCTGCAGGTAGATTACAAAAAAAGTTAGAAAGCAGGAAAGATATGCATGTGTAGGAGCAGCAATGACAAGAAAACGACACAAGAGATTGCAGCTAGCACAGCAGCCCAGTGGACTGTCTAAAGTACCAGTACCAAAGCTAGCAGGGGTGCCTGCCTCAGTCTATTTTTAAGCTTTTTACTAGTACATATTTAGGAGCTACCTTCCTCCAGAGAGACCTGCAGGCTCCAGTGCACCTGCTGGCCCTGCAGCTGAGCCAGCCACTCCAGCAGGAGAATTTGCCCCTTGCCAGGTGCTGGCTTGATGTGTCTTTTGGGGGCAGTGCTCCAAGGGTCAGTCCCTGGTTGAGCTGAGTTCAGGCACTGTATTCACAGTGCTTTGCCTGAGCTCCACCAGCACATCTTTTACATCATACTTTAGACCAGGTCTTTAACCTGTGGTGCTGTAAAACTTCACCCAGCAATTTCTGCCTCAAGCCTGAAACTATTTCCTTCCTTCTTTCAAAAAGACACTTCATCTTTAAACACTTTCGGAGAAGGAGAATCCACTATATCCTAAACTATGTTGTTTATTGTGGTCAGTTTCTCTGGCTGTAAAAAATTAAAAATTTATTTCTGGTCTAGAATTACCTAGCTTTACCACCTAACTGTTGGCTCCCATTATCACTTCTACTAGGTAAGGTATCTTAAAAAATGGAATCACTTTGTCAGTACTTTCAGGCTGCAGTCAAATCACCCTTCATCTTTCTGGCATGGTAAGTAAGGAAGTATTTAACTTATTAAGCTCAAGGTCTCTCTCTGGAATACAGGCTGCTCAGTCCTCAAGTCCTTTTTGTAACTCTACTCCGAACAACCTCCTGGTTCTTGGCTTACACTGGAGCTCCACAGGCAAGCTGCCCATCAACACTCAGAAGAAACTGTCCTGTCACAGCTGCATGATCCTTCTATTTCACCCTCCCTGGATGATGTTCAGCCATGCAGAGTGGCATCAGGTTTTAGGTTTTAGTTTGGTTTTTTTTTGTTTTTTTTTTTTTAAATCACATCTCTCTTCCTTCATGTCAGGGCCCAAGGTGATCCACATTCTTTTTCCCTTTTTAGATTTATTACTTTGCATTTGGCTACATGTAAGGCTGATGGATAATCTTACCTTAAAGAAAGAGTCTGCCTTACTAAAGGTGGCACACCTAACCAGTTCTCATCATTCAGAACCAAACATTTTTTTGTACTCTTGATTTGTGCTTCATATAGTGGTATTCTTATTTGTTAAGTATACAGTTATACTTTAGATGTAAACACTCCATTCAAACATGTGAATCAGCATGTAAACACTAATTTACAATTCCCTGATCCAATTTTGAATTCAGTAATTACAACCTATAGTGACTTGTACACTTCCATTCTGGATGTAGCTGCTTATGTGTTACTAAATCAAATGTCTTATAAAATGGTTGGCTACATCATATCAAAACAGCTACTTTTACCAGCTCCATCAAAAACCAACAAGAAGTCTGTTTATCACTCTTTCTACACACTCTATGGTCAACCAAATAATTTTTCCTTTTTTTTTTTAAGGCTATGGGAATATAGTTTTTTTTACACTTGAAAGTGATGTCATCAAATCTAAAAATTCACTTTATAACATAAATAATTATATATGTGTATATATATATATACACACAAAACCTATAGTCATTGATCATATGTCCCCATTCACCATTTGATTATAACAGTGCTGTGAAAACCATAAACAAAATGAGATGATCACACAGTATCACTACAAAAAAATTAAGCAACTCAGCATATTCCAATACCTGCCAAAAATTTAATTTAAATAAAATCACCAGCAATTTCTTTTCCCTTAAAAATTTCCATTGTTACTCCCACAGGTGCCAAAGTGCTGAAAGTCATTTGTTAAATGCATAATCTAATGGGCTCCTGAGGAAATTTTTCAAATGCACCAACCTGCTGAACCAAGTAAAATTGTAACAACAACTTTTCCAGTGGTGATTATCATGTTGCCAATAAACTCCCTCAGTTTGGATGCTAGGGAGGCAATTCTACGCAGCAGTTTTAATTTCATGGTTTCCTCAAATTCTGCTTCTCCACAGTCTTCGTCATCCAGATCTTCTTCATACATCAAAGCGTCATCTGGCTCTAATTTTTCTCTTACAGCCTAAAGGAGAAGGAAGGAAAGAAAAATAGAATGCAAAATCAGAGAGAGGGAGACGCGAAGGAATTTGAAATTAAAAACCACACACACATTATTTAACAATGAAGTCTTCTTACAGTCTTTGACTGTGCCAAATAGAGAGAGTTAAGAAAAATGTACTAAAGCTAGAGTTGTACATTGATGGCTTCCACTTCAGATCTGTCTCAAAAGAAAAGGATGTTAAGTGCCGTCTCTGAGAAAGGCTGCAGTCCTCCCACATATGCACAGCAGGCTGCTTGTTCATTTTTGTATGAAATTTGGTTTGGTTTGCTCAGCATTCTTAGCAAGATAAGCATCTTACTATCTATTATCTTTTAAATGCCTCTTTGCCTCAATGGATTCAGTTAAAAGCTCCAGCAAGCACAAGTCCTTTCGTGGTTGATGTTGCTCAATAAATTCCACTTTTCAAACACTTTTCCTTGAACCTTTTCTTAAACTTTAAATGCAAAACCTAGAACAAGGGGAGTAGAAGTGATCTGAGACAGGGCAACAAGACCTGAAATAATACGACACACAGCTTACTGGCGACTGAAGGAAAAGTTTGGGAGAGAAAAAATACACTAAGCAGAGAACTGGGGAGACAGTGAGAAATAGTGATATTGACTGACAGTGAAAGAAAAGGTGAAAAAGTGAGCAAGAAAGAAATAGTGAAAGCTTGAGTGTTCTACAACAATTTTGCAGGGGAAATGAGACCAGTGGCTTAGAACTACACAATGGAAAAAAAGAAAAGAAGGAAACATATGAAGGTCCATCATACTTGAGCAGTTTGTTAGGATTTGGCAGTGGGTTTCACCATGAAGTCTTCATCGTATCTTGGAGACCAGAATGCATATACAGCTATTGAGTGATGCAGACTAAATCATCAACACATAGTGAGAACCTGCAGGATTAGCAAGAAGCCCCCACAAAGATATAATTTATGGAAAAATTAGTCATTCACAGAGATGCAGGGGCATATTAAAAAAAAAAAAAAGAAAAGTCATAGTTTTGAGCCAGGTTCTCATTTGGTGTAATACAGAATAGCTTCTTTGGCACTAATATAAACTTGTATTAGCTAACGTTAGTTCTGGCCAAGCTGTATCTCTGTGTGTGAAAGTAAGAAAGAGTCTATTGGTATTTTTCATCAAAATAGCAGTTTTATATTTATTGGTGACCTTTGGCAGAAAAAATTCCACACTGACAGACAAGATTGCAATAGGAACAGATGAACTCTCAGCCTACTTAACCAAATTCTTCTGTACCATTTTATCGTGTGCATTCCCAAAGGAACAAAATTCCCTGTAGACTCTTGCATTTCACCTCTAAGCTTGTTGGCAGCTATCTCCTCTTACTTTATATATTGTTGTGAATGCTTGGGGGAAAAAAAAAAAGCCTGCTTATTCTCAAGAGTCTCTATTTTACAGACAATGAAACACATATTAAATACAGCAGGGCTGATCTGGGAAATCTACTCTTCTCATGAACTTATCTGGCTATTTCATTAGCTATACCAATTTTAAATGGAGTATAGTAGAATTTCAATTGCTCTCTTATTGTCACCATTCACTTACACAGCTCTCAACATCTGAATTATTAGACCCTTACACAAAACAATAGAAAGATGGCAGCCAAACATGCAGTCATATCATTTCGAACCATGCAGCACAAAGAGGTGTTCTATCCATTCATCACTGCTGCTCCAGTATGAGCTCCTAAAATCCCTTAGATAGGAGTTTTCCTGTCTAAAGGATAGGAAATAGTAAATACCCAGAAACAATGCTGACAGTGGGCTGAGCAATACATTTTGCCCTTACTTTCACCTCTTCAGCTGTTTCAGTGAGAAAGTTAAACAAAAGACAAAAGTTTCCAACTGTGTTATAATTACTAGATTAACCTGTTCCTCATCTAGTCCTTTTGGGTCCAATCCTGCTCCTCCTGGACTGGCTCCAGTGCTCTGTCACTTGTGTTTAACATGATCAGTGAACAGCGAAACCTTCAATAGTGTTCATACCCAAACAAAGAGAACAAGTGAGACTGGTGGACATTTAAAGGTTATGAAATGGCATGCTTACTATACATGGGTCTATGTGATGGAGACCCTTGCTTCTTCAGCTAGTGCATTCAGGTTGCTGCAGACAATATGCATTAAAACACGTTAAGACTTACTTAATAAATGGATAGGAATAATTTCAAAATAAAGAAGCTATTTCATGGGAGGCTCTCAGGATTCACATCTCTGTGAATATTATGAATCTATGTTAAACATGAAGACAGGACTCATAAATTTATTAGAGCTTAAAATTGCTGGTATAGCACTTAATTATACATAGGCAGGAATGGGAAGTAAAAGTCTGAAGAGTCACAAAACAAAATAATAAAATATTTTCCAAGCAGAAGGGAAAATGAACATAATCAAAGTATTTTTGAGTATAAATTGGTGGAAAACACACAATACCTTCTAACAACAAAATAACAAAGAGGACACAGAAGCAAGGAAACCACATAAAAACACCCCTATGAAAGGTGGGACTTGATCTCCTTTTCTGTTTCTTACCCCCACCTGCCTTTCAAACCTCAGGTGCCAAATGCCCAAGTTCACACCTTGATCTCCTCAAAATTGGTCTTTGGATTTTCTATCATAACTAGGACAACATTTTTTTAACTTTACCAGGCTAATCACTCTTGCTTCATTGATCTGAAGAACCTTTAGGCTACATTTTGCCTTAAGAGTTCAGTATTAATAATCTAGTACTGACACATATGACACAGCATGCCCAGGGAGAAGCACTGGGGAAGAGAATATTTCACTGGACTGGGATATAATCAAAGCTGAGAAGATGATGGTCCAAACTTTCCAGGGACTGAGGCTTAAGCACCTTAAGCATAACTCAAAGTTTGCAAATTGATGAGTTACCAAAGAAGTTAACTTTTCTTGGGTTTCCACTTTTATTTAGATATGAAAATATTAATTCCAAGTTCAACATGAAAGTTAGGACGTCACAAGCCTTCACAGGAAATGCAGAAAAACCTACTTCTGGTGTTACTGAGATCACAGATGTTGGAAAGAAAACTTCAGCATTCAGAACCTTAGCAAATACCAAACTGATTTCCCAAGTTTTCCTTCTAAAACTGCAGAAGTCTGTTTGTAGGTAGAGTTCTTCAACTGCTGTCTTCAGTTTAAGACAAGCCAGTAAATGGGGTCATCAATAACAACCACAATTTGCAGTCCCAGAAGCTTTTTCAGAACAGGTGCATGTTGTTTTGCAACTTTTCGGCACAGCTGGAATTATCAATGACACGGCTGTGCAAGGACTAGCTGGTTTCAGAGACTCAGGTTTTGTACTAGTGTGCTGCCTGTAAGAGGTGGGTGAAATTCCTCATGGCTCTCTTTCCTACCTGCAAGTTCTTTTAAGGACGATAGCATAGTCTTTAGCCTTATTCTGTCTGTGTCATTCATGACTCAGTTGATGATTATTTCAGCAGAAAGACTATGACAGTTAAACAACTATAGATTGTTTTTTATACAAACCTATCTGTTTGTAATTCAGTATCCAAGATGAAGGGACATGTCCCCTTCCTGAAGTAGCTGAAAGGCCATGTTCCAGTGTATGTCAAAGAGACAAACTTTGGATTCTCCCACCACCCTCTGACTGGATTATCTGGGCCGGCTTTCCAGTTTCTCACATTGAGCACTTCAAATTGCTGAAGGCAGGCAAACGGTTAACAGTTTTTACATCCAACATGGTGATAATGTGCTTGTTGTTTTAACACTTTCTGATGATTAAACCACCATACAAGTACACGCTCATCGAAGAACACCAGTACTCCAGTCAGACTGTTTTGCAAAGCTCTTTTTTACTATGTGGATTAGTCTAAAGCTACAAACCCATGCTACATAGGCTACAGTTAGAAAAATACTTTTACTTCCATAATAAATTACCTATTATGCAATTACAGGTTCCCTGTGGATGCTGATTAAATCAAATAAACTTCTCCATTCAAGGAGTATAGAGCATTTGTGAAGCCATAAACATGTGTTTCCATGACCTTTGCTATGCAGAGCAGGGCCTCAGGACTTTTTATAAACAAACTAAATGTAGTTTAGGTTTTTTAGCAATCATGTGGAAGTCCCGGGAGTATTTATTGTACAACACTTTTTTAAACTGCCAAATTGAGATAGAGAACAGGCAAGGAAACAGAACAGCTCCTGTGGCGGCTGTGGCAGCTACTATTGTGGCCAGGGCCAGAATGTCCATTAGGTACTTTGGGGGCTGCCTTTTCAACATCCAACTTTTAAATGTTTCATCTGGTACATTATAAACATTACTGCACAGAGATATCCTCTAGTTGCAGAGATGTATTTACTAACAGGAAGCCTTAATTTCAACCTAAAAACCATTCTTACTTCAGAACACTCCTTGCTTTGTACCTACATTTAATGGTACTGTATCTGTAAGCACAAATTTGCTCATTTATTGACTTTTTGATTCTAGAGGAGACACAAATTAAACCCTTCAAGAATTCAAACAATGACAGCAACAAAATTTAACTAACCAAAATTAATACAACTAAAGATATGCCAGTCTCAGAATGGACACAAATCCTATCCCTGTGAATGCACTGCATTAATTATTGGGACCTCTCAAGTATGCACTGCTAAGCTCACAAGAGTAAGTTCTCATGAAGAGTTCAGGTGCTCCTTCCTTGCAGTTGCCTCATAAATATTGCAAAAATAGCCTCTTTTCAGTATTTTTACATTCCCTCCCAGCCAGAACTAGGAAACAAACAGGGAGAAGTGAGAAAACGAAAGCTAAGCCTGAGAAAAACATGCAGTTATGTGAAGTGCAACAAGCCTTACCCAAACTGCTACAGGTACATACGTTTGGCAGGAGGACAGAGTCATATATTGTGGTACACCATGTTATTTACTGCTGGTGGTACCAGAGATATGCTTTCATGATCTAGGTTATCTTGAAGGTGCATGGTTTGGCTTGCAGAAAAGACAGTCACCCACTCTGCAAGGATAAAAGAGCAAGCACACCATAACACAAACCTCATGGTCCGATCTCCTTCTGGCAATATTAATTAATCTTCACAAGAACTTTTCTAGCTGTAGTATCCCAGACCTCAGCAGAGACTTCAACCTCTGCTACTGGTAGCCACACCATTTTCTTTAAAGTGGCCTGCATTGTCTCCATGCAGCCCCACAGTTTATGCGCCCTGAGGCACACACAGCACCCTGCTGACACTGCTACTGTGAAACCATGATTCTCTTAAGATACCACTTCCTATAACTATTTCTTTACCTCTAATCAGAGATCATATTTGTATTCCATACCTGTGATAAGGCAGCAGAGATACAACTTATTTGACGTCTTTTATATGACTGTTCAAGCCATTACTATGCCCAAGTTTCTGGACTTCCTCTTCATTTCAAAAACCCCACATAATGAACAGCTTGGTGCAGGAATGATAAGGTATTTGATTCAAATACACCAGCAGAACAATAGAAATAGACCCTCTCTCTTCTCTCACGTTGTTTTAGTTCAATTGCCTTCATAGTAACTAAGCTCCTGTATTCAACCTATTGTAATGTGACTGAGTTCCTACCTTTAGGTTTGCTCTAAAAACATTTCCCACATGCCAAAAAATAAAAAGTCTCTAACCTTTATCTTTAAATATGAGACAGTTATAGCAGTAGGAGGAATTAATCACCTACCTGCCTTTAGAAGCGGCACATATATATGTTCATATAGAAAAAATAATCAAAATAACACAATATTCTTTAGACAGACCCAGCTGTAAGCGCAAAAGCTGGAAAAGAAATTTCACTGCTACTTCTTTTACCATCAAAGGAACTGCAAGCCCTTAATGTGATATAAAAGATTGTAGTTTTAACCTGCAGTCAATACTAAACCATGTTAAGGCAATCATGTATTGAATTTCCAATTTTGCAAGAAAGTGTAGAAGAACCCCACTTCTGTTCTGAAAGCATCAGCATGTGAGAAGCGGATGTCCCTGCTTTTCCTGCCACAGAATAGTTTCAAGCATTTCCACATAAGCAATTCCCACATGTCATTCAACTTGACCCCTATAGAAATAGGGCTGTTTAGCAAGAATATCTCTTTAAGGTCATCTCATGTGAGACACGTGGGGTGCTCAAAAGGAAGCTTGGGCAGGTCTACAAAATCCAGAGGGTAACACCACACTAGACACACATGGGTTGTGCAGGATGGGAAGGCTGTGGACTGCAAGCCAGGAGAGGAAAAGAGAACTGGGTGACTTCAGGGAAAGACACTGCTAAACGAGCTGAACTAATCAAGTGTGAGACTGCAATGAACATTTTGGTAGGTGTGATATTAATGAGCTAGAGGCATTTTGGAATTTAAACAGTTTATTTTAATGATTTATATCAACTGAATCGCTGAAGAGAAAAATCCTAAATTAACTTTGAATCATACAGATCTTAATGAAAAATTTTATCACTAATACATCTCAACAGCACTAAAGCTTGGGTTAAAGGCCCACATAGTATTAGATAAATTTGTCAGTGATGCACTATCAGAAATAACTTTCAATGTATTTGCACTGTTTTATAGTAAAGAATGACACACACACACTTCCACAGTAAAATCTCCCGTGGGAAAGAGTCATTCACTACAGAAAAAAAGATCAGCTATTTACTGGAAGCACATAGAGATTCAGAGGAAATGAAAAATAAATTAATAAAGACAAGCACAGTTCTGAATCATGATAACAGGAAGGCAACTCATTAACTCCTGTATACAATAGATATTGTACTGAGAGGGCCAAAGATTATTTCACTTCCCAATGTACTCATCGCACCTGAGCAAACACCAAGTGATTTCAACACAAGACTCACTTGGCCAATATGGAAACACATCTTGACTTCAAAAAGCTGTCAGGCATGCAGGCCAAATGCAAAAGAGAGGGGCACTCACAGACAGAGTTTGGTGGTTTGGCCTGAGATGATTTAACATGTTTTTTTTACTGAAGAGGGAATAGAAAGAGTCGGGTTATGACTACAAGGCACAGTTCAGTACAAACTCTAAATAAACTAGTGCAGGTATATGAAGCCACACAGCACCCGTGTGGAGCACCTCCTGGACCAAAGGATGCACACATTGTACCATAATGTATCTTACTAGGAAGGCTGATAAATAGTCCAACCATGGTGCTATGGTTATTCTCAGTATTGCCTCAGCTCGTACTGATGTAGCTTGGGTACTTCTCCAGTATCACCCTGAAGAACCTCAGATTACTGGTATGAACAGGAGAAAGGGACTTCTCATCTACAAGAGGATCCAAAATTACTTGTCTTCTTTTGTCTTGCAGAACAAACTTTAAAGAAAGATGTTTGGATTTTTTCTCCCAAACTCTCAGAGAAATAAATGCTAGAGAAGGAAATGATGTATTGAAGCAAAAGAGCAGAAGAACTAAAAGGGCTATAATGCAGCTATGAATACATGTACTGTCTAAGTGAGATGTTTTCTAACCACCAGAAAAGCAAATTTACAGAACAGGGTAATTTCAGGAGCAATGTAATGAAGAAAAACTGCCCTATTTTCAAGATGGTGCTTCCTACCTTCCAGAGAGAATTGTGTGATACAGCTGCCTGCAATAGCAGCAGACTGAATTCTATGAGCCAAGAGATTCCTTCTTGTACTGTGTTATTCATCACCTAGGCTGTCCAAAGGCACTAGTATTCCAGAATTTTCAGCTCCTGGTTAACAGCTCTGCATCTCAAAATGTGGAATGGAGAACTGTTAGTAACCCCAGTGAAGAGTTGCCACAAGAAGAATTGCATCATGTCATGTTTCTAACCAAAACAGGACAGGTGCACATTAAAGCTTCATGTCCAGTGGGATAACAGCATTTGGGGATACATAATGCACTGCACTATGTAACATCATGTAGCTGTAGCCTGCTGTAATTACGTATTTCTGTTAAGACTTATCCAAAGACATGTGCATCAAACCAAGAAGCTAATGTACCTTCTAAACTTTTGACCCTTGTTAAGACGAGATGCATGAGTATTGTTACTGAGGGAGGCAGCTGTGTAAGGTCTGGCAAACTTCAGCACTACAAACATCACAAGCAAAGTGATAAGGGAGTCTCATCTACTCTTTTTAAACCAGAGAAATAAGGTATTAAATCCTACTTCCACTATGTTCCAAGGACACTAAGACCAAGTGGGTTTGGACCAGTTCTCCAGGGGTCAGACCAAAGAAACCTTTATAACCAATTAAAAAAGGTAAGCCAATGCTGTGCTAAGTATAGATGACAATGAAAAGAAAAAAAGATGAGAAATGAAACAGTTGTCATCAGGAAACTGAAGCCAAAAAGTTCCAATTCTCTCTAAGAACTTTCCGACAACATCCATAATTTTCTCTCTGAAGAGAGGCAAATATTGAAGAAGAAAAAGTTGCATATGAGAACACAATATTTAGAGAAATCAAGGTCAAAGAGAGCTAATCAGGTCAGGTGAATATTTGATACTGATAAAATCAAATTAACTAAAAATAAAACAATAAATCATCTTAGTAGAAATATACCCATCACAGCCTTTAAGAAAAATGGGATGGTTGTGTAGACAGGACCATGGGCACCACTGTAAACTGCTCAAAGGAGATCTCTGAATCTGAAGAGAAGAAAAATGTCAAGGTGCTGGCAACTGCAAAGACTGGGATATCAGACCTTTCTCAGAACTGTGCTCTCAGCTGAACTAATTATCCATATTATAGAGGATATCCAAGTAGGTGATACACCAGTAGAATTGTTCAACCCCAAAATCTGTGAACCTCATACCAAATGTCATAGTATTATCATTTAAATAAAAACTAAGACCTTGACTGAAATGCTGAGAAACTGTAGATCCCTGTAGCTCAGAAGAATATTGCAGAACTATAGCTTGTTCAGAAAAAAGTAACTAAAATGACATAAGAAATTGAAAAAAAAAACCCAAAAAAAGAAGGAACAGAGATGGCTTACCTTTAAAAGTACAAATATGAAAGATAATAAATACATTTGACTTCCCTTATACCATATCACTCTGTTTTATAACATGTAATACAAGGGACCTTGCATAAAATTAAAGAGTGTTAAATTAAAAAAAAATTCAGAGAGCACTTATTAAATTCTGGAAGTCCTTGCTTCATGACGCCACTGAAGCCAAGAAATTAATGAGCTTTTAAAAGGGTCTGGGTAATTATATGTTTAATAGGATTATCCAGAATAACTATAATTGTAAACAACTTTTTTTTTTGAAGGGATTTGAAACCACGTTTTAGGATTAAAGTAATTCTCACACTAGGAGAGAGCAGGATAAGTTTTAATGTTGGAGATGAGGGGAAAGGGTATTCTCTTACTTGCTACTGTCCTTATTCAGCAGGTACCAGCACTTTCAGGATAAGGCTACTGGTCTAAACGGGCAATTTCTAGGCTAGAATGTCCTTGGACGAGACATGGAACGTGTGCAGTTCTCAGAGCCTGTCCTGTCCTGCATGTATGCAGTTCCACTTGAAGGCCTGGACCAAATGAGAGCTCTCAATGTACTACGTGCCCAGTGTAGGCGTAGGACAAATAGCCCTGTCACTGTTTAGAAAGACAAAGATAGGAAAACGAGCATTTTTACTGCTTCCATGTGCCAAGGGACACAGACGCAGAGAAATAGATGAAGTAATAGACTTGAGGACACAAACTATGTTTGTGGCCAAAGTGAGAACCATGCTGGTCCTCCTGATTCCAGTTCAGTTCCTTGACTCCAGGCCAAGCTCTCCTCACAGTCTTCTCAAACTCTAGTTAATTTTAAAGTAATTTCCTCTTTTTCCTTTTTTTCCCTTTTGAGATCCCAAACAAATCTCTGCCTTCTGTAGTACAGAAATGGGGTGGAGGCTCTGGAACCAAGCTTGCCTCAGATTATGGGACAAAATACAGACCCAGTGGTCCTATTTGCTTTCTAGGAGATCATGGATGAAAGACAAGCTTGAAGGGGCAAGGCAGCAAATGCTATGGGAGGAAGTTGCATTGAAGACTACAACTGCTTTTTTCAATTAAGATCAACACCTCTTCTAAACTTAAAGTTGTGCAATTGCAGATCAACTTTCCTCCCTGCCACTGTCACTTAAAACACTAGGTAATTCATTCACAGTCTCAAGAAAAAGCTACTTCCTTTCTAATACCTATCAGACTGTATATACTGTATCTGCATTTTGGCACATGAACCACCATCTGCACCAAATCAAAAATGTCGTACTTTCAGCTGCAGCTGTGAGCTAACTGTTCTTTCTTATTTTCTTCCACCTTTTACACCTTGTGACTGGCATTTGCTTTTCGGCATTTCCAATCCGGGCCTGTCTCCAGCTGAATTCACCTGCTTTAAATTTTCTGAGCCCTAATAAAAAGGGCCTGCAGACACGTTTGCTCCAAGTGTGCAACCATTTAGGGGTGGTAATGAGTTGGACTGCAGCCTGGTATCTGGCAGGCCTTCCTACTTCATGACTCACTGTTAATTAAAACCACACTCTTTGCTTATTCCTGGGATAGCGTTACTTACAAATAATTGAGAGTCTCACTGCCTCATAGCCTCCTCCTCCCAGTTCTGTTCTGCAGAATACACTTTCGTGATGGAGTTCTGTTTCCTCTAAAGTTGGATGCAGTGTAATGAAGAAAGACATCTATTTTTCAATAAATCCTTGTTGTCCTTAATTTGGATTCTGATACTTTTTCTTGTTTTGAATTGCATCTCAATTCAGGGGCAATCTGATCCATCTCACTCTATGGCTGGTTTCTGGAGATTACTGCCATGTTGAAATACAGCACGTAACTGAGTATCACAACCTGCTACTCAACTCCAGGCCTTTTTACAGTATGCCCATATATCACCTGAAATGTGAAGGGTTCACACAGACCTCTGAAAAGGTCAATTTTAGCAGTACTAAACCAATTTTTTAGTAGGTTTTCCTATACAGAAATTTTGGAAGGAGCAATAGATTAACCTTTCTTTTTTAATTAAGCCTATCATGGTAGTATTCACTCTCCCCTAAAGCAAAGAGGTCTGAGAAGCATTCCGTGTAAATAATTTAATGCAAAAAGGTAAAGCTGAAAGACACCCTGCTTTTGCCTGGAATTCACAGTGCTGATTTCTTGATTTATAGAACCATCTGTGGTTAGGCATCTAGCAACTTGGCAAATCACCTCTCTTATGGCTCTGCTAAGCCTGTTCAAATCAGCTGATGCATTCTTAACAAAGTCTCCTGCCACGAATCTCTGGTGACTGGTGGCAGGGACTCTCAGCAAAAGCTCTTCAACTCCAGAATTTGCTATGGGCTTGTTTTAACAAACCCAGGACTACTTCACTTCGAAGCACACAGCAAGCTCAGTATTTTTCCTGAAAACGTCTCTTCAGAGGACAGTTGTTGCTGCAACTCATTTTGTGCTTTCTAATTCAATGGAGTTACAGCATCAGGTAATGAGCTGCAACAATATAAAGCCACAGGCATCAGTTGGCTAATGCAGAATTCAGAGAACTGGTCACTTACTTAGTCTTCCCTTTTCCAGTGTACTCTACCAAGGAAGAATTGAAAATTATGGGAAACCTACACAGTTTGGACTCATTTTAAATCATGCCAATATTCTCCCAAATGCAGACACTCAGCTGCATGCTCTGCATATGCATGAGGTTCCTTATAGTCAGTCCTGCCAAATACATATTCCTAGCAGATTCAGATGCTTCTGTCACCTCCTCCTAAATAGCAGAAATGATTCCAGGATGTTCTGTGCAGACACCTAGAAAGAGAAAACTGAAGTTTGGAAAAATGTGTTTAATAGGTATTTAATTTTCCACTCTTCATTTCACTTAATCTTTTTTTAAAAATCAGGTTACTCCGACAGAGATTCATCATTTCAGCTGTGAAGACCAGAATTCCTTAAAGCATTTGGGATCACCTCACATAACAGAAAATATTATCCCTTTTTTTAAAAAATGCCTGTGTCAGAGTTTTGGGTGTCACTAAATCTAAACACAGCTGCTGTGTTCACTAAATAGTCTGTAATATATACAGTTTGCAGAACATAATATTCACTGGGTTTTAATGAGAAGTAAAAGATATTTACATATATTTCTATTTGCCCAGTATTAATATTTCTTTGTAGTCAGAGTTTTCTTCTCCTCCCCACTCTTCCTTTATGGAATAGTCTTGACTAGTTGCATTGGTGGATTGCCTTGAAGTCACCAGTCCAGGATCAGTCCAGTATAAAGCTACACTCTGTGCTATGCAACTAGTGTTTGTTAGCTCAGTTTTTATCTTGCACTGCAGTGAAATGACTATTGAACCTTGCCTGGAAGGCAGCACCCATCCTCTCCAGGAGACTGAGCTCCCTTAACCCAGACTCCAGGCTCAGGCTCACCTCTGAACCAAATTAAAAGTGAATACCTAAATATCATCATCTAGGTTCAGAGGAACCTAAGCATGGCATTCTATTTTTCTTCTGAATATTTGCCATCAGATTACTCCTGCTTTATATATGTGCATGCTTTCCTTTCAGGAGATCAAGGACTTCAAAGAAGTCTGTTAGAGCCCACTCTGGAAAAATTAAACTCTTTTAAGAGGGCTGAACACAAACCATGCTAATAAGCCACACTTCTTAGTACTTCAGACATCTCCAGTTGTGAGTATAGCCCAAGGTTCTGGCCTGCTGCTAAATCCATTTTGCACAGCTCCAACGATAAAGCAGATTTAAAGCCGATAAAACCAGGTTCCAGGAGACACAAAATCTTGCATTCGCTCATCAGAGCAAACCTACATGTCCTCCAATGTGTAGTTAAAAAGCTGAAGCCTTCAGGCAATCTTCAGCTGCCAGGACAGCCCATAAGAATTCCAACTGCAAGTGAGTATAAAGCACAGTCCTGATACTGATCTCTCATGTGCTAGAAACCTGACCAGCTTCTGGCACTGCCACAGTCCAGACAACACAGCAACATGCAGAGGGGCCTCTTTTTACTCTATACAGTGGCACCAAAATGGGCAACTGATCCCCCTAAATATCTTACCCACTTCAAAGTTCAGTTTCTATTTGAAATGAGCAAGTTGAAATTGCCTCCCCTAAAATGGAGTTTTGAGAGTGAAGAAAAAAACATTCCACCCATATATAAAAGACAACAGAAAATGAGACTCAAGGCATGCTAGACAGTCTGATACTGACAGCAAAAGCTCTTCAACTCCAGAATTTGCTATGGGCTTGTTTTAACAAACCCAGGACTACTTCACTTCGAAGCACACAGCAAGCTCAGTATTTTTCCTGAAAACGTCTCTTCAGAGGACAGTTGTTGCTGCAACTCATTTTGTGTTAAGATTAGTAGTAAGAATTTCTCTGCACCCTGGGCTAAATTCCCACTGTGGCTTTTTATATTATAAAATTGTTTTCCTCTGTCTGTGGATTTTTCTGCATTCAGTACCTCTGTTATTCTTTCCACTAGTAAAATACACAGCAAACACATCAACACTTCTTGCTAAGTAATTCCCAAAATCATCCTCAAGGTCACCCAGCATGACCACAGTTTTAAGTAACTCCTTAACTTAATACACAGTCTCTCTTCCTTTCTCTTAAGAGTAATTTCTGATAATCACTCAGATGCTGCTGTTATTCTTGAATAAAAAAGTTTGGAAATAGGAATGCTATCGAAGAAACTGAGCACTGCATGTAGCAAAACAACCTTGTCAGACTTAACCAGCAGCTCTGGTGAAGAACAACTTCATGATCATTTCTTAACTCAAAATGATCTAAAAAAATCCTGTAACATACCTACCACTTCTCATACTCTGTTTTCTCAAGATAATAACTTTAGCTTTTCCACTTTCAAACCAATCATTTAGTTTCCTGAAAGTAAGTTTGCTTTTTAACATACCCAGTCCTCATGAAACCATTTCAGAACATGCCTCAGACAGAAATGCCAAAGCTCACTAAAAGTCATACAGATAGAAATGTGTATTTGATACCATTTCCTCATTTTCAAATTGCATGTTGCACTGTGCTGCATCCTCGGTTACTGGCTTCTGAAACATGTTGCGGCAGATGAGCCATATTGTCAGACTAGCAATGAACATCCCAATATCTGGTACAAATAGTCTGATCACGTTCCCAGCATCTGCTCCTTTCACACTGTATGGGATGAAAAAAAAACAACAAAAAAAACAAAGAAACATTTGTTACTTCTAATGACATTTTCAACTGGAACAGAAATTTAGTGCAAGGTAAACTAAAATCCCCAAGCCCCCAATAATAAGAAATCTTGGCAATATGGGAAACATGAAGATGATCAAGGAACTCCAGACAGACAGATATTTTTGCTCTCCAGAAATACAGAATATGCATTTATTCACTGGGAGCTTGCATATTCATATTTTAGTGATATTTAGCATTTTGACTAAACCAGTTCTGAATCAATTTTGTTGAGAGCAATGCAGGAATTCAACAAGAAAGTTTTCAGCTGAGTAGCTAGAACATCCATGTGTATGAAGCACAATCCCTTTACTGGAACTCCTTTCAAAGGAAAGGGCATCCAGCTCCACCAAGGATGAGGATCCACCCAGACAAGATAGCATTCACGTCATCCCTAAGCATGCCCTAATACTACTTCATGGCACACATAGGAATAACCAGAAAGTCTTAAACATTTTAACATGTTTTATTGTATTACCTGTTAATACATTTTATTCAATCAAGCTACCTTAATACCTTTTTGTGTATTTAAGTACTAGTATTAAAGTAAAAATGTTTAATGCTAATTAATGTGTTTTATCCCTGCCAAGAAAACGTTTTTTCTCCTCTGAAAGATTTGTAAGGCATGATGATTTTCATGTGGGAAAAAATTGCACTGTTTCATTGTGCAGATTTAATTGTTTATACTACAGAATATGACTTTATGGATGACTTTATGTGGTGTCATTTGGTTCACTGTCAAAAGGGAGAGCTTGGATTCAGGTTTAGTGACACAAAGAACAGATTATTAAGCTCCTGCATGGACATACTAAACTTTTAACTATTCATGAGAGGATATAATCTTAATTATTTGAAAGTATGAAGTTAACATATTTTATATATGCAACTCCAATTTTAATTTTATTTTTTATAGGGCTTTTTGTCTGTAATCAGTTCTGAGGACAGCTGAGATATCTGTATAGTTCCTTGGGCATAGCTGAGTGCACTAGACTAGCACTTGATCACCTGAACTGATAGAAAACTTGACAGGTTTTTTTTTTACAGATGCAAAAGAAGAGATCACCTCTGGCCTTTCTTCATTGTAACACTAGCAGCTTTGAAGCCTAAGAAAATCTGGTTTTGAAGGAGTTACATGCAACTGTTGTGATTAACTGCAGGCCTAGAGTATCAAAAAAGTCTCTAATGTGATTACAATACAACCACTGTCAGGAACCTTGTTGGTCTGTTCATGTGTCCAAGATCAAATCCAACACTTCCATCACTGCTGCTGACCCAGCTTTTCCACTGATGTGTATCTTGCAAAATAACATATGCCCAAAGCGGGAATAAGGTAAGTGAACACAAAGCTGGCTTTAATGTTTGTTTCAAAAGCTTAACCCTGAGCATGCTATATGGCAGCTAAGTAGCTTGAAAATATTTTGCTAATGGCTTTCAATTGTACTGAAGGAGAGAAAAAAAAATTAAGTAATTGAAAGACTTGTAAAAGAGTTAGAGGGCAAAGTCCTTGCTGGATTTTTTGCATGTTTCTTGTGGCAGTGCTACAAGCAAAGCATGCTGAAGAATCGAGTGGCCCAGGAGAGCACAGCATTACAGAAAAGGCCAGCTTGACATGATCCCTGTTCATTCTGCAGTAACATGGCTCTTACCATCACTGAAGATTAGCTAGTCAAGGCTGCACTTTGGCAGAAAATGGTAAAAAGTACACGTTTAATGAAGCTAATTCCCAACAACCGTGTTCCCAAGTTTCACAATAACATTAATGAATTTGTTTCAGTAATCCTGGCTGTTATGCTGAAATCTGCCTACAAAAGCAGTTTTACTAAATATCTGGCAAAAAAAAAAAATCTTAACTCTTGATTCTGAAAGTTTCTCTTAGGTATTTTTTAGAAAGAATTGCAATACACCCTAAATCTGGCATTAATTAATGTAAGAACACTATAAATTTGCTAGTCTCATATTGAAAAATGGATCAGATTACTTCTATGAAATACTTCTGTGATTTTTTTTCTGTTCACTGGTCTTGCATCTCATCACACATTAATTTTGCATTATTTCTGAGGTCCTTCACATTCAACCACTCATATTCAAACAAATTAAAAGGTGGCAGCCTTCAAGTGCCAGCACTTCTTAGTTGCACCAGATTCTCCTTCCTCACACTGTACTCCCATGGAGCCATGCTGAGTCTTCCTTCATGTATCCCACTCTCCAGAACCCAGGAGACCCCTGTGGGAGCCCTGCCTCTGGTTCAGCTCACATTTCTTTCTAAACCAAGTGCTTCTGACCTTTCAAAATAATTTAGTATTTTGTTGTGGAAGATGTAACGTACAGTTCGGGCTCACAATACAGAACCTGAACAGTGATATCTAACCACAGAGCGGCAAAAAATTCTGCACATGAATGGTTTATTCACCAAAACCAGTCACAAATGGATGCTGTTCCCATTTCCCCAAGAAAAGGAAATAAATTGGCCTCAATGAGATAATTAAAAAAGAAACAAAAGATCACTTGAAAATAGAGAAATGTATATCCTTCTGCAAAGCAGAATAATAAACTGTTTCATTCAACCTCAAGCAATTTGCTCCCCAGTTTTTCACAGCAAAAGCTAAAACAAAAATCAGTTATTCCCACTTGTTATCTCTGGCAGTACAAAAAAGAATGGTAAATACTGCAATCATTCCACAAACATTTCTCACTTTATTTGCGCATTCACACATGGTCATATTTTGCATTTGATAACAGACTTTGCATTGTGCTCTTTGCTCCAAAAGAGACTTTCGAACTACAAAGTTAAAACAGAAGAACAGGAAACCTATTCAGGAGATCTAGAGCGACAGATTTTTTTAATCCCTGCATGAACCACAGTGTACAATGAGTTGGTCATAGCCCTTGATCTACAACTAGTAAAGCATAATTTATTCACCTAAACTAAATAATTTATCTACAGGGCAGCTTTAATTGTAGTAGATACCACTGACAGAAGTTTATAACTCAGCCAGAAACATATTTTGAAATGTAATTACAGTAAATGGAAGCTTTAGAATTATTTTCCATGTCTTTCCTTCTTTCTTAGAGGACGCAGAAGAAAAGAGGACACCTTCCCCCACCCCCCCAAAAAAAAGGATTAGGGGGTTGAAATTGTTTTTTTTTACCTTCCCTTACCCAAGTAAATAAAATTGCACACAATTTTTTAAGACAAGAGAGTACTACAAGTTAGGGTTGCAAGTGTTACTCTGTAACAAAAATAAGTTTTGTAGGACAGAAGGAGTTTTATGACTTTTGCATCAATATATGAAACTATTTTATCATATCAGCAGGCTCCTAATAGAGCAGTTTCCTCATGAGATAATCTGTGTTCCCCTGCTGTTTTCAGCTGTATACTATAAATTTACTACTTTAGAAAGGGATCATCTTCATTTTCTGTGTTTATGTAGAATTTTTCTAGGACCACGTGGCCCTGGTCCATTCCTAAAGTTCACTCATGCTAAAGAAACTAAGTAAAGTTTCCTAATTGATCTGCATTCAGAATAGAGTTAGCTGTGGACGTACACATTAAAACCATTCTCTTCATGCATGCTCACTAGTAGTCAAAACAAAAAAAACCCCAACCAGATGCCAGCATAATTTAAACGTTACGTTCTTGTTTGGTGCTCTAGAAATCAACAGTTCAGTTTTCCGAAAATAAAATTTTCATTTTTTGCCTTTCTAGAATAACTGTTTCTCACAAATTACAACTATTCAACTTCTACTGAATGCACAAAGCTTTTCTGAACAGTGACGTGTTAATACTCTCATACCTGGCCTGACTCCATTTCTTTAGAATGGCAGACACATTAACTTCCTCTCTGTTTCAGGTTTATAGAATAAAACCTGAAAAGAAGCAGAGCTAATACAACTCAAATTGCAATGGCTTAAATAGAAAAAAGAAGTAAAATACATAGTAAAACACATGTAAAACACCATGCATAATATATAAAATAGTTCACAAACAGAATGAAAAACAATAGTCTTCAAACAATTTACTATTTTGTTACAAATAAATGGAAATGGGAAAAAAAGAATAACCAGTCTTTCTTAAACAGAACTCAAAGGAATTCAGCATCAGTCATGTATCGCAATGCTACGTCTACATTAGATGATAAATTAGACAATGCTTCCAGATTAAAGAACTCTAAAAAGCTTGATTTTATATTGAATACTGGGTTAACAAAGTATTTTAAAGGTTATTTGTTGTTGTAGTTTTAAAAACTTATCAAAAGTCTTATTCATGCACACTACATCATTCCATACACGCATACATTTTTTCTCTCTTCATGGGTTATAACATCTGTTTACTTTCTAATTAATGTAATTTTAAAAAAAGGTAACACTGTATTAACAGTTCATAAGTGGTAAAATAAGGAAGAAATACATAAATGCTCATACTTTCCATTCTTCTTGTTTGATCACTGTAAAACATCTGGTATTTCTAATTGGATCTAATATTTCAGAGTAATTTATGCATTGATGCAGATGCTTACAGATCAATTCGCAGGGGCTTTATCTGCAACTGTAATCACTTGGATTGGAGGCAAAACAGACCCAAGAATCATGTATGGACCCCTGGAAACACAGACTAGCAGTATTACACAGGTGCTACACAGTACTGTGAGTGATTAATTTGTTTATCCCTAGTATCTTCTCTGTGATCCAAAAATAGTGGAAACTCTGAGGGAACCAAAGGTTACTAACCAGAAGGCCTCAGAGATGTGCTTGCTTATCCTTGCTGTCAGAAGTGGGTCTTTGGGATGGCTGCATCTAGAAACTTGTTAAAGAGATTCCTTGTCCTCCCTCAGTTTGAACTAAGGAAGATCTGCTTCTGTCCTTACTCTGCTGGGACACTCAAACTTCACTCATCTGGGTCTGAGGACTGCAGACCCAGTCCGAGCCACAACTAGCATTTCAGTGACACTCACGGTCTATATTCATACTGCCATGACTTGTCCCTGCTGGTTCAGAAGACAAGTTAGCTATGATCTTGGTTCACATGGCAACCTTGACATCACACTCAGGGCAAACTTGTGCCATGGGTAAAGCACACGAGTTGCTGAGCACTGGCAGGTCTGCCTTTAGTTCTTTCCCTATCTCATGTTCACCCACAAATTGAAAATAAATTAGATTGAAAAAATACAAATTTAGAAATATTAATATCCACAGTGCTATGCATGCTCACTCTTACTCCTGCTCTGCCTTAATGTGACTGTCCACTCAGTTTATGCAGAGCACACCATATGTTTTACCCAAAATATCTGAAGTTGCACTTCCAGAGAATATTGGTTGTGCAAAGTAAATGTGTGGGAGGAAGAGGGAAGCAAAAATGCATAGAAAACTTATAAAAATATTTAGCATGCATTGACCTACCCAACATACAAGTTCAAAGGGCTCCTGAAGTATTTGTAAGATCTAAATCACTGCTTACAAACTCTGCCTGCACGGATTCAAAAACCAAAAGTACACTTTGCTTTTTCAGGAAAGATACCTTTCAATGAAGAACATGCTCTGTATTGCAAAAGTGCTTAACCACGTATTAACCAAACATTTGCTTTCCAAACACTGCTATGCAGACAGAGAGCAGCTATATGAAACTAAATGTACACTGCCAAGATTTCGGTGCCTCACTGCTTGCATAAAACATTCAACATTAAGAAATTACGGATATCTGCAATATGTAAAACATTGGTTCGTGTCAATTTTTCTTCTTCTAAAGCACCCATTGTTTCTTTTTGTTCATTGATCTTCTAATAAAGGTCAAACTCCAGCTTGCCCAGGGCAGCATGCAGAAGACATAAAATTCAGCAGGGATTCAGCAGTCAGCACGCAAAGCGCTCAGCTGTGCTACTGCCAGACTTGTGACAGCACGACATTCAGCTCGCTTTGCCTGTGTCCCACAGCTCCAAATGTGGAGCAGGAGCTGTTGCACAGCCAAGAGGAAGTGAGCACAATCCCCTCCACACCCACATGCCAGCCCCACAGCACAGTGGTGGAAACAACAAGCCCATCCGCAGCACAAATTATTTCAGGTCAAAATGGGAATGTGATCCTATATGGAGGCAGAGGCAAAGTGGGTAGAAGAGACCTGAGGACACATCACCTAGAATTGAATTTTGGTCTTAAACCTTCTAAGAGACTTTCTGTTGCAACTATGCATGCTGTTCATACACGCTTCTCACGTGCACACACTATATAGGGATTTGGCTAAAATACTAATTCAGTAGTTGTTGATCAGTGCAAAACATTCTCAGTTAAATCTGCCCGTAATGCTCATGAATACTCTGTGACTGACAGCAAAGTGTTTACATAAAGTCATACAGATATCCATATGTTCCACAATATCCCTGACTAAAAGAAAGTGCTGAAAAGTCTGAAGCATGCTGACACTGATTATTTCAAAACATGTTTGCTTCCTATAGTTGCAGCTTTCATTAGTTGGAGAATGAACAGATCATCATTTCAGACTACTTTCCATTTCATTCTATAGCTAGTATATAATATAATTACAGAAAGTAAAAGATACATCTAGATTTTCCAGTCAGCTGTAGAAGAGGAGGGAATATTTCACTCAACTGCAGCAAGTGACATTGCAAATTACTGTCATTTAACAAAGCCAAATTATCCTCAATACAGAGCACAGGCCATGGTTCAAGCTCAAGTTCCCACTGCACTTCAGTGTTTGCATAGGGGACTCCTTCATCCCCCAAGACACATTCCTAATTCAAAACTATCCAAGCGCCACATTTGCAGGGATGGGACCATTCACCAAGATCTGCAATTCTTTCACATGAAACAGCTCCCAGTCTATGCTGCCTGCTCTGGTGATGAACATCTTTCTCTTCACAGTGTCAAACATCAAGCAGGACAGGACAGAAGGCAACATCTAACCGTTCTCAACTACCTGAAAATCCCAGTGGTTTAGAGGCAAAAGCACACAGACATGGCTGGAAGCAGGCTCCAGCCATCACAGGCCTGTGCACATGCCCCCTTAACCCTCAGCTGGTTTCCATTAAAACTGGTCAAAAGAAACATCTGTATTTACCCTTGGTGGATCTGTTTGATTCTACAACATCAAGTCAAAAATGAAGAGCAGTAAAAATCAGTAGCAAATTAAATGTTCCAACGCCATTAGATGTTTCTTTCTTTTTCTGTAAATGGAGCCTATAACACAATCCCTGGGTGGCAAACATCCCACACACATGTGCAAGGAGTGAGTGCTAGTTCCCTGCACTGCTTGATGCTATCTGCTCAATGGCTGGATGAGTGGCCACCAAAGACCTCTCTCAGGTGTGGGAGGCACTTGTGGTGTGTTCTGCCAGAGACTCTTACTTTGTCTAAACATTGGAAAAACAAGGATTTCTCAGATCCAAATTGGGCAAAAAGGAGACGAAGTGCTCACACTTCTACCTCCAGGCTGGATGGGCACCCAAGGTCAGCATACTGCTCAGACCTGGCATGTGGTACATTTGTACGCCACTGGCCACAGGCTTCCTTACACTTCATGTTACAATTGCTATTTGGAGATCACGCAATTTATTCATGAACAAAACCCAAATAAAACACAAACCCAAACTGCTAAGCATGCATCCTTAAGGGTTTTTGAATACTAATTGCAATGCTGATTGCTCTCCAGATTAGAAGAAAGACTGACTCACATTCTGCTGCTGGTGAGTTTACTGCTGTACTGCTCCCAGCTACCACTGTACTGCAGGATGCTGGGCTGTGCCAAGAAAAACACTGACAACAGTCTCACAACTCAAGTGCTCAAATAACGCAGGCCATAAAATACCTTCTATCAGATGTCCTTTTCCTTTGAATCCCCAGGTTAAATGGCATGAGAAAAGTTAGCTGAAATTAATTTGGCTGAGCAGAAAATAAGCACAAGGGGTTGTAGACAGTCAGCAAGCTGAAAACTTAACACCTACAGTTGGATAAATAGGATTCCTCTCATTCTGGGGATGATTTCCAAGAGGGCCTTATGCTAATGTTGAGACAGCCCAGACTATTAGATCAACATGACACAACAACAAACTTCAGAGGTGCAAGGATTCTACACGGGAATTGTCTGACTGCAGAGAAATTTTCTCCTCACTTGCAGTTAGAAATGAGAACATTATCTGAGGTACCAAATTCAACAGTACTGATGAAGCCTCAGTTAAAGACTGCTCTGTCATCACTTCCTGCCTTCTATTGCACAATACTCCTTTACTTGTCATAGCATCTATAGGTAGGTACCTAAGTGACCTGAGATTGCTCTTCTTTTTTTTTGCAAAGTACTTAGACTATGATAGCATGCTGTTAGAAATGACACAGAGTAACAGTCACACACTTTTCAGCTTTTGATGTAAATGTGGTAGAAATGAATAATTTTCTTATTATGCTATTAAAAATATCCCTTTTCTACTTCAAGCTTCATTGCCCTTTAATCTCACTGGCTTGCTGACTGCACATACATTGAAGTTGTTAGCGGAAAGTAAATTTACCTATTTGATTTACATCCCTGTGCCTCATGATCTCTTATTTGTCTCTCTGGTTTTATCTAAGCCCCACCTGTGCACATTATTAAGTCTTTTTGTTTGTTTAACCACTGGTGTCACATAAAAAAGATTACAGGCTGCCACATTGGATTTGGGAATTCTCCTGTCATAAATGTAGAGCCAATATAACACCCCTGTGGCAGAGGCTGGCAGAGAAGTATCATAATGAAAACTAGCATACTGTGCTCTGTTAACATTTGCTGGATTGATTGACTGACTTCCACAGTTCTCTCTCTCGAAAATATACATGTCTGAATAGAATGGAATAGCAAAGAATAGAAGAGAACACAATGGAACAGTTCAGTTGGAAAGGTGCTACAATGAGCTTCTCGTTCAGCTGTCTGAACACTTTAGAGCTAACCAAAAGTTATTAAAGGCATTGTCCAGATGTCTCTGACAGGCTGACATGTCCCTACAGGACATTCCTTTCAGTACGTTCACACGTTTTGCTGCCCTTCTCTGGACACATTCAAGAATATTAGCATCCTACTAAAATTGTGGGGCCCAGAACTGCACACAGGGCTCAAGGTGAGGCTGTACTGGCACTGAATACAGGGGAAATGCTAGGTTCACAAGTCTCCTAATTTTTTTTCTTAAAGCACTGATTTTAATTACTGTCATCTTCCTGCCACAGACTCCAATGCCATCTACCTTGAAAACAATCCATTTATTTGGTTTCAGACCTCTGACTGATCACACTAACAAGAGGAATCACCCTCTTTCTGATCCCTAATGAAAACCATCCTCACGTGCTCATATTATTAATATGCCATATAAAACTGAAAAGGCAATCAATGTTTTGCAAACATACACAAAACTGAATCAGCTAAATTAGAGCCTGTAGCATTCCCAATGAATGAGGAATGGGAATGGCATGAAAAGCCTCCCTGAGTCCTTCTGTTGAAATTGTACTGTTTGCTTCTGCAAAACACCAACATTACCAGAGGAAGTTCTAGAGTGGAGACGGGACTGACGGAGCAGCTGGAGCTGAAGATCTGGTCTATGAGCATGATTTTGCAAAGGGATATAGCAGCATGTGTGTTATTTCTGACTCAGCAACTTATCTCTAGAGATCCTCTCCAAGCACTTTCACCTGGAATACATACTTGAACAAAAGTGATACAACAGGTAAAAAATCATGACACTGTGATTGACAAAGCTGTATCTCAGCTCACATAGATTCCCACAGCAGTTTAAAAAAAACAACCCAAAACCAAGGCATAACAGAAATAATGAAAAGAGATTGACTAGGAGGAAGTTTCAGAGACTTCATGAAAAACTAAAAGAGATATTTGTCTTTCAAAGTTTTATCATCTCTTGGACAGGAAAGAGTAGGAGGATAAAGTTCTTTGCTCACTCATTTTGCTGTGGAAGGAGAGAGACAGATGATCAGCTGATACCAATTAAAAATTATTGGTTAAGATTACAGCCGGAAATGAAATACGGGGAGACTGATCTGATTTCCAGCAGCACTGAACTGGAGCAGATGTGAGCATCGAGTACTGCATCTCTTCTTTCCTCACAGATGTCTTTTCCTCCTCAGAATGGTAGACCATGAAGGGAAATCTTGGCTTCTCAGTAAGTTCCAATAATTTATCTAGGTTTCATAATAACAATATATATTCCTTTGCATTCTGACAGTGTGCAGAGGCCACGAGTCCCCAGTGAACTGGGGGTGCTAACCTCCATCTCACTTTTCTCACCATATGCATATGGAAAAGAATATTTACTGGTTGCTTGGAAGAGTCAGTACAGACTACTTACTCATGTCAATAAAATGGGAAAAAAGCTACATTATGGAGCTCTCTTCAGGGTTAGATTAATTTTTCAACAAAAATGTTATTTTGTGAAAGAAAGAATCCTCACTTATTTCCTCTAATTTTTTCTGATTAGCTATTCACCACTTAACACTACTATTTCACGTTAGCTAACCATTTGCCCAAAGCATCTTTACTTTTTAATACAAACTCTACAAAAGTTTCCTGTTCATTCAAATACTTTCTCTTTTTTTGCATAGAGAAAATCCCTTAATGTACCTGATTTTATTTCTCTTAGTCTTCTAACATTTCTAACATTTTCTAACATTTCTGAACGTTTTCAGAGCTCTCAAAAAACAAGGGTATTTGACAACTCTTAAAATACATTTTAGGACTTCTGCACAGTGAGGTTGTTGTGACTAGTATATAATGATGAGCATGGTTAGATGCAAAGCTAGTATGTTTTTTTACTTTTAAAAATCAGGTTTTTACTTAAAAAAAGAACAAAAAAGCATTGTAAGCAAGAAGAAAATTATTAAATGGATGTTATTATTAAATCAATTTAATTAATTTAATTCATTACATGAATTGTTACTATCACAGAATGCACAAATGTATTCTTTCACTTTTGAATTACATCAGGCTTTATAATTGTATCCCTGTATGAGTTCCTATCCTTGTTTTTTGTATTCATGAGCTTTATTCTCTTCACTGATGTGTTTTTAATTTCAAAGTTACAGCTGATTTGATTGTTCATTCACAACTGCATCTGCTATAGCAATGAATCTTTCAGTTGTGCACGCACTTGCCAATGTCATCACTTAACAGTGGGATGCAGTCGGATGGCAAACACACACATACACCACAGATACAAGACTGCAAATAAATAAAAAGCAATCAGAGTGGGGTTTTACATGCTGAGGCAAAAGAAAGAAATGTTATGACATTGCAGTGACAGTGGGAGGAAAGGGAAGAAGACATGTCACATGCAGAAGATGATAGATACAGTGTTGTCCACAGCAATGTGGAACAAATATAAAAGCTGTACTACCGATTCCACCCTGGCAGCTTGGCAGTCTGCACAGTGCAGAATCAGATCTCTAACAGTCGCTCAATTCATTCTCACACTGCAGAAATCAGGCTGGTATGCAGGAGACAAGGCAGCTTAAAACCATTCCCCTTTTTAAACTGAGATGGAGTTACACTATTAGTGTTGCAAAAGAGTCCTTCACAGCTTAAATATCACTTTGATAGTTTCCAAAGCTCTACAGGGATCCAATGTTTTCCTAAAATTTCACCATCTGTAGGCATATGACTGTGAGAGTCACTGACTTTTCCTTACAAAGAATACACATATCGATTTTCAACCCTCACAGCTATGAAGAAAAGCTGTGAAACACGAGGCAATTTCACTTTTAAAGGTTAGAAACCAGGAGAAAAGAATAATTTTAAATCATTTTACTTTGAAGCTATTCATGATTATTCTTGGCACCCAAAGTTTATTTATTTTTTACTTTAAGTTTGATAACAGCAGAAAAGCCATAAAATACTTCAGTGAATGAATCTTTATATCTGTAAAAGAAGTAACTAATGTACCAAGCAAAACCAAAAATTATTTTTTGTTTCTTACTAAACAACATTACCTACTGAAGTATAGATATCTTTGGTATCTTCATCTGAGTGTTTTCTGTACCAAACACCTCTTTTATAGGCGGAAATGCAAAATTTGAATTTCTGTTTTGATCCAAATTGCTGTAGTAGACCTAATTTTAAAACTAGAAGCATGGGACAAGCTCATACTAACTCCTATTTTGTCCTGGCCTGTCAAATTATTCCTTTTCCTAAAAACTATCCATAGGGTTGGAAGCATTGGAAAGTAGCCTTATAAAAGTATTTAGCTTGGCTTCCGGATACACCTTTGCTCTACAGTTAAAGAAACACTATGATACATGTAAGCAACCTTCAGCCATGCCGACAAATATGCAAGTTTCAGGTTTGTTTGGAGGACTTCTCCATGTGGGGTATATTTTAAAGTTGACTTTTCTTAAAGAAAAAAAGTTAAACCTGGTACTAACACTACAACATGAAGCCACGAAAAAGGTCAGATCTCTAGGGTGTGGTTTAAGAAAAACTAACAACTGTAAAGTTTCTGTAATGCTTAACTACAGTACAGCTCCAGAAGTTTTACATTAATTTCTCCCCAGTAGCGTTTTCTATTTAAAATTTTATATAAGCATGAAGGAAGAAAGCTTAATGTAGTAAAACTATTATTATATTAGGATCAGATACATTAGAAGAATATATATATATATACACACATATATATAAGAAGACTATTTTCAGCAAAAGTGGATCTTTTTTGACAAAACAAAGAGGACTAGTGAATTTCTGGATTTTGAAATACTTAAAAAAAATAGATTTCAGGAATACTTTTATTTGGAAAATCAGAAGCACAGTCTTGATTCAGCTAAGTTCCCAGCACTTGCAACAGATTACATATAGCATGTTCAAGAGTCATAAGGATTCTTGAGTTACAAACCCAATTCCCAACATGACTGAAGCACTTGAAAGATGTTACTTTGCTGCTTTTAAACAGTTCAAAATGTTAAAATGTGTGATTTTTATTTACCCAAAATCCAGGAGTTCCTTTTTTTAAAGAAAAATACTGTTCACAACACTTTTGCCAAACTCAGCAAATTGGCCAAAATATGCCTAGGATCAAGCAATCTTGATATCACTGTAAGTCTTTGCAAGACAAAGTCTCTATTGAGGAAGTAGGACCACTGACAAACTTTTACTAACACTCCTGGTCCTATATTAGGTCTGGAGATAAATCCCATTTGATCCTCAGACCTGACAACCCTAACTTAAATTGAAAAGCAGAAAAGGAAAAAAGTGGGGAACCTTCCTATTCATAAGGCCACTTGTAATTATTAGTACTACTGTGCTTCTCATCTATACACAGCTGAATTTTAGATTCATTACAGGCACATCATGTGATTAAGAGATTCATTTGCCTTCAGGATGTTTGCACACCAGCTCCCTTGGTGGGTGAATAGGAAGCAGGACTCCCATGCTTCCCACGAGTAGGTGCCTTCTTGAGCTTCAGCTTATACAGGCAGAGGATTAAAACACAGTCATCACACAACTGTGCTTTATTTGTATAACAAACATGATTTTCCTCTGGACAACCTGGTGTGATGTCTACCTTGGATTTTTAATATCTGAATTCTCTCTAAGTTAGAGATTTTAGAATTCTCTAAATTTTAGAGAATTGACTATATTCTCTAAAATCTAGTTTATATATTTATGCCATTAACAGTGAATTTTTGCCTTAGTTCCTCTTAGTTCACTGTCATGAAATACGCCTTTGAAGTCTACTGAGTTGCTTATAAAATTAAGGACCATGTGTTCAGACATTAGCAAATTCATATTGCTGTGCTCAGTGTTGTTTAAAAAGATGTCAAAGTAGGTGCAATCAACACAGAGGAAATACCTTTCTTGGCATATTACAGTGATGTACTCTAGAGAATAGCTATGATTACTATAATCATTTTAGGTAGAGATTGTTTATGTTGCCATTAAGACAACTGCTTAAACAGAGAGATGGGGGTTAACTCTCAAATCTGCTCAAAACAAAAGAAGTTATTTTAGTGAATGTTTATATATTTCATGATAGTTTTATCACTTTTTTTTTAAAAATTACAGCAGCTTTGAGAAAATCCTGTTAAGTAAGGAAGTAATTACTAGTCTAAGTGTTATTAGCCGTATGGTGTTCATCTCCTAAAAAGCTTCCATAAAAAGGTCTCCCTTGGAGAATCTTTCTTTACAGTCTCACAGGTGTACAACACAAAGGCTACAAAACCATAACTAGCAATATATGTTAAAATATTTTATGACGTGACTGTGAAGAAGAAATGTGTTTATCTGGCAGAAGAGAGGAGAGCAGAGAAGAGGAGAGCAGAGGAGTGGAATGGTTGACTTGGAAGGGACCCACAACAGTCATGTCCAGCTGCCCAACCACCTCAGGGCTGACTGAAAGTTAAAGCATGTTATCTAGGGCATTATCCAAATGATAATGACAGGCCAAGAGTCACTGAAAAGCTTGGGGTACAACCACCTTTCTAGGAAGCTTGTTAGAGTTTGACCACCCACTCAGTAGAGAAATGATTCCTAATGTCCAGTCTAAACCTCTCACAATGGACACAGCTTTGAACCATTCCACGTGTCCTGTCATTGGATCCCAGAGAGAAGAACTCAGCACCTCCCTCTCCACTTCCCTCCACAGGAAGCTGCAGAGTGATGAGGTCACCCCTCACCCTCCTTATCTCACAGAATCACAAAATATGCCAAGATGGAAGGGACCCACAAGGATCACTGAATCCAACTCCTGGCCCTGCACCCATTCCCAAGAGCCACACCACATGCCCAAGAGTACTGCCCAAATTCTTCTTAAACTCTATCAGACTTGGTGCAGTGACTACTTCCCTGGGGAGCCTGTTACAGTGCCCAACCACCCTCTGGGTGGAAACTCTTTTCAGTATCCAACCTAAACCTTCTCTGACACAGTTTCAAGCCATTCCCTTGGGTCCTGTCCCTGGTCACCACAGAGATGAGATCAGTGCCTGTCCCTCCTATTCCCCTCATGAGGCAGTTGTAACTGCAATGACGCCTGCCCTCAGTCTCCTCTTCTCCAGGCTGAACAGACCAAGTGGCCTCAGCCACTCCTCACACGGCTTCCCCTCAAGGCCTTTCACCATCTTTGTTGCCCTCCTTTGGACGTTCTCTAATGGGTTACTATCTTTTTTGTATTGTGGTCCTGAAAACTGCACACAATTTTCCAGGTGAAGCCACCCCAGTGCAGAGCAGAGCGGGACAATCCCCTCCCTCGCCAGCTGGCGATGCTGTGCCTGATGCCCCCCAGGACAGGGTTGGCCCTCCTGGCTGTCAGGGCACTGCTGACTCTGATTCAACTTGCCACCAACCAGGATCCCCACGTCCCTTTCCATGGCACCGCTTTCCAGCATCTCATTCCCCAGTCTGTACGTACATCCAGAGTTGCCCCATCCAAGGTGCAGAAACTCCAAACTAAACAAGCCCAGAGTCTTCAGCCATGTCCCATAGGACATTCCTTCCAGCCTTTTCATCAGCACTGTTGTCCCTTTTCAGAAGTATTCAGGGACCTTGATATCCTTCTTAAATTGTGAGACTCAGAACTGCTCACAGTGCTCAAGATGAGGATGCACCAACACTGAATATAGCAGAGTAATCAATTGTGTTGACCATATGGTCATGGCTGTGTATAATGCAACCCAGGATGCAGTTTGCCCTCTCATCTGCCAGGGCACACTGCTGGCTCTTATTGAATCTGCTGCCAAATATCACCCCCAGGTCCCTTTCTACAGGTCAACTAGCAGAATATAGCCCATGTCTTGGGATAAGCAGAAGTTTAACCAAATTACAAGTAGGAGCCTGGGTCATTAAATGTGGTAGATGCCATGGAGAGTAGGGTACTTGCTCAGCTGACATAAGTGTTGATACAAACATTCCCAAGATGCTGGGGAAAGAACAAACAAAACACAGCAAAAATGGCAACTTTAAGAGAGATGGACCCTCCCAGAAGTTCCTTCCATGACGACAACCAAACCAGCCTGAAATGGGAGCTGCTGCTCGGCTTTGTGGATATAGCTCATGGCTGGAGTTAAATGCCGAAATTCTTCATTGGCCACAGCTCTCAAGGAACCATGAAACACAGGTGGCAAATGGAATAATAGTCCAAAATGGGGAACTTATTAGTTCTATTTTCATTTCAGATTATGTTCACCCTAGGGGTGAGGGCAGCTGTCCTGACATTATTTCTTTCTGATTGGAAACAACAGGGTTAGGTTACTTCACAGGCTACTACAGCATGCCCGCTACAGAGTATTGTTTGCTCACAAGCAATTACAAAGTGTTTTACTCACAATAACTTGTGCCTGAGCACAATGGACTGACTACATACAGCAACATTAGAACATTGGACAAGTAGAATTAAAATCAAAGACATTAAACTGTTTTAAAACTAGGTTTAAATAGATTTCAGTATTTAATACTGACTAAAATATTTCAGTTGACACAGCGTTGGGAAAAAACAACTTCAGTTTTCTTCATATCTTTTTAAACAATGTTTTTGTTCTTTGCAAATATAATCCAATTTTCATTTTGGCTTTCTCTGTAACTCAGACCTTTATTTCAAAGTCTCACTTTTTGTCAGAGCAGCGAAGAAAACTCAATTTAAGACAGAACCTCAAGCATGCAGTATATATCAAATGAAACTGAAAACACATTTCTTCCCCATTTCCCACACTATAAACAGGATGAATACTTCAGCACACACATGCACAAATTCCACAGTCCTGGCCACCATGAAGTAAAAAAAATGAGGGAAGCTTTGAAAATTAAATTAAAGCAATGTAAGTCCCCCTGTCTTCCCAGGACTCAGCACCCTGTGCTGCCCTTTGCCTGGAGACAAGTGCACGCACATGGGAAGCCCCCTCATCCACCATTCATCACCCCATAAGAAAAGACGTGCAGTGTTACAGCTGGAAAGGCTGTAAGCCCTTCTGATGTAGTCTTCTGACTACAGATCACCTATTGATTAGGTTTGGCAGTTTGGGTCTGAGGCTGAGGTAGCAAGTATCAAGTTTGGTCCAGATGAGTAAGGGGTGGAGGGCTTAATGTTGGTGCAGTGCCATGCTCCCCTTGGCATGCTTTCTGCAGTGCCAGTATCCCTGGAGCTGTAGCGTTTGTGGCTCTCTGAACCCTAATTCTAAAGGCAGCCTGGGTCTGAGCATAAGGTCCACAGCACCATGTTTGGCCAGGCAGAGAAATTACTAAACTGAGATATCACCCAGAAGACAACACTTCTGTTATAAGCAATGAAGTGCTCTTTAATTCACAGCCTTCCAAGGAAAGGTGTGGAATTGGTTCCATCTTCTCATCTCCCTACGTTACATTTATCTGAATATATGTTAATATTATTCAAAGAATGTATGTAATTATAATCACTGCAGAATAAATTCATAATCATTAACTCCTACAAAAATATGCTGGACATCATATACTAGAAAGTATAAACAAATCATCAGTTACTCTAATTTCTCTGATATGAAGCAGTTAAAGGATGTTATGCTGTAGAAGAGAACTCTGCCAAAGTAAGGGGTCATGCCTGGGCGCTGAAAAATTAAGCATTTACTTAAGTGCTTTGTGGGACAGAAGCGAAAAAGAATTGTAGATATTAATACACCTATTTTTTTTCCAAAATGGTGAAAGAGGTGCCTGGCAGAGCTTTCCCATGTCCCTTTCATTGCACCACTGCACCCATTTTTTTCCTTTTCTTCCCAGATTCAAGTTATTCAATATTTGTTAAATGCATTCAAACTGCACTTTTTCTTTTAAAATAACCTCTCAAGGATCAGAACGTGCAGCCTTGTGCAGCCCCTCGCTGAGGCAATGCTCCCAAAATTATGTCAATGGGAGCCTTGCCCAAGAAATGATTCTAGGATTCAGCTGTATGTGAAGAAAGGGCTTGAAATTATGGAGCATGGTATCAGGATAAGACTTTATACTTCAAACATATATTTATTCTTTTCATTAAATCACTGAAGAGTGTGGGGAGAAGTGGGGGATGTCACTAGAGAAAACCATATGGTACTTAGATTTCCAAGCCAGAATTGTGCATACTAAATATTTACAGAATCCATTGATATTCTCTTCTTTCTGTTTATTCCTTACATGTCACCCAGAGAAACTCTGGCCAAGCACCAATCAAATATCCAAGCAAGTTACAGGCAATCTAAGCATGGGGAAAGAGAGAAAACAGATCACCAGTAGGCTCATAATTAGCAACCTAAACCTGGAGGGAGGTGCTTGGGAAGTGCTTCTGATGTGTCTGGATTCCAGCGCTCACCGCATGTCACAAGTGATTTTGGAAACTGCATTCTCAGTCTCTGCAAGGGGTAGGGAAGATATACACAATATTTTTGGCTAGACTGAGCAGGGACATATGTGGAGCAGATGCAAAAGCAGACAGTCGTCTGCTCTCAGAGACCAACAGAGGAAGAGAAACGCATCTCAGCGATGACAGCTAACTTTCTCCTGCCACCTCCTGGGTAAGCTGTGTCTCCCTACCTGTGGCATGCAGGGCTGTTGTGTTCACTTTCCTTCAGACAAAAACAATGCAGAGTGTTCTCCTTATCACTTTGTATTTAGAAGAGTACTTGACAAAGCTACTGAGGTACATAGATCTGGGATATATCTTAACAGGAGCCAATCTTCTTATCCAAGATCTAGTCACGACACAGAAATCTTTAGGTATTTTCCTCTTTCCTTTTAAGTCTTATTCCCTTCCCTGCTCCTACCTCCTTTCCCTTTCCTTTCAGCGTGACAGCTACCAATCCCCAACTACCTTTTCATTCTTCAGGAACAGTAAAAAGATTAAAAAGACCATAAGAAGATCACAACTCAATACATGGTGCTTTACTAACAGGAGCAATTTTCACTGTCAATCACCCTCAGCATTACTTCAAACAGAATCTGGGGTGTTGTTTGTTGCACGTTGTTGTACACATTGTACATTGTACACAGATGTTGCTGCTATACTAAGTATGATGCAGACAGGCCTTATTAGCATTATGTAGAGTGCAATTCACCTACTTTTGCATATATAGATAACTTTAAATTTATAAGAAAGTTTTGCATACCACAAAAATAATAATTTCAGAATCAGATTGAAGCTGTCAACAAAACAAAAGTTGTATCTTGAATATGGAAAACTCTTTCAATTTTATAATTATATTTTACTATGAAATTGGTACTCAAAAGTTCCTTTCTCTGTGTCACCGAAACAGCTATTTGCTATGAAAAACATACCTATCAAATGTTGCCAAAAGTGTAATAGCCACACATCTGTTATTCTTCAAATATATATTTTCTAAAACAGTTGGTATTTACTTAACATGTAATAACAGTTATTAAATCATTCTTAAGTCTGTTTTGTGGAACTGTAATGTAAAGCATTACACACATGAGAGAAACACCATGGGAACAAATGTAAAAAAGGAAGAGGAGTGTTGTTAATAGCTGAGTAGTTACTAGTCACATTAGAAACTACAGCTCAGAGAAGCATAGTAAGAGGAAGACTGGAAGTCTGAAAACCCTGCAGGACAATGAGTTTTAAGATGTCCAATATCTTCCATTTAAAGTTTTAAAATTATAAGATAATTTATAGGTCAGCAAATATGTAATAACAGAAGACATTTCTGTAATCACTATTAAATCTACTAGACAAGGACATAATCATCATCTGGTGGCCCAAATTAGAGAAATTTAGGTGTTTAAAAAAGTCCTTCTTCTGGTTTTAATTTTCTGCAGTGTGACAGCATTTCCCCAGTGCTGGCTGCGGCTCTTTCCAGGCTCTGCATTGCAAGTCTCACTACCACCATGAGCTGAAAAGACACTACTGACTGCATTACAGGAGAAGACCAGCTCCATGACTGACCTGATGCTCTTTCCTTTTGAATTTTAACAGGCTTTGTGCATTAGGCTCTCTTTAATGGCCAGAGTAGCCAGGAAACAAGCACAGTCACTGCTAATTGTTCATAACTATTTCACTTGAGATTTCAAGTAAGACTCCTAGCAACAGGACAAGAGGAAATGGCCTCAAAATGCACCAGGGGAGATTCACATTGGACATCAGGAAGAATTTCTTCACTGGGAGGGTGGTTAAGCATTGGAAAAGGCTGCCTTGGAAGAGGTGGAGTCACTATCCCTGGAAGTGTTCAAGAAATTACTGGATGTGGCACTTAATGTTATGGTTTAGTTGACATAGAGGTGTTTGCTCAAAGCTGATCTCGGAGGTCTTTTCAAACTTTAATGGTTCTATGATATACACTGAGCCCTGAAAGTGACTGAAAAAATCTTAAGCCAGTGAGATGAACAGTGCCTTCTAAACCACATTTTTTAGTCAGTTTTGGAACAAAGTACAGCAGAGCTGACCGCTTTACAGACATTTTTATGCATATATAGGTGCGATCTAAACAAACCCCAGTAACATCCAATAATCCCCATGTTAACAGTTGCAAAAAAGCCATCATATTTATCCATAAATCTACTTGCTTTGGCTTATTAAAGATTATTAAAGAAACCACTAAGGTGACAACTTGCTTGACATGCAGGTATCACACATGCTCAGCATTTAAAACCATGTTTCTTGTAGGACAGCACAATATAAGTAAATATTTTACATAATTCTTAAAATGTCTCCAAAATGCTCTTCAGAACATACAGTCAGGGACTGCAGTCTAGATTCTCTTGGACAAAGGTGATGAGTACCACAGTATGTTACAGTTAGCTAATTTGTAATGTCTTGAAAAACAGTCAATAACATAAAGACTTTCATTTAAATCTATCAAACCCACATATACTCCTTTTAATTGGAAAGCTCTTAACTCCAGTAATTTCCTGGATATAAAGCTCCTTTACTCGAGCTCCAGCATTTTTAATTTCCCTTGCATTGAAAAGCAGCATCCTTTGCTCACAAGTAATGCTTACATAAAAGCCTCACAGTCAGATCTCTCGGTGCCACAATGTTTTTCAGGATATGAAGACAACAGCAATGTAAGCACTCTACTGCTGCAGAATAAACACCATGTAGCCACAAACGAGTGATGACATCAGTTGTAAATTATCTAGGCTTAATTTTCTGCAATATAAATGACTGTCTGTATCTCCTGTTCCTCAACCCACTCTAAAAGAGTTTGTTGAGAAGAACATTTTATACAAATTTTCCAGTTTTAAAGCAAAGATTATTCCTCCTTAGGACATTACTTAATGTCTTTCTTTTTGTGTATCCAAAAATCTTGCTTCCTTCTGAATGAGAATGTCCTTGCTCAAACAACACATTGAAATGCTATTGATGTTTCACAGCTAACTCAGGTGTGCCTAAGTCAACAGTTTGCAGAGAATATGTTTTTAAATTGCCAAGCATGTTGCTGCTGCTGCTTCTTTTCTGAGAGTTGATACAAATAACACAAGAACAGCTGTGCTGGATCAGAGCTAACCCAGATGTGGCCCACTATCCTGTCTCTAGCAGTAGCCAAAAATTCCTACTTAAAAAAGTAAGATTAGGGAAAGCATGTAGTGCTACAGCCCCAGAATAATCTCTCAGGTTTGGGATCTGCAGACCTGGGATTTATACGTCTGTGACTAATGTGATTCCATCAACTAAGTAGTACATACAGCCATGTGTATCCCTTTGCTTACTTTGGAAACTATTCCTTAAGATATAAAAAATAGTGATCTTAAGCAATAACATAAAATATGATAATAAGCAAATATTGCTATAAAAGAGTTAACACTGAGCTTTGCATATATGTTGCTCATTAACCTTTTAGTCAACCAACTCAAGAAGTTGTGGATGTCCCATCCCTGGAAGTGTTGGATCCTTGGATGGGGGTCTGAACAACCTGGTCTAGTGAAAGGCATTCTAGTCCATGACAGCAGGGTTAGAAATAGATGATCTTTAAGATCCTTTCCATTCTATGATTCTATAATATATTCATGTCACAAAGATGCCTGTCTAAAAATGCAGGTAAGACAATGAATATTACTGTTTTAAAAATCCCAAATCTTAATTGTTCTATCTGTATGAAGGACTTTATCTTTTTTTTTTTTTCCTCTTCACCAGTTCTCTGAAAAAGCTGGTAAGAGAACATATTTGCTCCTATGATTACACAAGCCAAGTACATTCAAACCTTCACCCTTCTATGCTAAGTAATGTGCTGCTTCAAATAAAGTTACTCCAGGATGACAATCAATCTCTCCAGGTGCAGAAGTGCCATCTGAATGCCTTTCTGCTTTTCAAACGAGAGTGGCAATAATGGAATCTGCACAGTAATCTCTTCTACATATTGGCCTCCTCTCAGTCAGGCTTCTCAGCTGTAATTCAGTCTATTAAGACTTCTCCATCTTTCATGTGGTACATACATTACATATACACAGCTATCATGAGTTCTCCTTGTTTTGAAACATCTCACAAATTGGAAATTGCCATCACAGAGCTTCTAATAAAAACTCAGCCAAAAAAACATCAACCATTTTCATTGTCACTTTCAAATCACAGACCCAGGGTATCAATTCATTCTGGCACTCCTCAAAACTTCCTTTTTTTTTCCTTTTTTTATTCTGATGGGGACAAGCAGCACCAACAGGTGCTAATTCGTAATTTGGGTGATGCAAGAATCAATAGTTTACATTAGTGCCTTTCAGACACATTTGACATCATGGTGAATGAAATGCTCATCAAAGTACCAAATTGAATGTAACTTGAGGAAAAAGAACAATCTGTGAAAAATAACCCTTTAAGGACAATAAACTTGAAGCCATTGAGAGTGTGTAATTTTCACTAATATTGAAAACTTTAAGAGGAGAGCAGATTGTTCTGTTTACCATTCATAGAAGAATGAACATGACATTGAGCCTCTGAATCCCAATATGACATCACTCTTTACTGGGCTTGGCCCAGTTTAATTTACAAGACAGACATATGTTTGTTGTAGGATGACCTTATGGTTAAGTTTGTCTGCAAGAACTTGCACTTGAGGAATTTTGCATATTGAATTTTCCTCTGATACTGAATAGCTCTCTGCCATCTTTGGACCTTCAGATGGCAGAGCGCTTCATTTCATTTACTTTTGTCAACTAATATGTCACAAGTTAGAAGTTTCACAGAAAAAAAATAATAGGAGTGAGAGCAGTATTTTCATTCATAAGTAAGACTTGTGCCCAAATGGTGTGTCCCTTTTTTTTAATATTAGCATGCTATATAGCTGCCAGGAGAAAACACTACGAACAAAGTTCATGTGGTGAATAAATTGCTTCAGAGGAAAGAGAAGAGGACACAAAGAGAAAAAATGAACACGTAAGTGCATGACACTGCATGATTTCTGCTTTAAATTTGAGGTCATTGATACATTCAATCCACTAAAACAAATAATTCTGCAAATTTGCCCATGCAGTTTTTCTTTCTTTACTTTTTGCACTGGTAAAGGAAATAAATTTATGGCTTACCTTTCAAAACCAATCTGCCGTAATGTTTTCTCCCATGTTGAACCTATACAAAGAGGAGAAAAAACAAACACCCTCAGTAAAGAACCTTTTTTTCATTAACACTCTTAACTCTTCTCCTTTCCTTGTGCAGCTGGGATCTGTATATTAAGGAGATTTTTCAACCCCTACAGAAGTACTTGTAAATAACATCTGTTTTCCCCTGAGTGAAGAACTGTTGAGAGAGGCTACCACCGGGTGACACAAACGCATGGAGGGGTATCAGCCTACCTAACTCCTTTACATTGCAAAGCAGACAGTCACTGCTACAGTTCACTGCAATTCCAAGGGTGGTCTCCTCTGCTAGAGCACTGTGATCTGCTCATGACTCCTGAAAGTGCTGAGCTGGGATCTCACATCACGCACTCTTCACATTTCAGCTTTTCATTTTACGGTAGTGTTCACATGATCCTTGCTGAAAGCTTTACAGCTCCTTCTGAAATCCAGGCCTTTTAGTTTTAAGCAAAAGCATGAAGATGTATTTCTGCTTTATCGTTTAACCCTTCATGTTCACAAAAACAGCTGCAAAGGACTCTTTCTCATAACGATCAAAGACTCAGCCGCATAAACTACTCAAATGCATAGACACATCCACAGAGTTGTCCTCAATATTTCTGATGCCCTTAATCCAATTTTACCTAGATTTCCTCCAAAATAACTCCTCACACACTTGAAGCATTAGGCCATCAGTTTTCAGCTCTTGGTAAGTTTTCTTGCTTACTGCCAATCTGTTTTTCTTCTACCATTATTTGGTCACTATAAATACAGGCTACTAAAAGCACAAATATCACAAGTCATGTGGGTCTGAAAGGCAAATGTGTAGGAGGACACGAAGCTGGGTCATAGTTTGCTCTTGGCCTTTTTACACTCCTGTGAGAAATGCAACAGGACTGCATGCCATGTAAGCAGCTACAATTCTTTTTGAATGATTCATCTGAATCACTCACTGAAATCTCAAAATCAGAGAAGATATTATATTTCCAGTTGCTGATACATTCCATCCCCTAAAGGGAAATAAGTAAGAAGGTTCCCTGTGAGTGATATTAAGTAGCACCAAAGAAACTCAGAGACAAGTAACCACATTACTAAGAAGTACTGAGAAAGAGTGGAAATACATGAAGGAAAGCAATTTTAAATCAGGAGAGTTTCAGGACTGAATGCATATTGTGCAGCAAGGGCCCATACACAGACTATAACAAAACCATGGATTAGACTCTTTCCACAGACAATCCAAGTCCTACTTGCCAAATTACTATGGGGAACATGTTAAATATTTGACTAAGGCCTAGTAGATGCTTTTCTTTGAAGTTGGGACACTTTCTGCCAACCCAGATAAGCATCTAAGAACTCTATTTCTAAGAAGTTTTGGGTTTGAGGTTTTTCTTGTTTGGTTGGTTTAGGTTTGTTTTTGTTGGTGTTTTATTTGTTTGTTTGTTTGTTTTTTGTTTTGGTTTGGGGTTTTGTTTTGATTTTGTTTGGTTGGGGGTTTTGTTTTGGTTTTTTTTGTTTGTTTTTTGTTTGTTTGTTTGTTTGTTTGCTTTGGATGTTTAGTACATTTTTAATGTAACGACTGATTTCTTTCTACCCCATTGACTGAACTTTGCAGTTTAGCCCAAGGAGAATGTGGTAAATTTCTAATGTAATGATACAATTTCTCTGTACAATATTATATAGCATCTGTCTGGCTTGTAAACCACAGTCTGAGCAAACAAAAATCAAAATGAATAAAACCTAAAAAGTTAATTTCCTTATAAGCCTATGGTGTGCAAGGCTTCCTTCACAGTTCCTAACTGGACAGCCAAAGAATGAAGCTAACACAGGCCTTCCAAAATTGAATTCCTTATATTATTCTCTAGTTTTATTACTATATGTATTATTTTCTGGTTTTTAGAAACAGAAGAAGAAGCTACATTAAAATGTAGTTTCATTTTAAAATTAATTTAAAATTTCATTTCAAAATCAAATTAAATTCAACTTCCACTGCATACTGTGCTACTCTAACCTGGGAGAGCTGTGTAACCTCCCCTAGCTGTGCCAGGGGAGGTTTAGGTTGGACATTAGAAAGAATTTCTTCACAGAAAGGGTGATTAGACATTGGACTGCGCAGGAAAATGGTGGATTCACTGTCCCTTGGGGTGTTTAAGGAAAGACTGGACGTTTGTTTGACATGGAGGTGTTTGGTCACAGGTTGGACTTGATGTTCTCAGAGGTCTTTTCCAACCTAATTGATTCTGTCATTCTGTAAGGGGTAGGTTCCTGGCCAGTTCCAAACATGGTCACTACACCACATTATGCTCTTCTGGAGCCCCTTCTTCATTCAGTTTCTCACCACCAGTCACTTCAAACTTCAGTCACACATACATTTTCACTTAAGGGCTCGAAAAACCTTCTCTAATGATACTTCAGGGCAATGGACACAAAACTTTTCTGTTCAGGACTGTTACAGCTGCAGCCAGTGATCAATGTAAATACACTTTTAGTTGTNTCACTCCCTCACTGGATCCAAAGGAGGACCAGAGCCTCAGCAGGACTGCGACTGCCACTCTTGACCAGACCGGGACCATCATCCTCAGGAACAGGTTTCCTTTTTCCTTTTACTGTGTACTCAAGGGGGCTGGGTGGTGCTCAGCACAGGGGCTGGCGAGCTCCATTCTGTTTGTGCCCCAGGGTGCTGGGTTACACACCTGTTTCTGTGGGTCAAACAGGCTTTTTCCTCTGTACTCTTGTACTTATTGTGATCTTTTAATAAATTGTAGTTCTGACTTGCAGTCTTTTGTGAGTTGGGTTCATTTCTCCTGCCGGTTTACATTTAAACCAGCACACCCCCTTCACTACAAAGCAGGCAGGAATTTCAAGCTTATATCCAGAAGAGCACATAGTGGTAAGAGGCTTCAAAAATGAGGTGGAGAAAGCTCTACCTTTACTTTATGGGAAAGAAAGAAAAATTCAAAGTCTGTTCTGGAATAACTGAACAATGTCCACTGTTTGATTAGGACAGAGAGCTTCTACTGTGGCACATGTATTTGCTTGAGGTGCAGCAAGACTTCTGCCTGCACAACTATATATGTACAGTACCTTTCATCACACTGAGTTCACATTTCATAAAAAAAAAGTCCTCTAAAGGCATTTTTAAAGCAGGGCAACAAATATTCTCACACACAATTATTTCAAATAAATACGAAACCCAGAAAAATGCATAGCACATGAATCATCAACATTTGATTGAGATAAATAAAGACCTGCTCTGTTAATGTGTTCTAAGTTACCCACCAAACCCACCACCTTCTGCACACCCCTGGAGTATAACTGTTTCACACAGCACCGATGAATGAAGACATTGTTAAAAAGATGACTGTGCCCCTCCACAGGTAAGTGCAGTGCAGACACAAGCAATTCTCCATATACTTTATCCCATCTTGCTGGCTCTGGAAGAGTATTCAACAGGTTTTGAAGTCTGAAGATTTGAAGAGTGTTGAAGAAAAGAAATATCAACTTCTTAAAGCAAGGAGTGGCACTGGCATCTTTAACCAGGGTTCCTATGCTTTACCCTGTTGTGTATATTAGTGTATGAATTTTTCACCCCATGACTGGCTACACTTCAGTTGTATAGAGAGTCCTACTGAAGAGAGAGGGAGAGAGAGAGAGAGAGAAAGGGAGAAAGGGAAAAAGCAAAAGTGAAAAGGGAATTGGATCTCCATTGGTTTGAAATAGTCTTTTGGCTGCAGCTGGCTAGCAGAATACTCTTTGAAATGCATGTGGCTCCTCTGAAGCAAAGCCTGCCAGGAACACAACTAACATTTCACATTAAAAAAACACATCTTTTTCTATGGCGTCTTATTTTAAAATGTTTATGATCTAAACATTCTGTTTTAAGACTTGCCAATTCCATTCACAATAGTATCAACTTCTACACTACACTAACAGCCAAAAGTAAATACCCTGAGGCAAGAGCAGCACTAAAAAAAAAAAAAAGCAAAGCTATTAAAAGTCTAGAAAACCTACTATTTGATTTAAACCTTACCCATTGCTTCCAAAACATTAAACAAGATTTAAGTCACGTAACTCTCATTAAAAATCCAAAAAAGAGGTAGTCAAGAAGTAAAGAATTGATTCTGCTCCCAAAGAAATCAATAGGAATTTGGCTATTCAATTCAGTCTTTCTCTCTGCTGGGACTGTGGAAAACATTCACCTGTCAACTTTCACAATCAGTCAACTGCTACACTTGAGTTACTGAGTTAATTTGGCTTCTCTTTGCTTTCTGCTTTTTACCACCACATCAAAAATACCGTAACCATTTATAAGAATGCCTTAATCTGGTACCCATGTAATTAAGCTTTTGTTCCAAATCTTTGCTCCCGATTGCCTGACCATTCCCACCTATTCCAAAGACTCTGTTTCGCATTAACAGTGCTAGCTTTAAAATCCTTGAAAAAGATGAACTGCAACGCAATTCCAGAATTACTGCTCACATTCAATAGGAACAATGGCAAAATGCACATTATGCATACATGCGCTCAATGAAATCCTAGCGTGAGAATGAGCATATAAGAATATGACATATAATAAGATAACATTAAAAAAGTATTTCTGAAATGAAAAGTTGTCTTCTTCGACAGGTAGGCTTTCATTCACATGGCAGTTTCTGTATTTATTTTGGTTTGGTTAAAACCCTCTGCTTTCTAAGAACTTACTATGAATGAGAGGACTCACAGTTTACAAACTCCAAGGTCATCTAGTGGCTGAAGTGCACAGGTGGGCATAGGGAAAACATAGAACAACATATTCACAGAATCACAGAACAGTGGAATACCAAGTCAGAAGACACCTCAAGGATCATCTGGTCCAGTCTTTCTTGGCAAAAGCATGGGCTAGACAAGATAGCCCAGCACCCTGTTTAGCTGAATCTTAAAAGTGACGAATGCAGGGGAAAATATTGGTTAACTGATTTTTATCCATTCACAACTGTTCGATTTGAGCCATATCATGCCCTTTCTGCCAGTACAGCAGAGATTCGTAGCTGATCAGGGAGAAGCCTGGCATGCATTGTAAATGCACAGCAGAAACACATGCCTCCTATGCCATCCCTGTGCAGGTATGCATGAAGGTCCCTGCGGATCCTGTGGTCCCTATGGCTGTGTGATTACCCACGGCCTGCTGCTTTCTCACTTCTCCAGTTAGTGGCTACTTTTAGAGCTACATGCCTGTATCTGGCTCTGCTCTTCAGGCTTTCTAACTGTAAGAATAATAATTCTTGCATTCTTTTCTCACTGTGATCTGACATAAGGACCAAAGGGGAAAATATGGCTTAACTGAACCATAAGACATTGTTTGACATTTTTCAGTAAGTATCAAGTGAGCCTGTCAGAATTCAAGTATACAATTGCAATAATATGAAGATCTCCAAAGACTGGAATAGGACAAAATATCTGTAAATTCCACTGACTCAAAGTTAAAAATACTTTCCTGGAGTCTGTTAATGGGGTGTCACTGGGAGCCACCCAGAATCTCTGAAGGAACTACTAAGGCACCAGACATATCACAGCCACACTTGGCTCAGCAGTTACATGCAGGTATGGCCTATATAAACCTGTTATGATATGTTAGAAACAGGTAAATATTCTCGGAATAGTAACTGCATTGATCTTTATTCTAACATATAGAAGGAAAAAAGATTCAGAGGAAAAACAGCTGAATTTGTAATGGTCAGAATATTCCTATCAATTTCAAAATTTTGACTTGAAGCCTGTGACACTTACTAGTATTTACCAAACCATGAAAAATAAGAAAGGGGGAAAAAAAAACCTTTCACATATTCAACAGATAAAAAACAGCAATACACAATACTCAAGAAACTGAAAGAAACACTTTGCTAAACCTTTACATTACATGTGACATTTCTTGATTGTTTCTCACAGGGCAGAAGTTTGCAGAGTCCAGCCTGGCTGGACTAATTGGGGACCCAAATATCTTGAATTCACACCTTAAAGCTCTCAACAAATTGAATGGACACACTGGTTTGTCCTGCTACAGGTTCTTTTTCAGTAGAGACACACATGCTATATAAACCATCTGAGGGTCTGCAGACTATTTCAGAGGATTAGGAAACATTGTTCTGCTGTATATTTCCCTTCATCACCTTAGTAGTTACTAACAAGTAACAAGTAAGTATTACTAATCAGCTGAAATGTATACAACTGTAATCGATAAAAACTGCCATATTTGGAACATGTTGGTTTCAGCAGCTTCATTACTAGCAGCCTTTCCAGTTCTTTACTCCTAGTAGGAAACTTGTATCTTCTTCCAATCAAACAAAAACCTGTGTTTGGGGTTTTTTTTCAGAAATCCTACTTTTTCCCTTTTCAACTGATATAAAACCACAGGTTTTATGAAAAGAAATTGTAGTTTTGACTACAGGAATCCATGTGGCATAGGAAAGAACTTTTTCTTACTTGCCGTACAGTACTATAGAGGTATTGTTAACATTTACTTACCTGTACATTGGTTATTCAATGCTTAGTTACATAAAAAGTGACTCACAGAAATAATCATTTATCTCATGTGAAGGGGCACCAGACAATGCTGCCTTGACATTTAGCATCTATCTGTTTATTTTGAGAAATAAATCTCTCTTATACTTCCTCTTACCTTGATTCAAACTACCTAGGCTGCATCCTACACTCATCACTTTGTAATTTTATCACTACAGTGTATCATCTGGATAATGACATGACTTTCTTTCACCACGAGGTCTCTTAATAGGGCATAATATTATGCTGCTGTGTCATGTTGATGTTTTATTTCAGAACTGGAGAGTATTTCTTGGGCAAATCTCTTACCATGCTTTGGTTTGCACAACAGAGTGATCTTAGAGTGCACAAACTGGATCTCTTTCCCATGAAACTAAACCACGCACCAAGGACACAACTGCTGCGTTTCAGTCACAGTATTTGGCTTCTCCTCCTCTCTGTGTGAGCAGAGCAGAGCTATTCCACAGTAAACCCCACTCAAAACATCCAAAAGTGGCAGCTAGGGACTTCTGCAACAAATGCCCCACTCCTATCACACTGTGCTGCTTGCTAAGGCAGATGTGGCTCACTCCACCACTCCCAGTGCTCATCCTGGGGTGTTTCCAGAAAAGTTTTCCAGTCAGAGTCACCTTGAGGGATATAGGAGCGGATCAGGGTGCTTATCCTTAGGATTGTTTTCTGGGATGTATCCCACCCATTGGGGTGAGTGGGAGCCTTCCTACTGCCCTGGTGTACTACAGAGTTGGACTGGATGCTTAGCACTGTCACACCCCCTATAAAACCCCAGGGAGACAGCTCTGTAAGGCACAAGAGCAGACTATATAATTTTTCAGACAACTTCTCAAGGAGGAGGAATAAGGGAAAATCTGGGTTGTTACGCTTTGCTGTGCATGCTGAAGAAACTAAAAACATCAGTAAACCAGAAGCTTAGGGTCAGTGCTCCAGAATTCTGTCTAGATGAAGAAAGTGATTGCTGAACACATACCAAGAAAGAGGTCATATCAAGAAGAAAGATCAGATGTTGCAAGTCTTTACTTGCCTCCCACTCATACCAGCTTCTAACAGATTTTTGACTGAATAAAGATTTGATCCCTCCACAATAATGTCATGGGAAAGATTTACTGTGTATTTTCTCCTGTGAGGAAAATATTAAATTATTATCATGAGATAAAGAAATTGCTTTCCTATTAAAAAAGAAATTTTGACTCATTCCATGTTAACTGGAAAAATAATCATCATCAAAATCACTACTTCTCCTCCAAGGAGATTTTAATGAGTGGGAACTTTTACTAATAAAATGAGCAGACGAGGAATACAGAACAAAGTACTGACACTATGTTTGTGTGAGTGTACAGAGATGCATATAATTTTAAAATGAGTATCAAGAAGATAATGTGTAGGGTACAGTTATTAACAGCTGTATGTGACAGTCACCTCTTCCGTCTCTGGCTTCTCTGGGGGTCCGGAAGGGTCAGCAAAGCTCCTACAAATAAGTGGGGACCCTAAAAGCAGCTGTTTCACAGGCCTAATCCATATTCTGGGCAGGTTGGTTTTTTTTTTTAGGTTGGGGGTTTTGTGGGGGTTTTTCTGGATCTTGATTAGCACATAGAATTGGAGGGCAAGGGAAGGATTGTTTGTTAAATTGACCATTTGACTGAAGATAGGTAACACAATGTGAAACACTCCATACTGCACCTGGGACATAACTGATCCAGCATCTTGTTGGAGGCAGGGGCAGATTCCAGCTCACTTTTCATGATGGTAAAAACAGTGTCCCTGGGCCTGACACAAACTCTACAGAAATAACTGGAAAGATTTGCATTGAGTTAATAGGCTTTGATAGTTTGCTGAAATGGAAAAAAATAGCAATAACAAACAGTAAAATCTGTTTTTATGCATGAAGATGACCTGCTAATTAAACAGCAAGTTAAGAGATGTGTGGAAAAAATGATAACTTAGAAAATTTGGGGAAGTACACTCTCCATTTATTCTTTCATGACAGATTTGTCTAAAATTATACAGAGGTAATAAACCAAATTGAAATTGGTTGAATCGCTTCACCTAATTTTTTAATCAGTTTTTTTCATAAGCATGACAGATTTCAGAGTTTTTATAAGAATCATGACTTCTTTTGTCTGCTTAGATATAGTATATCAGAAACACAGGCAATCTTCCCCTGCAAAATATGCATGCTTAAAACCACTCTTATTTTAAACTCATTTAATTTCAAATTTATTTTCTCAATGAGGCAGCAAAATTGCAAAACCCAAAGCACTAGAATATCCTTAGGGAATGTATTTCAGATGAAACCTGATACAGCTAGTTAATGGAAAGTGGGGGTTTTTTGTTATTGTTGTTGTTGTTTAATCTTTTATTTATCTATTAGTTTGTTGTAATGGTTAGTTGGTTTTAACCAAAATTTCCAAGGATATTGCAGATTTGAATTCCTTCTGCCATCTCTTACTTTTGTTTCTGAAATAGAACTGCTCCCCTTTGCCTCCCACAGTAGACCACTGCAAAAATGGATGAGGAAAAGGACACAACATGCAAAGCAGAATTTTGTAGGTTACCAGCAGAGAATCCCACTGTGGGAATAAAGGGGGACAGAATCAGATGGTCCCTGGATATGATCAATTTCTTATTACTTTTTACAGCAGAAAACAGTGTCAGGGCTCTGGGGAATAGTCTTGAAGGAAGGCAACTTTTCCTGCTGTTACCATGGGGGATGTCAATCTTAAGTCAGAGAGTGGCTAAGCTTAAGAGCATCCAAACCTTCTGAAAGAAGGCCAAATAATAACTAAATAGGTCCTTTTTCAAACATGGAAGATAGCCTTTGCTTTGGTTTTCAAAGTAAAAGAAAACTTGTAGTAAGTTTTATTTTTCACAAATCTGAAGAAAGTAAGACTTTTCTCCATTTTTCTTGGCAAAGAAATTCTTTCCTCTCCTACCCCAAGCAACTCTGCAGTGTCTGCTAAAGAGTACCCTGGAGGCAAGGTTTTAACTTCAGAGTATAACTGACAGGCATCCTTCCAATTTCTAGAGCTACCCTCTGCTTAATTTTATTGTAATATAATATACTGTTATGAATAATAATGTCAAGCTAGTTTTCCTGCAGTGTTGAATGTACCAGTACAAGGGATTTGCTTTTCATTGTCTCATTTCTCTTTTTGTCTCTTCTGAAGAAGGGGAAGTGGGCAAATGTTTCTTTCTAAACTTTGCAGCATAGACACATGGGAAGGGGGAGATAAATAGCAAGCGTGTCTACAGTAAAACATCCATATACAAGAAATTATGGATGAGATAAATAAGGATTCTAGGAAACTAGGAAAACTTGCCCAGAAAAAGGAGGGATATTAATGACAACAGAAAACATCTTACCAGTGGTGGTATCTATGACACCACTAACATATTCCAGTGTGCCTTTTCTCTGAAATTGCTTTCTGTTTTTTTTTAACATAGCTTTTTTTAAAGTTAATAGAGAACAACCTCATTCACATTATCACTCTGAGAGATTATGGAAGAACTTGCATGGTATGACGAACACAGCAATTTGTTGCTGGTAGGCATAAGATCCTGCCCATATTCACATTTTTCAGGAAAATAACCCCACACAAATAAGTCTCAGTGGCTAAAATGACATTAGATAAAAAGACCTGGAGTGCTGTGTGAAGGACGATACACAGAATAAACTTTAGAAACTGGCTTGAGATGTGTTCAGCCTTAGCGCACCAACTTCCACAGAAGCAGCAACCAGCACTTTGAAACTCTCCTTCAGTCTGCATGCCATCAAGAGAAGTCTGCAGTGACTGTACCAGGCAGCAAGACATTAGGGGCATGAAAACTTCAAAGGGGAAGTATGGATGCACAAGGATGTGCTCCTCTGGGCAGTAGTGTGAAGCAGGAATGAAGACTCAAACAATCAAGACAGGGCAACAATACCAGCAGATGTTATTTTTCCTCCCCAGCAAATTATCTATACATTGCAAAACATGTATTTACTGAACAAAGGGTTCTTTTTGATCTAATTTTCTCTCTTTGCAGACCTTACAATTCTGTGATCTCACTCAAATTTTCACAAAGATCTGGTCTGTGAGACCAGAAAGGACCAAGCTCTTCTGCTTTCCGGCTTCCATTCCTCTCAGGGATAGCCGACTGTGTGGCTATAAAGCTGCTTAGAGAAAACAAAACAGGCAAAAGAACTGGGGAAAACACAAGGCAGTTGGGTGCCAGTTGCAGACTCAGCCCAATTCTTTACTTCTACACATGGGTGTTTTTAAAACGCTGATGCCACTTGGTGAGGCATGCACACAGACAAGAGGGTGGTGAGGAGGAGTTTGGGCAACAAATACTGTTGGTAAGACACACCAACAGCAGAGAGACTTCCCACCCACCTACACCTGTCCCTTCCAACTGACAAACACACACATTTCAGCGTCCAAGCCAGGAGAGACAAGAGTCACACACTTGGCCTCCTGCAATCTGTTCCCCTGCACAACTGGAACATCTGCTGGATTTCTCTACCACTGGCAGGGAACAAGAGCCACAGGTAAGTATTATGGATCTGTGCTTTGCTCATGACCTGCAAAATTGCAATGATCAAGCCACTAGAAGTGCCCAGACAGGTTCCATAGGGATCCAGCACTATGGGATTGGTTTTAGTTTCATCTCTAATAGACTGCAGCATTGCATTCAGTGTACTAGCAGATCATTTCCCAACACTTAATTGGTTTTCATTAGTAGGCCACAAATAGCATGAGCACTATCAACAAATTAAAGAAATCACTGGATTGCCTAATAATTTCCATTTTTAAAAGCATTCCATGCCTTTTATCTTGCATGCTTCAAATAGTTTACAAATAGTTCACTCCTTCTACAGTTACAGGTTTAATTAGGAGTATTAGGAGTAATTTCTCCCCATTTGCTTTGCTTGGCTAAATCTAAGCCAAAAAAAAAAAAAAAAAAAAAAAAAAACAAAAAAANAAAAAAAAAAAAATCAGTAAAAGCACTGAAAGTTTTGCCATACTCCCATGTTATTAGATGATAAGAGTGTTCTCACACTTATTTCAAGTGCGGTTATTTTGTCCTCACAGGACTGTGTTTTATTTAAGTGCTTCATTAGGGTATTAAGAGAGTCATACCTTTTGAATAAACACTGAAGAGGACGATGAGAGGTAATTATTTCCTACTGAGCAAAGATTTTCATGCTACAGGATCATGGGCAATTTAGACGTGTGACTCTCAGATGCATCCTCAAAGCAGGTATTTTATTTATTCATGTGCTCCTTCGTTGCCTTTAAAAGTGATATTACATCAGGCCTAATATGAAAAGGACAAACACTTTATTGTTTGCTTCTTTTCAAAGATACATGGCCAGCAACAGCAATGGTTCAAAGCCAGTGCCAGTTGGCAAGTTTTCCAAATCCAAGCTGATCTGAAGAACTGAAAAAACTCCCACAGCAGGATCAAGTAGATCAAGTGATGAAGCACAAATGCAGTATTAGAGAATAAGCAGTTTATAAAGCATCTTCATGGGTGTATTAATAAACTTATGGGAAACATTCTTGTCATGCTCAAAATAATACACAACAGAAATGCTACAGTTCAAGACAACTCATCTGAAGGATGTTGGCCCAATTTCTGTCTCATCTCAACTTTTCTCTGCATGAGTGTTAGAAAACTAATACACTAAATATACAAATCTGGGCATCTTGGCAACATTTTCCACACAGCATAAAGTGAAAAAGTTTCCTGTCTTTGCTAGCTGGAATGCACGGAGTATATTTTATGCTGTTGCAAATGCGAGCTATTCACAGAAGTGCGGGGCACTGTACCTGTTACATGCTGAAACAAAAGCAAAACACAGAGGAGAGAAAAAAATACATTTGATAGGAATATGGGCTGGAAAGTATGAAAGGAATAGATTTCTAACAAAGAATAAGTCATATATAAAAACACTGATTTTTCTATTAAAAGAGATGTAAATGTAAAATTCTGCACTAAATCTAAACTAAATTTAGATCTAAATTAATCTAAACTTCATTAAACCACCTTTTCTCTGGAGTGACTTCTTTGAAGACACTTTGCATGAGAGAAAAAAAAACCCACAGTTTAAAACCTTCACATCACCCTCTCTAACCACTATTCTGGAAAGGAAATTCAGTGGTGAAAATAATAGTAAAAGAAATTCTCTATCAACACTTTGGTACATTTCAGTTTTTACAGTCAGTGAATGTAAAGTAGTAAGACTCCACCTGGGGTCTCAGTAATATATCAGCTTTAAAAATTATATTTTCTAGTGTGGATTTCCTCGAGTTTTTACACCTTTGCCATCATCACCATATCTGCATAGGACAGAAGCACAAAATGGTGACTAACTGGTCCTGCTTATGGGGGAAGAGAGCTCCAGAGAAAAGGACAGAGGGCTCCGTGTATTACTAACAAAGCCTGTGGAGATGTAAGAGGGGCTCACTTCAAAAGGATGCTGCAGTTGTTTTGCTCGAAGATATCTGCCTTATGACATCTGGTCTCCCAAATCAGGCTGCAAAGCAGCTGGTGCAGAAACACAGTCACGATCTCAGCCATGGCACCATCACAGAGAAAACCAAGCTGTAACATTAGCCACAGCTACCCATAGCCAGGCATGCATCCACTGGCACATCAGTGGAGGTTTGGTGGCGAGCAGCTCCTGGCTGAAAGCACTTCCCATTCCTCCCTACTCGGAGGTCTGGTGGGAGGATAAGTCACCTATGGAGCCTATTCCCCAGTGTCCATGCAACTGTCCATGAACTGAACTGGGCAGTCATGATGGTAGGGCAAGCTCCTCCTGGCAGGTTCACCATCTGTCCTCACTGAAACGGAAAAGCAACCAAGCACAGTCCAAAATGCTAAAACATGTAAAAAATCACTACAGCCATTCACTAATAATTTCCCTGGTGTTGTTCATGCACATTTAATAACACAACTCTTGTTTAAAGGGTTATTGTAGATATGCTAATCTGAAAAAATGTACTTTGCTCCTACGCTGTCGAGAACTGACGAGATTTACAGTGCTTCAACAAACTCTTGGCTGGCAACAATCAGCCTGGGATACATCTAAGCATCAGCTTTTAGAAACAGCCTATGCACTGTCCACTGTTGCAGTATAAATCAGGCACGAAAACTACTCCCACAGATGAAGTTAACTCCAGTAGCCTCATTGACAGAACAGAAAATTGTATCACCAGGACAAACATTTAGAAAATTGAAACTACAGGAACTGTGTGGACCAAAGCAGATCTGGAACATATAATGTCTTCAGAGGATTCAGAAACGTGTAATCTCACAAAGACCAATCTTCCAAAATCTGCACAGATTTTTGGGTTTTAAGTGTCAATTTTATAATAATGTTATTCATCCTTAACAAAATAGCAACATCCAGTAAAGGAGTCAGTGGACAGCTTAGCAAATATTCAATATAGCAAAGCTTGCAAGCCACTGGTCAGACTAGAAAAGGTGGGAGCAAAAGCAAATACTACTTGACAGATATTGGAGGTCTCTATGAAATGCTCTCTCACTGTTGGTGCCTTTTGTTAAATGTTAATATTACTGTCAATTGTGTCCACCAGAAAAGGCACCCAAAAAAGCAGCAAATGTCACTGTCAAGCCTAATGGGACCAATTTTATGATCCAAACATTTGAGCTTTTTACAACCTCTTCACTATTAAAAATTTCCTCAAATTCACCTTACATCTTCTGGAATTTGAGTGAATCACATTGATCATTAAAAAGGCAAGTCTTTACTGCTGCTGTTACTTGCCCTTTACACAAAAATAATGACATCAGTGGCCACATCTTCACCCCCCAAAAGAGAGAACTGTACTTCCTCTTCTCTTCCAGTGCTCCTCAGCCCACCCTAATATTCCACCTCTATAGTGGGAGGGAAAACTTGAACTCTTCATGACCTTGGCTTGAAGCATTAGTCATGCCAAAAACTCAAAAAAGCCAAAATTTTTGAGGAAAGCAAGGCCAGCTTTTCAGAGGAAAAATATATGGTAACCCCAAGAATAGTCCACAAGTGTCAATGGAAATCCCTCATGCCATTAAGGCTGGATGTGCAGGTAGACAGAGAGGGGAGACATTTATTTTACACATCCCAGTTCTCCACCTCTTTCCAAGAACAAAGATGTCTAGGTCAAATTCCCTACACTAGATCAGCCCCAACACCCAGTATTCATTGCAGCTGTGGAAGAAGAGCTGTATTCAAACTACTCATACTTATGTACCAAAGAAAAAAGGAGAAGAAGCAACCTTACAGGTTATTTATCTGATTTATTTTTTCATCTGGCATTAGTTTCACGTTACTTGAGATTTTAAAGCAATTTCTACCTTTAAGCTAATATTGCTCAATTCAAAATTATGTATAGAATTAAGAATTAATTCATGAGAGAGATTTTAGGCTTTGAGTAGATTTTTTTCCTATTAGTGCTTCATAACGAATTCATTGTTGAATTAATAATACATTTGTCAAACCTAGTAAGCAATTACAGTTAATAATTATAAAACAAATTACTGCTCCACTTCAGAACGTGACTAGCAAAAGTTTGGCATGAGGTTCTAATGATCTGCTCAATGTGAGTCATGCCAAAACCAGTGGGACAAATCATGTGTCAACTGCCAAATGAGTACAAATGCAAGAAGTCAGATCAAGCGATTCAGCTGAGGGAGTCAAACCTCTACTAGAAATAACTAATAGCTTCTTTTCTACACCACAGAGAAGAAATAAATACACACACATCAAAAATGATACCTTGTACTACATACTGATCTGAGATATAAAAAGCCTGGCACAAACAAGTGACTTTTGATTGATAGGTTTTCATACATGAACTATGGACCCTGAAAGATGCTAGACACCCCCACCTACTACTAGCTCACTTTTGGCAGTGAAACAGAGACAGACTGACACTGGAGATCAGTTTTTTTAAAAAACCTGTTAAATAATTCAGGGCTTTATCTCTTGCACAGCTGCTCTTCAACAGTCCTCATGGAGTGATGTGGGGGCTGTGAGCAGAATTAGCTCTTAGATTTGAGAGGTGAACGTAACTTTCTATTACATTGTATGCTGAAAAGTACGCACTAAACCTGATACAAATACTGGATTTCACAAGAGACAGCAAAAAATTAAAAGAATTAAAAGAAAAATAAAGAGTTACTTTAATCTCTTTCCATCTCACATTTGTAAGGGAAGCCAAGAAACAAATTCTGCACTTTGATTTATGAACACGTTCATGAGAGATCTAAATGGTTTTCTTTAAGATATCTCATATTTTGAGCATTCCTATGCCAAGAATTCGATTCTCCCAATTTACTTTCTAAGTTCAAGGATGATATCTTTCCTGGTGGATTTGCTGGCATCAGCACTGTCTAAGGACCAGGCAAGGGTGGGATCCAGCTGAACTGGGGGCTGTAAAAACACAGAAATACACAGACAGTGATTGCCTTGAAAAATACAGTACATCAGGAAAGGCTAAGAGAAAAGGAGGCTCTAGGCTGTATTGAGCTCGAGCACAGTACTGAATCATGATGTTCAGTAACGTGCTCCTGCAGCTTCTCATCTTTCCTCAGATGGGTGGAATTTTCTCTTTAGATGGCTCAAAAGTGACAGAGACACTGTTCATCTTCTCTTGTATCAGACCCACATTTCTCAAATACTCTCTTGTTCTTTCCTCTTTGAAACTATTCTAACAGAATGGCTGTGGATGATGGCTGTGTCCTGTAGAAGCTCCTCTGCTTGTGCAGAAATCTTACATAAAGTAAGAAAATTAACAAATAATGACTTCTTGATTTACTGTATATCACATCTCTCCCTCTCGTCATCCTATTTTCACCATTAGTACTGAAAGTCACTGAAGAAGAGAAACTTTCTCAGTGCTGTTTCCAAGTGCCTCGAAACTTGACAGTAGGAACCTCCGTCTATGCCTAAAACATACCAGAACTTCTGGCTGTTAGAAATACCCTGAGAGCTTCTGGAATGAGCTGCTGGTGTGCATGCAAAAAAAGCCTATTTGCCAAGCAGTGATATCAAATTACTACCAAAACAGTTTTTTATTTTAATTTTATTTTCAAGAGATTCTTTTAGTGTCAACAGAAAGGGGCCATAAAAATACTCAGGTAAAATGTTTATGTGACAAATGGGTTAGCAATGGTATCGGCACTTCTGCGAGAAGCATGAATTCTGGGAGACCCCCTGCTGATCTCAGGAAGCAGGAATCATACTTCGAAATGCAGGCAAAAGTTAAAAAATAAGGTATCCCATTACTGCAACAAGCCAGATATTTGTAGAAGAAATCCAAATACAACATGTAAAGAAGATATGCTGGGCTAAGCAAGCATAGATGGAGCTGATGACTGCCACTTCCATAGAGGCTGGCATATGGATAAAGCAATTACCAGTTAAGAATATTACATTAGATGACAAGTAGCAACAATAGGAACTGATTTTACAGATAGAAAAGGAATCACCTGGTTTCCCTGGATTCAGGCTGTGGAGCAAATGGACCTCACTGTACTCTTGCCACTACACTGCCTTACAGTGAATGAACACAAATGTACAGAATACTCTTCTGTCAAGGTTTGTATCTGATAAAAGCCAAATAACTGCCTGACTGAGGGATTGGAAACTGAGCCCAGTGAAAGAAGCAGCTCCTTTTTAAGAACAAAGAGCACCTCCAGTAGATTTACAGCTGAGAGGATCTGCAGATAGATACATATTTTAGGTAAAATTTTATAATGTTTATTCAGGACATTAAATGTTTACATAATTGGTGTTTTTATGTATCACCGTAAGTCTTTTGGAGTCTTACTTCCCATTAGGTTTTTTTTTGGTGAAATGAAAGACTTCCTTCTGGAAAAAAAACACTGAGCAAGAGAGAGAACTAGGACATGATAAATTGAAGAGGAGGTCTCCAAGAAGACCCCTGAGATAGCACTATGAAATCTGCTCCTGATGGTACCAATATAAGTATTGGGATAAGAAAACAAGTTAGAATGTAGATCACAGGCTCATTAATTTTATTTTAGTATGAAATGAACACTAACATGCAGAAAAGTTTCCGCTACAATATGAAAAAACTGTCTATGCAAGAAAACTTGAAAATACTGTCTCCCAGCAACTGCTCAATCTCTTGTGCACCAAGGAATTTCAACTCTCCTTGGCATACACCCATCACTCTTGAATCCATTCTCCATCACTTGGATGTACCTTCACAGCCATGATGACATTTGCTGACAAAATACAGTCTTACTTACTATGAGTTGTAGTAATGACATAAGACCAGGGATGACACCTGATCCTGACCCTTCTTTACATGATTGCATAAGAGGATAGTAGACCTTTCGTTTTGAACACAGTCTTAGTTGTCACTGTTAAAAAAACAACCCTTCTAATAATGATCTCATGGAATTCTTTGATTAGAGATTTCAACCTCATCTTCATCTTTCTACAGATGTTGCAGCATTTAAAGGCTTTCATACAGGTTCTATAGATATCAACAAAGGCCCAATAGCAAGGAAGTAGAATGGGCACAAACTCCAAGAACAAGAATTACAAATGGGTATATCTTGACTGAGTGCCAATGTTTAAGCAGAAAAGTGACATTGAATTCCCAAGACAGAGCAACAGCAGACACAGGCCAATCACAGAGGTCTCCCAAAACAGCACAGGGTAGATGGCATCACACAAATGATTCTCACATAAGGTACTTTTAGTGTGCAACAAATGTAACGAAGTTTAAAACAGATGCATCAGGTGAGATACTGTCACACCACTGAAACAAATGTCCAGGTGAAATGTATTGGAATGTATGAAAACATATGAAATGTATGGGAATGTATGAAAACACGTGAAGGCTGTTTATTTCAAAGCCCCTATTATTTGACTCAACTCTACACAAAGAAGCACAAGATTTCCAGTAACAGAGATCATCATTCAAAGCCTAGCCAAACACTGGGAAATATCCAGAGAGATTATGACCTAACTATCCACATCCTGGACTAAGAATTTCAAAACAAAAAAACCCCACTCACATTGTTATTTATGCTGAAATATTACCTAAATTTCTGCCATTTCTGTGTTCCAAAATATACTAATGTTCTTCATACGAATACACTATTTATTTCATTTTAACAGCTTTCATATACAATCTCCAACTGAGGAAGGAATAATGAGCAAACACATGTTAGGATAAAGTATCTGCCGAGCAGAGTGCTGCTGGTGGGTTTGATTTACATCGGAATGGATTTAGCATCAGCATTTGGAAATTGCAAAGTCTACATTCCCCTCTCCAAACTCAAATTTTTCAGCTCATAAACCTTTTTGAGATTTATAACAGCTTGCTTAGCAGTGTCTTCTGCATCCCATATGGCAGGGGGATGGTTTTATCACTAGAAAATTACAGAAGCCAAACTGTATGAGCACTGACACAAATATAGAGTATACCACTTCAGAATCAAAAACATTAAAAAAAAAAGTACAACTCTGAGGTGAAAGTAGCTATTTGTACCACAAACAGTAACATAAACAACCCCCCACCCCTCTATAAACACTAGATCACTGTGGCAGTGGTTCTAACTCAAAGAAGAGAATATGACAGTGAAGCTTTAGCAATGAATGCAGTCACTGTGTGACATGTAGAATGCAAAGAGTGAAGTGAAGCAGGGTGAGTAAGAAGTATTTTTCCCATTTTCCATAACCTGATAGGTTTTTCTCATATCTTAAATATCAAACTCCTATTGGCAAATCTTAGGAGACCTAACATAGTGTCATATAACCATCATATTTTACCATATTTATTCTCAGAACTAGATATTATAACTTTTCCCAACTGAGAACAGAAAGCAAGGTTTTGTGACTGCATTTGCTAATTACTCCTTGCCACAAGGTGGGCAGATACCCAGCTTAAGCCTTGCATTCTACCCCCATGAAACAGACTAACAATGCACCTTCTACCTACTCATGTAAAAGAGAACTGCTTTCATGTACATAAAAGTTTTAGAGAGGAAAAAGGAAAAAAAAAAAAGAAAAATGCAACGTGTTTAGGAAACAGGGAGCTACCAACTGTCAGCAGCTCTCTCTTGCTAATCCATCATCAGTGGTACATCATTGCAGTGTATGCAGTGGCTTAACTGCAGCACCAGCAGTGATATGGGCAGGATCACTTTTACAATTTTCAGAACATGTCAATCACTGCTAATGAGATAATTATTTAAAATTAAATATGCTTTACATAAATTAATATTTTAGTAAAGTGTAAATACTTTGTGGTGTTTACAAGAACTGTATTACTGTACAACAAAATTTAACTCTTATAAAAAGGAATAAAATAACTGAATTTGTTTCTGTTGATACTCAGTATTTCCAAAATAACGAAGATAGTATTTTAACCAACTTTTGATAAGTTTCTAAAATCAAGAGCTGCTTCTTCCTAAAATGTAAAATCTTTTGCTCTTCTCTGAGAAAATTCCATAGCAAAACACAAAAGTAATTGTTTTTCTTTTAGCTAAATACATTACCTGCCAATACAATACAATATTTATTGTCAATTTCTGCAGCTGCTGCTATAGAACCTTTCACGCATTGCTACAGCTAAAAAGAAACCCAAAAACCTACTTGAACAACTCTGAACCATGAAGGGAAATGTGATATAATTTCTTATTGTTATCCAGGATGACATAGGATAGATGTGGAAACCCATCTTTGACTTTTTCCAGATGTTTATGGAACTGTATCAGCATTCAGGCTTTGTTTTATGTGGATATGTATCCTGTCAACTTCCCTGCTCAAGATTTTCATTTTTATCATATATGAGAGAATTTTGACAATGTTTCAATGGGGACATGAAAAGCCATAAAAATAATTTAAAAATTCATATATCATAGGTGTTGTGTAATGTAACTTGTGGAAAGGCTGTTGAAAAAGCAGGATGGTAATGAGCAGGTGGTACTTCATTCTTAACGCAATGCAGTTTCATGAGCTGAAATTTATTTTGGTTAGAACTCTTCATAAAATTCTGATACAATGAGATTACAGTAGCAGAAGAGGGGGCCTGTCCTGAATGTCTGTACAACAGCTACTCTGGGCAGAACCATGGCTCATACCTACATGCTAGCAAGACAAACCTGTTCTCTGACAATCTCTAAGAGTTTTCAATTACAAACTGCACAAAATTCTTAATGAAACTTAGAGGTAAGAGTGGAGAGTGAAGGTTTTATTTGATTCAGTGCTGTGACAAAAATATTATTTCTACATATTCATTCCCAAGTCTTGTTGAGGCAACAAGCTGCATGAGTGGCAGCCTCAAGGACTTCAGAAAAGTAAGTCCACTATGGACTCTTAGCCAGAGATTGGTGGACAATATCCATGTTTATCTGCTGACTATCCCCTCTGTTTTCATGTATCCACTCCTCCCACGTATTTCACGACTACTGAGCATCTCATCTGACCAAGAAGTGCAAGTACAACAAATCATTGTTGCAGTTCAACAAATCGTTACTGCTCAGTATCTCAATTCTGCAGAAAACAGTTATTTACTTTGACAAATCTATGCACTGTGGATAATAATACTAAAATTATTTTCATTTTGATAATAAGATCTCTGACTTGACCTCAAAGTATAGCATCCTCTGTAATCTTGCCGCATATTTTTGGAAGCACCCAAAGCTGGAGTCAAAAAAGTTGACCTTCTATGCCACTGACCACTAAAGAGCACATTTCTTCCTCTCTGGTACTTATAGCTTCCTAAATTTTGGACAATTTCATGGAATTTTATCACTGAAAAAATAGTGCTGAAATGTCCTCTTCTCCCATTTAGCAAGGCTGTCTAATTGGGTAATTCAATAACCCTGATTCCCGAAATTGCACAGATTGCTGTACAGTACTAAAACTTAATAGTCACAAAAAACTCCTACTGTAATGAATGTGGCTCATGAAGAACAAAAATGTGCATCATGCATGTTTATATAAACAGAAATAAAGTGAGCACAATCTGATACCAGTTTAAAAGGCATCTCTTGCCCTCTTCACACAGCACTGATTGTTAGGGTTTCTGCCAGCCTTGTACTTTATTCTTAGTCAAACATAAAACATCAAAAGGCCAAGAATAAGGCAAAGGATCACTATGTAAATATTCATCTCTGAAATAATGAGAACTGGGAGACCAGTAAGTGTTACAAAGTTGGAACTGTTGCCAGCACAACAACATCAGCTCCAATTATTTTTTTATTCTTGTCGTATTTGTCTGGGACATCACAGAATCACAGATTCATAGAATCATTAAGGTTGGAAAAGACCTCAAAGATCACCAAGTCCAACCACCAACAAAGTACCACCACCACATTCACCACTTAAACTATGTCCTCAAGTGCCACATTTTTTGAAGTATTCCAGGGATGGTGCTTATATGACTTTCACCAGTATGTCTTTGTAATTCCACAAGTTTCACACTGCAGCTGTGTGTAATTACCACTCCAGGTGGATGTAAGATTTTTAGGATTAAAATCCAATTTGGCACCTGGACTGTGAGGACTGTATTTCTAAGAATGATGGTAATTTCCTAGACTCTACAATGGAGCCTATTCTGGGTGTAATTTGAGTCCTTCAGCCTGTCTACAGAGAAGGTAAGAACAAGAGTTCTCTTGTGAAACATTACATTATTCACAGACAAACTTGTGGGGTCTAGATAAAGCATGAATTTCCTGGAATCTGCTATGTAGCCAACTGTGGTATCACCAACAAGCCACAGGGACACAATTCCATTACCAGGTCAAACTCTGCTGGCTCCTTTAAAGGATGAGTTAAAAATCATCCTTTTGCATTTCAATGTTCTGAATTTATGTGCCACACTTAAAAAGAATTTGCTATATGGTATTTCTTGACCATAATGACTGTAGGTAAGGTGATATATCAACAAAAGAGTTATTCAGTTTTTAACACTGTTCCCTTTGTACTGGGGGCTGGCTTCTTCTTTTGAAATAGATGACTATACACTTAAATATATAAGTATTAAATAATGTGCTCTGAATTACATTACTCCTGATTCCCTTCAGGAACTACTTCTTGAAAAGGCCTGATAAAAGTCGTCAGCCACTGGCTGGAGTGCATGCTTTTTGGTGTTTCACACTACTCCAGTGTAAAAACAGTGTTAAAATGGCTTTCAGATTTAAAATCAGCACTTGATGATATCTGATGATAGGTGAAAATCACGTTTGTTCTCTTAATCACTTTGAAAGATATACGGTGTTCTACTCTCCCTATTTCTAGACACAAAAAAAATTCGATTTGCGGTTTTTTCATTTACTATACCTTTCACTGATGCTGTTGAAAATCTTTCTGTTTTCAGTCTAGATGATGACATCTCTCAAATCCCATTCATTGATTGCTTTAAACAAATTCCTAAAGGAATGTAGTATCATAAAATTCAGCAGTAAACACAGTATATTTGGGTGGAAAAGGTGTAATGCTCCAGACCTAGATATCAGGAAAACACTAGAGTTGAAATGAATGAAAAGGGATGTTTAAGATTTTGGAAATCAAGTCTACCCTTCAAAACTCATATAATAAGTTTTCCTCTTTCCAAAGATGTAAAGGGTGTTTTGTCTTCTTTTGTTAGTGTTACAGAATACTGCTTATTTATTTTGCTCTTTGTTACGTGTAAACATGACAGATGTGCTGCACGTTGTTTATGCAAAAGGTGTAAGGCACAGCACTTTCTGGCATCTTGTGTCGTTACTCATTCAGACTCATATGTCTGGCAGAACTTGGAGGGAATTTTAAGACAGATTTTCCATTTGGAAGGCAACTCAAAGCATGCAAGTTCATACTGCATTTGACCTAGGCTTAGCACTATGTTTTAACAAAGTGATGCAGGAGAGCCCACCAAAGCAGTTCAAGCCCAAGCCCATGAAGAAAACATGTTTTTCCTGATGGTTCCAGGCTATATTTATGTGAGTGATGCCTTTCACTTATTTTTACAGGGTGATTTGTTTTATACCACAACTTCCATGAAGGGCTCAGTAAACTTAGTCCTTTCAATTCAAGGTTAACCTTGACTTAAGACCTGGTTTTTGTCCCCAGCAGCCTCCAGCTCACACTGCCCAGGGAAGCCCACCTGCCAGAGATGCTGCACCTCCAGAAATGGCCCCTCATAGCCGCCACCTCCAGACACAACACCTCACTTGTTCTTGCAGCTGAGATGCCCAGCCAGAGGTCCAGCCACAGCACAGTGGCTTCAGTGAGCAGCTGTCATCTCAACCCAAATTTGCCCTTTGGTTCCCAGCTGAGACAGAGGTCATGCTGCTGATGTAAAACACGAAGGGGTGCAAGAGGGTCAAGACCCAGGCCTCTGACTCGGGGACAAAACTCCTCTCGAACTTGGAATGTGTGTACAAGCACATGCAAAGGCTCACAGTGTCACACTAATCAATCAGGTTTTCTAAAAATACTCAACATGATTACGTGACAAAGAGCAATATATAGAGATGTAAACAGCCCAAGAGAAGAGAGAGATCCTCAGAAATAAAGTGAAATATTTATTCTCAGACAAAGTGTTTGTCTAAACAGTGTCCAACACACAAATATATAGTTTCCTATTCTTGAACAGTACTTCTACAGTAAGCCTTCCCAGTAAAATATTTATGTTACAGTGATTTGAATGATCAACAAGGGAACATTTCAACATGGTGCTCCACACCAGCCCAGAGATGCTGGTTGCTAAAGCACTGTAGCACTGTCCTTACATACCCCATACTGCTACAGCCGAACGCTGCCAAGGAGCCCAGATAACAACTGTAACAGTGGAGCTGGTGTCAGAGCAAGGGTCTAACCCTGAAGACAGATTTTCTCACTGTAACTGTGTGTGTGAGCAGCCTGTCTCTGATTGTGCTGGTCTTCAAGAACTTTTCACAGTATGGAAAACAGGTTTTGTAGTAACTTGGGATTTAAAAGCATTTGGCAATGCACACTGTCTGATAAGCTTTTCATAGGAAGGTCAAGCAGGACAAGCAAAGGAATGGTTACTTGCAAAAACATAGATGATTACTCTGCATGTTTACTTCTTAATTTACTAACAGCACTAAGCCAAAGTATAAATCAAAAACCAGTTACTCTCTTCTGCTTTCATTTCTTTCACACATACATTCTGTTCTCCTCCCTTCTCTTCAAGTTTTATGGGGTGCCTTCTCCTTCATTTCTTCCTTGTGTTCGCTGTTTCTGCTCCTACCTTTAAGAGGATGTGGGGAGACAGAAAACAGCCACTCTACCTCTCCTACAAACAGCTTTAAAATAAGGTGACAGTGATGATCACATGTGTGATCTGCCCTGCAGTCAGGTGTACTCATCCCAGCTACAGCTGGGACATTAAGAAGAAAATTGTCCCAGTTTGCATCACAGCGTCAGCAGGTACACCGGGTGCTTTCTTGGGTGCACCATGGGAATACCTTCCGAAGTCCACCAGCTTTAGAAAGAAGCTGTACAACACCATGGGCCACCCAGCAATTTCCCAGGTCTTCTCTCCAATGCAATGCTGACTGCCAAAAGCACAGACTATGAGTGAGAATGACCACCTCCTATGTCAGGTTCTCTTAAATGGTGGAATACAAGCGAGTATGCTAACATAATTACAGCATAATTATATACATTTTACAGAAGGTGTTATACATCATGTCTGAAGTGACTATGTAGAATATTGCTCAGTTTTCACATGGCAGCTTGTGAGTCTAGAAATAAAGACTCTATAGGTACAATGAATACCAACTTTCCAAACTCCTAGGCAGCAGCACCCAGCAGGAAATTAAGAGGAGTTATCATACATGCCTAAGAAGCAATTACAGCCGCTTCTGTTTCCCCAGTCATAAATTTCCTGGCCGCATAAAGCTGCGTGGAAAGTGTTGAAGAAATGTTAACATCCAGTGTGTATGGAATTAAAGGGAAAATTAACTTTCATGCATAGAATAAGCTATTGTTGCAAGTTTCTGTAGAGGCAAAAGTGGCATGCTAGCACCTTTGACTAATTAAGTTTGTCACAGGATGTGTTCCACATGTTAAACATTCTTGACTCTTGGAAACACTGAAGTGACAGTCAGAAATGGTTATTCGCAACACTGTACAACTACACACCTTTCTAGGGCCCTGTGCAATGACCATATTTGTGCCATCACAACTGGATCTTACTGCAGATTTTATAGCTGAGCATTCTTTTTAATTCCAAGTTCTCTGTGACTCCACAGAGAAACTTCTTTTTATGTATTTAATGACTCAGACACAGCATATCACCTATGCAAGAAACAGCACACTATGAAACCAGAGAATGATAGGATCTATATTAGTTTGGGGTTTTTTTCCCCTGAAAGTCACGTCTCCTGCCTTTCTGTAATTTCTTAGGTTTTCAGAGGTACTTGCCATGTGAAACAGTGTAACAGAAGCTTCATGTATGAATGCTCTACTTCAATCCGTGTGCCCCATTTGTACTTATCTATGCAGAATTTTCTGTCAGTGGAGATCTGGGCAAATGATTATTCATTGCTTTTAAATTCATCATTCTGCAGGCATAGTTGCTGGTAAGAGTGAAATTCTGAAAAAATCTTATTATTCCTTAAACTGTGGTATCTCCAGAAGCCCCCCACCCCACCGACTCCTGCTGCAGGTCATATGGTACAAACCACAGAACAGGCAAAGCCTCTTCTCAAAGGAGTTTACAAGCTAGTCAAAGCAGGGATTTTTTTTCAATCCACGTGGAACTGGCCAGATATAAGTACCACCAAGAGACAGTGTTACTGTTTGGGATAAGGAGGACAAAACCCATAGGTTGACTTCGAATGCAGAACAGTGTTTTTCACAGTTTGCTTTGATTTGTATAAAGTTGTATTAATCTGTGTTCTAAAAACATTTTCAGCTTCTTATAATATAAGCAACAAAGCTTCAGACAGTTTGGTGAGGACATACCACAAAGCCAAAACACATGAAGCAACTATCCTACTTTCACTGGGATAGAGTTAATTTTCTTCCTAGAAGCTGGTACAGTGCTGTGTTTTGGGTATATTATGAGAACAATGTTGATAACACACTAATGTTTTGGTAGTTGCTAAGTAGTGCTTACCCTAAATCAAGGACGTTCCAGTGTCTCATGCTCTGCCAGAGAGGAGGTGCATGAGAAGCTGGAGGGGAGCATCACCAGGACAGCTGACCCAAACTGGCCATAGAGATATTCCATACCACAGAACGTCATGCCCAGTGTATAAACTGGGGGAGTTGGGTGGAAGGGACGGTTCTCTGCTGACAGGCTGAGCATTGGTCAGTGGCTGGTGAGCAATTGCATTGTGTGTGTGTCACTTGTGTTTCTTGGTGTTTATTTTTCTTCTTTTTTTTTTTTTTCTTTCAGTACAATTAGTAGTAGTAGCAACACTAGTAATTTACTTTCATTAAATTATTAATGAAATTATAATTATAAAATTATAATATATAAAATTATAATTAATTAAACTGTTCTTACATCAACCCATGAGTTTAGGGGTTTTTTTCTTACTTTTTTTCTTCCTGTTTCTCTTCCCCATCCCACTGTAGGGAAGGGTAGGGGGAGGGGGCAGCTGTGTCATACTTAGTTGCTATTTGGGGTTAAACCACAACACTGATGCCTCATGAAAACTGAACAGTCTTTCCAGGTAACTGGCTGTCTGTACTGATTTAATAATTAGTAAAGACTGTAGTTCATGACTTCTAAATTCCATTAAAACTAGACTTTTGTATTATGGGATTTAGTATCGTCAGTCTTACATGGGTGCCAATGGCATGCAGAATCTGAACAGTATCTTCCACTAAAATATTGGCATAAAATTTGTTTTTCCCTACTGAACCCCCATTCACCACTCTGGAATTTGTCTAGCTAAACGTCTAACACTAAATTTGTACTATATTTGCTGTAATGGACATCACAGGCTTACACAATGTTGAGTTTAACATATATATCCCCTCAAGGAAAGGTTATTCTGGTTCTTCTGCAGTGCTACGGCTCGTTGTTCCATTNCAGTGTATAAACTGGGGGAGTTGGGTGGAAGGGACGGTTCTCTGCTGACAGGCTGAGCATTGGTCAGTGGCTGGTGAGCAATTGCATTGTGTGTGTGTCACTTGTGTTTCTTGGTGTTTATTTTTCTTCTTTTTTTTTTTTTTCTTTCAGTACAATTAGTAGTAGTAGCAACACTAGTAATTTACTTTCATTAAATTATTAATGAAATTATAATTATAAAATTATAATATATAAAATTATAATTAATTAAACTGTTCTTACATCAACCCATGAGTTTAGGGGTTTTTTTCTTACTTTTTTTCTTCCTGTTTCTCTTCCCCATCCCACTGTAGGGAAGGGTAGGGGGAGGGGGCAGCTGTGTCATACTTAGTTGCTATTTGGGGTTAAACCACAACACTGATGCCTCATGAAAACTGAACAGTCTTTCCAGGTAACTGGCTGTCTGTACTGATTTAATAATTAGTAAAGACTGTAGTTCATGACTTCTAAATTCCATTAAAACTAGACTTTTGTATTATGGGATTTAGTATCGTCAGTCTTACATGGGTGCCAATGGCATGCAGAATCTGAACAGTATCTTCCACTAAAATATTGGCATAAAATTTGTTTTTCCCTACTGAACCCCCATTCACCACTCTGGAATTTGTCTAGCTAAACGTCTAACACTAAATTTGTACTATATTTGCTGTAATGGACATCACAGGCTTACACAATGTTGAGTTTAACATATATATCCCCTCAAGGAAAGGTTATTCTGGTTCTTCTGCAGTGCTACGGCTCATTGTTCCATTCTGTAAGAACTTTGCTACACTGACTATTTCACTGTTGTTCTTGAAATACGAGTTCAGTTCTGAACCTTACTCTCTTGCTGCTTGTACAGACACTACACAACTACAACCTGACAACTTCTGTGATAACAGAATGAACTGTTTCTGAGACATTTAGAGGCATTATTTTTTGCTCAGACTTCAGGCAAGATCTCTGAGATGACACACACAAAAAAAACAAGACAATGCCCACTCAATGGAATTAAGGCTTGCTTTTAAACATACACTTTCAAACTGAGAAAAGCTTAGAGATTACATCCATTCTAGTTTCAACTACAACAGTCCAAGGCAATTGCTGAAGAGAGTAAGCACTTTAGTTTAAAAAATTCAGAAAAAAAGAAATGAGAAAATGCAGGTAGGAGGTCAAAAGAAGGGCTCAGGTTTGAGGCAGAAACATAGGTTTCATCACTCAAAAAAGGATGTATATGATACACATAGAATGGAGATGACTGAAGATCTCATAAATTTGCAGCTAAACCAGTTGTCTGGTTTAGTGAGAAATGGATGTGTTTGTTAGAGAAGAAGGAGCTGTTTTGCCTGTGATGCAAGTGCTTGAGCCCTCTTTAATGTGGGTAACTCTTAGCTTTGATTCTGGAAAGCAAAAGTATTCAAGTGCACATAGTGACTTTCCCAGTATTGAAATGAAATGTTTACTTTGCTGTAACTTCTGCTGAACAGCAGAAGCTTCTTATAAAAAACTTAGTTTTCTTAATGCCATTTGGACTAAATGAAGTAACATTTTTGAAATTAAAATTGTCAAAATTATCAAGACAATTAATGGTCAGGAAATCATCCAAATATTTGTTTCATAAAATAGTATTTCAAATTTCCAGTATTTTCAAGATATTTATTTTGAAGGCATTCTTTCATGAAATGATGTGTCAAAACAGCTGAAATGAGCCCATGACATACAATCAGACTCTCGGCAGGAGATGAGCCAGTAAGTCATGCTATTTGAAAGACCTGCATGCATCTGCCACCCACCTTTGAAATAGAAATGTAAAACTTTGTATGAAATCTTTTAATCTTTTCCCCCTTTATAAGTAAAAATAGCATCTTTATTTCCAGGGGGTTAATAAATCCAACTAGAAATACAACAGTCTTTACCAACGCAGTACTTATCAAAACCAGCATGCTCAGGAGGGTACAAAAGACATGAAACCTCATGAGGTATATAACAAAGAGTAATCAGTCATTCCTATGAAAGTTCAGCTGCAGTTCTCAGTCTGAGCTTTCAATAAATGGTGAAACATAATTTATTTGTACTGGGTATTGCTGCTTCCTAATATAACCCAAAACCTCAGGGACATGCTGGTAGTAATGCAAACACAGGATGGTCTTTTAAGCCAAGAAATCATTTCAAAATTTATCTAGAGCAGAAAGTTATTATGATTCCACAATGGTGGCATGCATTTGTTTGACATTCACCATGGCATACCGGGGACAGAGAATTATCTGAATTTAGTTCCCATGATCTAACAGAGAAGCTATCTAGGCAACTTGGTGCTTTAAATCTATTCTCCCTTTTTCTTCATATAACCATTTGATAAATAAAGCACTCAAACTAAACACATTAAATAATCGTAAAAATTCATAGAAGGTCTTTGGAAAGATTTCAAGGTATTTATTTCAACTGCATTAGTTCTACTATTTGATGTATATGAAAAATATCAAGAAATACCTTAAATGCTCTTTTTTGGTATTCTAAGAAACATTGACTACAACCTTAATTAGTGAGTAGTTTAACTATTCTAAGTTGCATTTCTCATGGACAAAATTACTGTTCTGGAAGAATAAGCATTTCAGTAGGTCCATTTGCAGAAATCAAGACCAAGAGATGGTAGACAGCAGAAAATAAATAATGGATGCACATCACTACAATGCAGAGAAAAAGAAACCAGAGTAATTATAAACACAAGAATAAGACACACTTACAGAGTGTTATACTTATAGAGTATTATGATGAGGAATAAGTGCACCAATTTATTGGAAGTAAAGTTTAAAATTAACATTGTGGAGAACATTTCTGCTGGCGGTAAAACCATTTTTAAAGATGTTTAGAACTAGTACTAGGAAAGAACAATAGCATGCATACTGAAGACTGCAAGTCTCTACTGCCTTGTGATCTAATTTTCAATTGCCTGTCTCATAGATTCTATACTCAAAAGGTGTTACTTAATCTACTAATCAGAATTCTATTCCATAGGAAGTACAAACTTAATAATGAAATTGTATTACTCCATGAATACTGCTAAATTTCAAAATCAGATTTGGTGTTATACGGAGATATCATCAGTGAAAATAGTGATTACCTAGCTCTTCACAACTTAAGATTAGCCCAGCTCACACTTTCTGTATAAATTCTTTTTCTTTCTATATAAACTCTGATTTAAAAACAAACTATCTGGGAGGTATCCAATGTTAGTTCCACACATTGAGGTTGTGGCTAACCAGAAATCTTTCATTAAACTAAATAAGGGCTACTAAAAACAAAATTTTATTAGAGCTAGGCAGTACTCACAAGGCTCTTACAAGAAACAAGAACCTTCAGTTGGCCAAACATATTTAAACACCTCTATCAACATGACAACCTAGTTTAGAGAATGCTGTGGCATTTTGTAGCCTTCCTGAAAGAGAAGGTATATGAACTGTAAAGGAGGAAGGGGATGAAAAAAAATAACAAACTAAAGAAGTTAAACATTACAGGACTTATCCTAAGCACTATCTATCAGCTGACTTTAACAAAAGTCCAGGATAATAGCAGAATATTTTAAAATGAGCCTGAAATTCTACATGTCTGCTTTGAGTTTGCAGATGGCCCAAATAAAACTGCTTCTAGGTGCAAAAGATAAAGGGACAGTTGTTCTTCATTTCCAAAATGAAACTACAACTGTATAAGGTTTAAGAGGTGATAGTCTGTATCACACCTCTAATTTAAACATTTTTCAAGTGTTTCTGTTACCAAAATGAAAATATTTTCAGAGGCTTTAATACAGCAGTGTGAAAAGAAAAACTAAAACCAGAAAATGATCTTTTGATTCAGAAGTTGGCATTTGAAAATAGAGACAAACTAGCCTACACAATTTGAAGACAAAGGCATCCCATCCTCTCACTCATTTTTGCAATTGTCAGGAGTTAGATTATTAACTACATAAAGGCAATAAATATATTTTTTTTAAAGTATTGAATTAAGTTGAAACATTTCTGAGGTGAAAATTATGGACTTGCAGAAACAACTGATTTCCCTGCACAATGAAAGAAAGGGATGGAATAATCACTACAAGAACACATGAAAATTTCTCATGCCTTATCATGGCAGAAATAACCAATTATATATACACCAAAATAATGACAAGGTGTTTCTCCTTTCCGCTATTATACTTTTTTACCTTCTCCTTGTAGTCTCTTTTTACTCAGCCTAGAAATTAAGACATCAAGAGTGCACATTTACATTACTCACACCTCATTTACATGTGAGCAATATATATAATAGAATAGAACTATTAAATTTTGAAGGCACTTACAATGATTGTAATTACAATGATTGTTTCAACTCCTTGACCACTTTAGGGCTGACTAAAAGTTACAACGTTGTTAAGGGCACTGGCTAAATGACTCTGACAGGCTAACAGGCTTGGGCACAATCACCTGTCTAGGAAGCCTGTTCCAGAGTTTGACCACCCTCTTGGTAAAGAAATACTTCCTAATGTCCAGTTTGAACTTTCTCTGATTGACAGAGTTTTGAATTATTCCCAAGCACCCTGTGACTTGATCAAGGGGGCAAGATCAGCACCTTCCTCTCCACTTCCCCTCCTCATGAAGCTGCAGAGTGACAAGGTCGCCTCTCAGCCTCCTTTTCTCCAAACTAGACAAACCCAGAGTCCTTAGCATTCCTTCTGGCCCCTTTAACCAGCTTTGTTGTGCTCCTCAAGTACCTGAACATCTTGCTTTAGTTGTGGGGCTCAGAACTACAAAGACAGGTGAAGCTGAGGCCTCACCAACACTGAATACAGCTGGATAACCACCTCTGCTGATGAGGTGGTCACGCTGTGTTTGATGCACCCCAGGATAGGGTTTACCCTTTTGGCTAGCAGAGCACCCTGCTGGCTTCTTTTGAGTCTGCTGCCAAATAGCGCCCCCAGAGTCCCTTTCTGCAGGGCTTCTGTCCAGCCACTCCTCTTCCAGTTTATACTTGTGCCCAGCATTACTCCATTCTAGGTGCAGAAACGTTTTTAACTGATCCCATTAATCCTAGCCCAATGCTGCAATCTGTCCAAATCCCTCCACAAGGCATCTTGTCCCAGTCAACACCTCCCACTTTGGTACTGCTGGTATCCAACTTGCTAATGGTGCACTCAACTCCTGCATCCAGATCGTTCATAAATATATTGAACAGAACTGGCCCTAGAATTGAGCCCTGAGGAGCACCACTGGTGACCCACCCCCAGCCAGATGTGGCCCCACTCACAACAAGCTTTTGAGCCCTGCCCTTCAGCCAGTTCTTCACCTAAGCACACCTGGAATCCACTCATCCCACAGCTGAACAACTTGACCAGAAGGATACTGTGAAGGACAGTATCAAAGGCCTTACTAAAATCCAGGAAAAATACATCTACCACCTTCCCTTCATCCACTTTCATCCACTGGGCAGGTGACCTTATCACAGAAAGACGGCAAATTAGTTAAACTGGACTTCCCCTTGGTGAACCTGCGTTGACTGTGCCTGATGATTGCATTGTCCTTTAAATGCCTTTCAGGAGTACCCAGTATAATCTTCTTCATACTTTCTTGGTCTTCTCTCATGCCCTTTTTGTAAATTGGAATAACACTGGCCAGCTTCCAGTCAGCAAGGGCCTCCCCAGACTCCCATGCCCATTGGTAGATCAAGTGGGGTCCATAACATTCACTGTCTCCTCCAGTACTCTATGGTGTAATTTACTTAAACTGAGGGAGACACTACAATTCTATCAAAATCAAAACACAGATTCATTTTAAAGGAAAAAATCCAACACTTTAGTATATCCAAAACCCCTTAAAGGTGTATTTGCAGAGGAGCAAATAGCAAATGAAGAGGTAGAATTCAGAACGCTCTTGATAAACCATTTTGGAAAAAACAGTCAAACAAACTTCCACTACACTGTAAAAATACTCACCTACATAAACATGTGATTGAAAAAAATGGTCTGTTCTGCAGAAAAGGATTTGTGCATTTCAGTGAATCACAAATAAAGTATAAAATAGTATTACCATTGCAAAAAGTACCATACAGTAATGCATAAATAGGGAGTGTCACTCGCAGACATTTGGGTAATTGTTATATTTCAGTATATTAAATTCTCGGCTGAAATACTGCCTTGCTTTGGACACTGAACTTCAAGAAATATCTTGAACCCTTGGAGAAAACAGAAGCAGACCAACAACTGTAAGACTAATCTCCTTCCTAGAAAGTATGATGCATGAAGAAAGTTTGAAGGTACTGAGGCTGTGTAAAAAGAAGACAATGAGAGAAAAGAGTATATATGACAGATTCAGCTGCAGCCTTCAAATATATAACAGGTAACCATAAAGACTAATGGAAACTTTTTCTTAATTTCCACATCAGACTGAAGGATGTAGACAGGGTATTTTGACTAATGGGAGAAAAATTTCCTAATGATAAGCATCTGAAAAGACTTTAGCTGTAAAAAATGTGTTATTAATAGTTGATCCGGGTCTGGATAGGGAAACAGAAAACTCAGTCTTCCAGTCTACACTTCTGAACTTCTTATTGAGTAAAAAGAGTTGGATAAACACTAACAGCCAAGTCTAAAAGGCAGAGATCATAACACTGTGCAGACGCTTTGGGCAAAGTGCTGTCGTTTCTCCAGCTATGGCTTAGCACACAGCTGCACTCAGTTTTGCAAAGCACTATTCATATAGCTGGGGAACAGGAAGCACAGTGGGGCTGTGGCACCAAATAGTTACAAGCAGAAGTACTACCAAAGTACTTTCTGGAGTGGGAATTCTATCTTTTCCTCCCCCACACAGTTCCATCTCTGTTCTGGTGCCATTTAATGACAATAATTGATCTTACTGCCTGATCTAGAAAATGCCTTGGCCTTTTCTATCCCCTACATTCACAATGGCCTTTATACTTTCTTTAGCTTCGCTTTCAGTACCTCTGGGGTGCAGCATCCATAATGCCAGTATCACATTCCCCTCTTTACTAGCTTCAGCTACACCTCACAAACTATAGCCATACCAGCAAACTAAACGGTGCCAGTTTACTCTGCAAACATATTCTGGCACTGAAATTCAATAGCTGCATTTTTCATGTTGTTAAACAGTTAAAAAAAGTCTCACAACTTTGGTCAGCCAACTTCTTCAATCCCAAACAACTTGGGCACAGTCTGAGAGTTCCCCAGGGACAAATAACAATCCCAACAGGCAACTTCAAACCATACTCTGCGCCCAGGAAGCAAAGAGAGCTTAATGGTGAGAGTGTGGGCACCTCATTTCAACTGGCCTCAGTGTCAGAGAGCAATCTGAGGCACACTTAATGTACTCCTACAGCCATACCCATTGTCCTGTGAGGCTCAAAGTAAGAAAATAATTATTAATGGCAGCTAGAATATAAAATGTTGTGCTTGAAAACTGAATAAAGAGACCCAAATGGTACATTTCATCCTGAAGAGTAGACTCTTCAGGATGAAATAATTATTTTAATTTTCACTGCAGACCCCGGGTTCCACCATAAAAAGAGGAAAAATTCAGTGGTTGTAGCTCTGTCTTGGACAGTTAGGAGCTCTCTACTCATACAAATGGTGACTTGATGATGCAGTTACTCCAATCCAAGTAAAAATTACCTCTTTATAGACATAAGATGCTAAACACATATAGGAAAACAACTAATCCAGTTCATTCAATGAATTACATACATTTTTGAAAATGTATTTTTAGACTATGAAGGCCTGATTTGATCCAAAAAAGCCCAATATATTCCAGTTAAAACTGGTATTTCATGAACACAATTATGCCTTTGACTTTAAGAAATTGAAAAAGCTAAAGGTGAAATGGTAATGCTCACTCCAAGTTTCCTTAGGATTTTGTTACTTTAAGTCAAATGTTTTACTTCATATAAGGTTTCTTGTGCTGAATTGTAGTACAACTGTTTACTCAAGTGGCAGCAGCAAACTTTGTGATAAATTAAATGGACATTTATCAAAGGCAAGTTGACAGGTTTAAATGTTAAATGCAAGCACTGTAAGACAAGTACAAATAGTTTCTACCTGGAGGTTACATATCTAAATCACTGGCTAGATATTTTAATTAACTTCTGCACAATGAAGAATGTTTGCTTTCTGAATTATTGGACAACACTTCCTGAGAGAGGAAGATACAAAATGTCATGCAATATATTTTTAAGTAGAGTTTACATATAAATGAAAATTTGAAAATACTTTTTCCCATACAACACAAGCAAGAAAGGGACAAATACTGTTTAGAAATATAAATTTTGGAGTCAAGATTTAAAGTTAAATTAAATTAAAAACCTAAGAGAGTTATGCCAGAGAGAGGAATAATACATGGATAGAGGGGGTTTCATTACTATATCTCATTTTCCTCTTTGCCCACTGAAATATGGTCTAATAAAACAACTATGTAGCTACCTCAGGTTCTGAGATGTAGATGAAGACATACAATAGTCAGTGGTAAACTCAAAGAAAATACATCTCTGGTGGGAACAAAATATATATATATATATACACACACACACATAATAGTTATATAGATGTTTCTGTTGTTTCTTAAACCCATCTAGTCTTCTTGTCCTACTAACAGTAATTTTTTTTAAGGTAAGAAGCTGGAAAACAGAAGCAAGTTGCAAATCCAAGTGAGCATAATGTTAAGTGCCTTCTCATCAACCCTTCACCCTTCAAACCACTGAAGCATTTGGACATTTAAAGTACTAATAAAAACTAGAATGTTTTACTCACAGTTAAAACCAGGTTCAATAGTTTTTCCAGCTTCAAGACTGTTTATTGTAATCTGAAAGATGATGTGCAGCAGCAGAAATGATAGACTGGTGAAACACAGAGATTTTAATAATCGTCCTGTATGCCCTAAAAGACAAAATATACATACATATAATTGGTGAATTTCCAAACATTGCTTAAAAGTTTTAGTATAAAACCAGTAAAAATATCCTGATCAAGGATATTTCTACAAGTCAGTTCCACATTAATCATGATTGCCCCTTACGGTCAAAATTATAGCAAAAGTCATATAATTAAAGTAAATTAAGTAAATCATAGTGTCTTTGAGTATACTTTAAACACAAACCCCAATGACTGCTATTACCAATATTTCCTTTTTTCTTGTTGTTTTTTTTTTTTTTTTTTATTTAATAAACAAATTTTCCAA